>CM046875.1:301742323-302327323 GCA_025667525.1 Glebionis coronaria
AGCAACTAGTGATATGATTTGATCCACAACACATCTTAGGGCTGTTTGGTTGGCCATTATTTGATGGTTTTTTGTGGGTTTTGAAATTAAATACTTGTTAACTTGTGTCATGACCTGTTTGGTTGAAAAAGTAAAAGATAGTTTGTATTGTTAGAGCAAACGGTGTCACGGCGAGGGACCCTCGCCGGTCTGAGGTGGCACCCTCGCTGGTATGAAAAGTATGAGTGTCATCTTGAAATGCACATCCGCCCTTCGTCTATTGGCAAACGCCACAGTGGCGGATGTGGCAGATGAGTACTTGCAAATGGGGGAACATTGCGCGCGTGATTGTCTGGACTTTTTTTGTATGTGTGTTATAGATTTGTATCAGCCCGAGTTTTTAAGAAAGCCTAACCCAACTGACGTTCAAAGGTTGTACAGCGCACATAATACGATTCATGGGTTTCCGGGGATGTTAGGTAGCTTTGATTGTATGCATTGAGAATGGGTGAATTGTCCCAAAGGGTGGCACGGACAATTTGGGAGAGGTGATAAAAAACACCCAACCATCATTCTAGAAGCTGTTGCATCATACGATTTGTGGATTTGGCATGCATTTTTCGGGGTTACAGGTGCGAATAATGATATTACCGTGCTTCATCATTCACCGTTGTTCGACGACCTTTTGGCTGACAACGAACCAGTGGCACCGTATATTATAAACGGGCAGCAATTCGAAAGAGGGTACTACCTTACAGATGGTATTTACCCTCAATGGTCATGTTTTGTTAAGTCATTCAGCCAAGCACGCGATGACAAAATCGTTCTATTTAAACGGCGTCAGGAAAGTGCCCGGAAAGATATTGAAAGGGCATTTGGTGTCCTACAAGGACGATGGCGTATAATTGCTCAACCGGCGCGTGCTTGGACTGTGAACAAGCTACGCAGAATCATGTACACGTGCATCATTTTGCATAACATGATTTTGAAGAATCAAAGTTTTGCGATATCCGAAGTAGCTGAAATGTACATCCCTCCTGGGAACCATTTGTTACGGTCATGGGTCGAGCGATGTGCAATCCGTCGCAGGAAACAAAGAGAACTTCGAGATAGAGAAGTACATTCAAGTCTTCAACGGAACCTCATTGAGCATCTCTGGGCACAAGAACAACCATGAGTAATCGACCGTATTTTATATCGTATTTTTTTCGTGTTATGCTTTTTTTTTCGTATTTATATTTTTTTTTCGTATTTGTATTTTCATTTGAAGTATTTGTAATTTTTATTTTTATGAAATGAATTTTTAGTTTGTGTGAAAAATGAAAAAAGAAATAAAATGCTGAGTGGTGGGACCCAAGTGAAGAGGAGAGAGACTAGTTGTGAGTGAGGAGGTGTTTAGTTTTTGTTTTGGTTAGTTGAGATGATGTGGCGCTGAGGTGCCACAAGTGAAGAGGGAAAACCTCTTCGTGACACTTTTTACTCTTAGCTCACAAAAACCTGAGGTTAAGGAAACGCTTGATAAAGGATACATTTGCAAGTTGGTGGGGCCAGTTGAGTAGTAACTATGAAAGAAGACATCAATACCCACAATTCATCTTTATCTCTTCCATTTTAATAAACATCAAACTCTCCATTTTTATTCTTTCTTTTTCATCAATCCGTTCATACAATATTTATTTCTTTTACTGATTCAGTTTTAGAGAATATGATATATTTTTTTTACAAAAAATCAACAGATGGTTGTTAACCATTTATAAATATTTTTACGAACATACATATATCATATAAAAATAGTATGTCTTGTAATACATCAGGCAATGTTAGTGATTATCTTTTGCAGATTTATTGCCTGATTTGAATTTTGTTAACAAGATTTGTTTGAAAAACAATTCGAGTTAGGGCTACACCGAATATTTTTTTTATGTTTCTTTCTTGTTCATATTTGGATCTATTCAATAGAAGAGATTTTGTTGATGGAAGCTGAAACTATATTGTGATATTTGAATCTGTTTCATTTGCATTTTTTTAGGATTCCTTTGTTTATTGATGAAGATGATAGCATAACGAAGGATGATATTGTCATTTCCTTTTTACATGCTGAGAATCTTTCCTACACATATCTTGCGAACCAAACGTGTGATTGATTAAAATTTTAAAAACTGGTATTTGAAGTTTGGGAATCAAACAGCCCCTAAATGGCTATGATCTGATTTATCAGTAAATGAATAAAGATTAATACATGACAACTTATTTAAAGACATAAATCTTGAGTTGGAACAACAGTGCCGATCTGTACTTGGACACTACTACTCTTTACATCCTACTTCTGCCCTCTTTTTGTGTTGCCATATGCTCTGTGTTTTATGCTTCAAAAGTTAATAAACTTTTTCTGTAACGTGACCGTAAAAATTCTATTTATGTATTAATAGAAAATATTGTAATATATATATATATATATATATATATATATATATATATATATATATATATATATATATAAAAAAAACCAGCTTCTGTCATATTGTAAACGCACTCCCGTTCAAATAGCATTTCCTAAAAAGTTTAATGTTTAAGAAAAGCTACAAACAAATAGGCTCTGTTTTTTACAAAATGTTTTCTAGAAAATAAAGAAAACAGAAAACGCGTTCAAATTATCGTTTTCCAAAAATATTTTTTAGAAAATGCAAAATCCATGTTTTACCCTTTTGCACACAAAACAAAAAAAAACTTTTTTTTTGTGTTTTCTAGGTTTTCACACAGAAAATTCATTTTCCCCCCTTTGTTTTTTTTATAGTTTTGGAAAATGGAAAACACAAACACATATTTCTCCAACTAAACGCATTTCCAAATTTTTAAGTGTTTTGTGGAAAAGAAAATCCCTTTTCTTTTTGTACAAAACAGAAAATAGAAAATGATGAAAAATGTTTTCCAACTAAACGCACCCATTATTTCAAAAATTATTGACCCACTCAGATGGATCATTGAATGGTTTGATGCATCAATAAGTTAAGTTTTCTGATTCTATAAAGTCACATTGATTGGACAGAATCTAGATTAAGAGCCAAGACTGCTTGGTTCTACATGCCTTGCTTTGAGGAGCTGTTTTTGAAAGTAAGTAGAGCAAGTTCAGTCATTACGACTACCGGTTTGTTTCTTCCTGGGAAATCTATGTTGTTGCTAAGCAAGAATGTGCTTCAGACTTTTTCCATCATTACTTTATCAAGCCCTGCAAGCGTGTCAAAAATCTCAATTGTTCTTGAGTTTGTATCATCTTCCACCCCAAATGTATGAAACACACTATCCACCTTGATCGAACTAAATCCAAACAGTTTCTTGATGTTTTGCTTTACCATCACCTTTCTCACTGCTGCAGCATCCTTCAGTCGCCCACCATCTCCATATATCTTAGCCATAGTTACATATCGGCCACCACTCTCTGGATCCAAAACAAACAACTTTTGAGCAACAACTTCAGCAAGTTCAATATTATTATGCATTCTACAACCACCAAGAAGAGCACCATATACATCCTTCGTAGGCAAAATAGGCATTGATTCGATAAACTCAACTGCTTCTGTAAGTAAACCAGCTCTCCCATATAGATCAACCATACAGGCGTAATGTTCATGACCCTTTTGAACACCGTAATCTTCCATTTGTTTGAATATTTCACGGCCTTTTGTAACTAGACCTGCATGACTACATGTTGATAACAAGCACAAAAACACAACACCATCGGGATGTAAACCATTTTTCAGAAAGTCTGAAAACAGATTGAGTGCTTCTTGTGGCGATCCATGCATTCCGTAGCCCCTCATCATAGTAGTCCATACCATGATGTTTCTTTCAGAAATCTGATCGAATATCTGGCGTGAATATTCTAAATGGCCACAGTTACCATACATTGCAATAAGCCCGCTCCCTAACATAGCGTCGTTTTCCAGACCGTTCTTTATAATGTAACAATGTATCCAAAACCCTAACCGAATCTCGGCTGCTTGGGCACAAGCAGGCAGAATACTAACAAGTGTAGCATGGTCCGGCGTGCTAAAACAGTCATCACACAGCAAACCATGAAACAACTCAATAGCTTCAATAACACACCCATTATTGACACAACACGAAATAACCGTATTCCAACTAACAACATCCTTGTCACAAATCTCATTAAACACCCTCCTACAATCCCCAACCATACGACACTTCCCATAAAATGCCACAAGCGCATTCCCAACAAACACATCAAAACAAAACCCACCTTTCATAACACGCCCATGAACAACACGACCCGTACTCCCATCACTCTCAACGCCACACGCTTTCAACACAAACGTAAACGTAAACTTGTCAACACCCAAACCCTCTCCACACATCTCCATAAACACACCCAACGCTTCATTTCCTAAACCCGAATTAGTATACGCTTGAAGCATCATATTCCATATAAAAACATCTCTTTGACACATATTATCGAACACTTTACGTGCATCTGGCATGTAAAGCTGACCAAAATCTGAATACATGCTAATAAGCTTAGACCCAATAAACACATTTTGGCTGTAACCAGCAGTGATGATTTTGGCATGAATTTTGTTGATGGGTTTAATGTTTCCTTGACATTGTGTTAATAATTTGTTGAAATCGTGTGATGCTTTTTTTGAGACTAGTGATACAAAGTGTCTGATGGATGCAAGATTAAATAAAACATGAGTTGGAATTTGAAATGTAGAATGATAGTATGGTTTTGCTAGTTTTTTGAACTTGTGTAACATTTTTCAACCAATTTCAAAGGAAACAAAGATGGTTGCAATTAAAGTACAGTAAGAATAATCGATTACTTTTCGTGATTACCGGCAGTGAATAATTTTTTTTTCAGTGTGCAATTAGAGCAGCAGCATTTTCAAGTGGTGCAAATTCCAGGCATTTTGACCCGTTTAACTTCTTAGCCCGTAATTTGAACTATAGACTAAGGCTATGTTTGGAAAAAGTAAGCTGTTAACTGTAAGGTGTAAGCTGTTAACTGTAAGCTGTTTGCTAAAAAGCTGTCAGTTTTAATAAAAGTGTTTTACTTTGGGTGTAGGTTTATAAAGTAGGTAGTTTAAGATTGAGTATTATTAAATGAAAAGTAATGTTTGGTTTGTTAAAGGTTTAAATGTTTTATATTATTTTAATATTTTAATAAAAATAAAAATATATAAAGAGACTGATTAAAACAAAAAAAGAATTAAATTATTACAAAAGCATGGATTATATTATTCCACATAGACAATGTCAGATATGTTAACTTTGTGTTTCTAATCCTAACGTATAGGTATACTTTTTTATATTGCCAACCTCTTGGGTTTTGATGGGCCATAATCTGACTTATGTTTCAAACCAAACAATGTATTTAAAGCCAAGGTCAAATCTTTGGGCTCATCACTAGAAACCAAACACCTCATAAGTTTAATTGTGATGAGTCCGAGAAAGTGGGCATGGGTTTTGTAACTCGTAATCGCAACGGAAATGTAAAACCCGCTTTAAAATCCTTAAGATTATTAAAGGCATGAAATTACAGTTAAATTAAAACTTTTCAGTTAATTAATATACGACATGAATCACGCACATTTAATGCGAACGTTACGTATATTAATTAATTATTATAAGTATTACGCATTTTAATATGAATATTAATACACGATAAGTATTTATGATGACGTATAGTCCCTAGTCGGGCTGGATAGTCCGACTCATGGGTACTACCCGTATCCATTAGGAATGGATTAATACTTATGCGATGTGCGCACAACCCAGGAGGCTCGGTAAGTCGCCGTCGCACATATGGTTCACTGCTTAACCGCGTCCTCGTCGCGCTGCGACAGGATAAGACAAGAATATAATCTATCTTATGATTATATTCGCCTAAGGGAAGAGGATATACACTTACCTCAGTTATGCGATAAGGATCAGTCTATTTTGAATCATTATCTTTCCCTTAGGCCGCAAGAATAGGGAGCCCAGCCCGGACTCTCTCGAGTATAAAAGGAACCCCTATGGTTCCACAAAGGTACGATACATACAATACCCTAAACCCTAATATACTCAAATCGATTACTTACTCTCACGCTGGAGTCTAATCGTGGGTTACAAACCCACGGTAAGCCTAACGGTGTCTGTTTAGTGCGCAGGGTCCTTAAAACAAGTTTCACTTGATGCAAGAGCCGAAGTCCACAAGACCCCAAATTAAGCCTAATTCGGGTCAAGCTCGGTCCATCTAACTTTTGTATCAACAAGTTGGCGCCATCCGTGGGACCCTACACTAAGCTCTAAGTAATGACGAAAAGCGGCGCAGACCCACCCCAACCAAAGGGCGGATCTAAGAAGCCAACAGGTCTATACTCAAGCTTTGAACCACCTAATAACCCAGGACGTTGAGGGAAGGTATTGCAAGTATCTTTTTCCCCACTAGCCACCTCTACCCCACAGACAATTAGGGACGCATCGTCCTTTCGAGAAATCTCTGATCAAGCTCGCAAGGACGCCCTGGACACAAGGGCTGTGGTAGACCCGCAAACCAAGACGAAGATTCCTCCCGCGACAAAGCAGAATATGAGCGACTATGTCGTAGAAAACTATGAAGCTCTAATCCCACTTTTGAGAGCGCAGATGAGGGCAAACCCGATAAAAGATCTGCGGATCAGCCTAGACTTCGATAAGGAACTCAAGGCCATGGAAGGGTCAAGACCTAACAAGGAAGCTAGGAAGGAAAGGAGTAAAAAAGAGAGAAAAAACTGAGATCCCAGCATCTCCTTCGGGTGCGCCCCTTATTGAAGACGCATCGTCCTCGGACAGTTCTGAGAACCCAAAGGGAGAAGACGACTTCATCACACCAGTCAATAACCATCGGCGCACAAGCGTGAAAGACAGATTAGGGCCCGACCCTTCGGGCAGACGGAGGGCCCTTAATAGATTGGGCCCCTTGGAAAGAGATTCATCCCCGGATCTACAAGGACATGAAAGAAACAGGAGTACCGGAAAAGCGAGCAGAAGAGATTCCTCAAGCGAAAATTCCTCGGACTCTAGTTACAGTGATCGCCATCCTCGCCGTAAAAGGGTCGCTCTTTCGTCTACCGAGGATTCTAGTTCCTCCGACTACGACAGGAAACATTGCAGGGCACTCAAGAAACAAAGGATGCGCAGTGAAGAAGAGTGGACCCTCCCATGGCGTTGGGAGAAAGGAAGTGTGTTTTCAAAACGCATAACTACGTTCAAAGATAATAAAAAGAGACGCATGTCGTCCAATGTCAAAACCTACGATGGTACGACGAATCCAGATGATCACCTGAAAGTGTTCCAATCTCAAGCAGGAATAGAACAATGGCCAGAGGCCGTGTGGTGCCACATGTTCAACTCAACGCTCATCGGGAACGCTCGGACGTGGTTCGACCGCCTCCCGCGAAGGAGCATCAATGGATTCGAAGAACTTAGGAGAGCCTTTAGAAGAAATTATGTGCAACATAAGAAGTACGACAAAAGCCCCGTCTCACTTGCAAGAGTGAAGCAGAGGCACGATGAAAGTTTCGAAGACTTTATGGAGCGCTTCAAATCTGAATGCAATCAGATTAAGGATTGCCCGGAAATTCTTAAAATTTCTAGATTTCTCGCGGGCATCACTAACCCGGACCTAATAAAAAATTGAATGACAGAACCCCAGGAACATTTGATGGGGTAATGAAGAAGGTCCGGGCATTTATTCAGGGGGAAACCGCAGCAGCGGATAGCAGGCAGATGACATCAGGCTACAAATATTAAGACCGGCCCAAGAAACATTAATATGGGCAAAACATCAGTCATACCTTGGACTTCCAAGGCACAGCGAAACAAGGGCGCAATAACAACAAAAGTAAGTTCACCCCGCTGCAAAAGACATCCAGGGAGATATTTTTATCGGAGGGTGCAGGCTTTCCAAAGCCTAGTCCGATGATGGGACCGGCAGACAAACGGGACAACACAAAGCATTGTGAATACCATGACGATAAAGGACACGCCACTGATGAGTGCATTCAACTGAAAAGAAACATTGAGAGCTTGGTCAAGGCAGGGAAGTTAAACCACCTGATAAGAGACTGGAGGAAGTGCAAGGACACGAAGAAAAGTGAGGCGAGGAAGCAGAAGGATAAGCCCATAACCACTTACATGGTAGAAAGGGAAAAGTCTTTCATGCAAAGCAGAACGATCGCAGAATTTACGCGCGATAAAGAGATAACGTTCCCTATTCTTTCAGACAAGGACTACAGAGTCGGATCATTGACTATTGACATAGCCCTCGGGGACCATGCTATAGAAAGCATGTGTGTTGATGGAGGGTCAGCAGCGAACATATTGAACGAACATTGTTTCGCACGACTACCATGGGAAATAAAGAAGGAGATAAAGGACACCGCACAAGTCCTCACAGGTTTTAACGGTGATAAAACCCGACCACTAGGACACCTCTGCACACAGGTAACTATTGGAAGCGCATGTCACTCCACAACTGTGTGGATGGATTTTATGGTTGTACGGTCCCAATCATCGTACAACGAGATAATAGGACAACCAGCACTAAAAACACTGCACGCTATACCCTCCATAGTGCATGGTATGTTCAAATTCCTAGTGCAAGATGGGGTAATCACCATCCGCAACATAGATACGCTCGAAGGGGGTAGCAACACTTCTAGCCACATCGCAAAAAGGAAGGATGCAGACAGGAGTAAGCGCAACACAAAATCCAGCTCACGGATGAGGAAGAGGAGGCGTATCTCAGAAGATTCCCATGCTGAAAGCATATTTGTGCGCGAAGGCACACCAGCAGGGCTCCAATGGGTCCTCTTTTCGACAGGCTTCGTAGGAAAAGGAGGGCCAGATGCAGGCTTCATCCTAACAAATCAGGGCGACATAAAAATTATCTACGCGTTGCTGTTCAACTTTCCCACAACAAGCATGGAAGCAGATTATGAAGCCCTCATAGCAGGTCTAAGATTGGCACTCAAAATGAGCATAAAAATCCTAGTGGCCTACGCATACAACCCTTTGGTGGCAAGCGGGGTCGCGGGGTCATGCGAGCCACGAGGACATACGCTAATCCAATACACGGAAAAGATGAGGGACATAACCAAGCAGTTCGTGGAGTTTGCTATACGAAAAGTTTCCGAAGAGAATGGCGAAATCTCAGCTGAAATGGATCAACTCTCAATTGTGAACATGGATAAACCTCATAGTCACGTGCTGGTAGATTTTATCTTACACAAAAATATAAGCGCGGATCCTGAGACACCAACATGGATGACGCCTATTAAAGAGTTCTTGACACATAATACATTACCGAGCAATAGAAGGAAAGCCAGGCAAGTGCAGATGAGAGCTAGGCACTATAAAATCATCAAGGGAACGCTGTACAGACAATCAAGTAATGGGCGAACACTGTAATGTCTAGCGCCAGAGCGAGCACGAGCGGTCATGGAAACCGCACATGAAAGGTGTTGGGTCCACTAGATGTGGATCTTGCAGCCTGTCAGGAACGGTGAACGACTTCTGTAATCACAAGTCTATTCACAGAGAGACTCTATACACAGTATAAGTGCGGAATACAAATACTATAAAGAAGAACAAAATAACTATAACGACTTGATCCTTTTATAAGGATTTCTAATATTAATAATAACTAGAATTGTGTTTTATGAAGGTGTGTGTAACCCTTCTGCCTAAGGTTCCTTTTATACTACAAGGAAACCCTAATACATCATTAATCAAAACGTGCAAAACTGATATGCATATCCTTTCCTAACATATCTCATGCATATCCTAACAGAATAATAACTAAATAATAAAGTTTGACTTTATATAAGACCAGGAGCATGACTTGCTCCTACTACTACTATGACCAGGAGGAACTACATACCTCCTAGTCTACCTATTACACATAACTATTCCAATGGTCCTAACAATCCTCCCCTAAACTTGAATTTGACCTGTTGAGTTCAAGTTTCCTGGTAAATCATGCAATAAAGCTTGAGGATTGGAACAGTAAAAGAAACAACAGCATCAGCAATATAAGGAACATAAGAACCGCTGCAACAAGGAACACTAGAAGCTTCTTCAAAGCTTGAAACAAATCAGCATCGTGTTGAATCTTCACAGCAACATGAGCAGATTTGATGAGCCTTTACCAAGTAGCTGCTCGCTCTTGGGCTAGCCAGTCTTTCTGGTGGAATAAGCATCACCCTGGGAGACCAGAACCAAGCCCAACTCCTAAAACGTGAATCAATGGTGAGTGGGGGTACCCTGATGATTTTAGGCAAACCATCACAGCCGTCAACGGATTTGATATGTATTTACCAGAAGCCGTACCCTTTTGGACTCGCCAACTCTTAGCAATGAAGCATCGGTGAGTTGAAAACCCTATAGCTTTGAGCAAGCTATTATAGCTATCAACGGATTTGATAAAATCTTTACCAAGAGCCGTACCCCCTTAGATTAGCCACTTTTCAGTCTAGGACCATGACAAGTGAAAACCATCCAGTTTTGGGTAACCTGGCAACCATCAACGGATTTGAGAATCACACCAGGAGCCGTACCCTCAAGGTGAATCAACTCTTTCTTGTTTGTGAGACATGGTGAGTTGAGCACCATTTGTTGTGTGGACCATGTCCGACACCAGATGAAACACCAAAGCAACACAAGTGTGAAACCGTCAAAAGGAACCCAATGTTTTGAACAAGTATAAACAGATATTATATTATTCACAAGTGTAAAATCCATGATTTGTTTAAAGTATAAGCAGATATTATATAAAAAGTATTTTTTTTTATAACTATCTAGAATGTAAGTCACCAATCATTGTACATACTGGTGAAAAGAATTGCAGTATAAACAGATGAACAAAAAAAAAAAACACAAAACAGAAAAACTTACAAACAAACCCATCACATACCAGACGCAGCCACCATCTCAGCTTGCAACCGTGCTTGTATCCCTTCCACCAGAGTAATCGCCATGGAGGTCTCATTCCCGGAAGGGGCATTGGAGATCTATAAGTGACAAGCAAGCATGGCCTCTATAGAAGCAATAGTCAACGGATAGTCCAGATCCGTAAGCATGAACACCATTGCACCAGACTCCAACTCCAAGACATGCACTCCACAGCCAGCATATAACTTCCATCTCTTGATTACCCAGCGTGGCTGGTCCTTCCAGACACTAGAATGTGGAGCATGTGGAGGGGAATCAATCATCATCTTCAAATCAGCCCACATTGTCAGACCAGGCCAGGTGGGCACTTCACTAGGATGAATAGGCATACCAGCATCCACAAACCCATACAACGACATAAGATCCCTACGATCTACCCAAGTCAACACACCTTGCAAACCCGAAGCATAACGAACATAACCATCACTGATGGAAATCCTATGGGTGAAAGTACCAGGAATAGTGGTGGATGGCTTAACCGTCCAAGCAGTAATAAACCCCGTACCCATTGGCAATTCTGAGTCACTATCGGAAGCTGCATCAATAAGGTTCTCGGGAGCACGCTTCTCTTAAGGAACAGACTTGCCACGTCTGACCATCTTCTTTCGGATGGAACGACGAGGAGTTGGAACACCAGATGAGGTTTCAACCTTTACCTTCGCAGCAGGAATAGGACCAACAGAAGTAGAATCAATACCTTTTCCAACCAAAGGATCAACCGTATCTGCACCAAGAGAAGGAGTAGGTTGAGAGTCAGTCACGGGTGGTGAGGGTTGTGCCATAGCAGGAGTAGCAGTGGTGGTGGTAGTGGTAGCATAGGTGGTGGTGGTAGTAGGACCCGAAGATGAAACAGGATGAGCAACCGAAGGCGTAGGGGTGGTACCAGCTGTAGAGACATCAACAACAGATGGGATACGAGTAGAACCAAGATTAACATCAGATGAAGAACCAAGAGCAACAGCAGGTTGAGAAGTAGGAACCACTCGTGGAGGAGGACGATAGATGAAACGCTCCGGAACCGGTGTCATCTGACGCTTGATCATTCTTTCATATAGATCCTTAAGCTCGTCAGAAGACAATGCCCTAACTCGTTCCCATGTCCAACCAACAGTAAAGTGAGCACCCGACTGATACTTGACATACCTCTGCATTAACTTTCGCTCCTCGGTTCTTGTCAAAGGCATGTTCTTACGCTTTTCACGCAGTTGAGCAGCAAGCGATAATTGTTGCTTACGCATTAACGCCATAGCTCGAGGAATACAATTCTGCTCATTCACATCAGAACCCAAGAGATCAGTAAACTGCGAATAATCCGAGGTAAGAATAGTGAGCACCCGCATCCAATCGTTATCATCCCAATGCATAGCATCATGCTGCAACTGTTCACGTCTTTGCTTCTGAAGAGCTTCCTCCTCAGCCCTAGCAGCTTGGTCAATCTCCGCTTGCATCCTTTGTGCAGCCTCCTCACCCAACCTGTCCTCCTCAAGTTGTCTGCGAGTACGCTTGCGAGGGGGTGAGGGAGCATCAGTCATAGGGGCTTTCCCCTTAGGATCATGAGAAGGTCCAGTAGTTGGACCAGCAGTAGTACCAGCAATATCTTCCTTTGGTCTAGGAGTAGCAGCAATAGGAGGGATGCTTGATGAAGTAGGAGGAATCAGCAGATCAGCATATGACTTATCAGCAAAAGCAGCCTTCGCCAGCAAATTCAAGCCATCCTCCACAAGATCTTCAACCTCCTCATCAGAATCAGACTGAACCACATGCTCCTTCCTCCTCCTCTGCTGTGTCTCCAAAGCTTTAATCCAGTCAGCCATGGGAAGAACAAATTCCCTGGTAAGCTTACGATGTTGATTCAAATCCGCTTCCAAAGAAAGAATCCTTTCGTGGTACCTGTGCATGAGATCAAGCAAAGAAGTCAGTGTAGTAGGCTCCTCTGCTTTCCCACCAAGAGGACTTGGGTCTGGGAAGGCTTCATCGGATCCAGAAGCAATAAAGGGGTCATCATTATGAGCACGAGAACCAGAGGGCTTATCAGAAGAGTGAGGGACTGGACTAGGAGGGGGAGTATCCACAAATGGAGACAAATGTGGTATAGAAGAGGGGGCAGCCTTGGAAGTGGATGGCATTTCAACCACCACTTCCTCAACTGGCTCTTCCACAGCCACATTAGGTGCACCACCAGCAGGATGCTCCTCCTCTATAGGATCATCTCCTAATGAAAGTTCCTCCTCGGCTTCGACAACCGGAGGAACAACATCAGGAGGACCTTGGGCAAGGCCCAACATTGCATCAGTAAGGGGCCTCCAATCCCCTCTAAACCCATGAGCCATATTGTAGTAAACTTTAGCAGTAAGCTTGGGGGTCTCATACTCCTCCCTATCACGAGGTAAACACACAAGTATCTGCTGCAAAAACCTAGGATACATCAAAAATGTCTTCCTAGATCCAGTACTAATCAAATTGCTAACCATCCCATCAAACAAATAGCGAGAAAAATAAAACACCCTACCCTGTGCTATGCAGATCAAACCAGTAGCCAAAGGAGTGGGAAAGGCATCCCAACTCCCAGACTTGGGGCTTAAGCAGTGAATCAAAAAGTGCACTAGAAGCTTCCACTGGGGGGAAAACCTATTCTTTTGGAAGTTAAACTTCCCCCCATGATTATACCCAATAGCAGCCATCCCCTCCAAAACCTCAACATTGGGGATGGAAACAACACCACCCTCATCTTGAAGATGAAGGGAACTCCTAATGGAAGCTTCAGTAACCACATAAGAACGTCCATCAATGGTAGCATGGAGTTCACGTGGGCGACCAAACACAGCCACAAGAGTAGCAGTATCCCAAAACTGACGAATCACACTATCATAAACAATTGGGCAAACAGTAAAAGCATACCTGAGGTTAGAAGCCTCAATAAACTCTAGTATGTCGATGAATTCATCACGTTTAGGACCATCTCCCAGATATGTGACCTTATTGTGAGCGGGTTGGTAAACCAAAGCAGCCATTGATGTTGATTAGAAGTGATGGAAGTGGATTTGTTAGGGTTTGAGAGAGTAGGAGCGTGTGTGTGTGTTATGATTGTGATGAATGAGTCAAAGGGGGTAATTGACCATAAATAATGGTCATGTAAATGTTCATTGACCCCTAATAATGTGGGTTGCCTTTTCAAATTAGGCAGTTAATGCAAACTAACCACTTGCCCCTTATAACATTATTTGCAAATCCCAGTTTACCAAAGTTAGATAATATGATATATACCAGAATTAGCTTGCGTTGACTAAAAGTCAAAACGCATAAGGGTCAACACTAGAAGCACAATGTGGTCAACAGAAGTCAACGAAGTGAACAGTGACCCAAACCAAGACTAGAAGCCAACCATTACTTGAGAAGGAAGGATTTTTATCCACTAGAAGCCAACCATTAATGACTAGAAGCCGACCAATGATGAAGACTACCACCAGAAGTGAGCAAAAACCTCCACTAGAAGTAGTACATACCGCAAAAACCCATACAATCTGTTGTTAAAAACTACCAATATGTTGGTCTGTGCAAGTGAATATGTACACTAAGCCTCCCCTTAGGCCTAGCCTCCCCTCAATCCTAGGTCTCAAGGATTGACCATTCCAATGTGAACCACCAAGTGGTTGAACCGAGGACCATCAAAGGCTTTAGTCAACAGATCAGCAACATTATCATCCGTATGAACCTTAAGAACCTGTATCAACTTATTCTCATTGGCATCCCGGATAAAGTGGTGCCGAATTTCAATATGTTTTGTATGTTGATGAAAAACAGGATTCTTCACAATGCAGATAGTGCTTTGGTTGTCAATGAAAATTTTGGTGTTCATAAAGTTGAACCCATAATCCAGCATCTGATTTTGGATCCACAAAACTTGTCCACAACAACTAGCAGCAGCTACATATTCAGCTTCTGTTGAAGAAGTAGCTACTATCGTCTGTTTCTTGCATTGCCATGAGATAAGTCTTCGACCCAAAAATTGACAACCACCAGTAGTAGATTTTCTGTCATTATTAGCACCTGCATAGTCACTATCACTATATGCTTCAAGAACAAAAGGTGATTCTCTAGGATACCACAAGCCTAGCTTGGGTTAAGCCTTGATGTACTTGAAAATCTTCTTGACTGCATTCAAGTTAGAAACCGTTGGAGCCACCTGATGTCTAGAACAAGCACTTTCTGCAAACATAATATCCGGACGTGATGTTGTCAAATACATGAGTGAGCCAATCATGGACCTGTACATGTGAACATTTACCGGAGGATCTGGCTCATTCTTGAGTTTGACTTTAGCAACTTCATAAGGTGTTGCTGCTGGTCTAAGAGGATCCATATCAAACTTCTGAAGAATCTCATGAACATATTTATCTTGACTTATGAAGATTCCATCCGACTGTTGATTGACTTGAAGACCAAGGAAAAACGTAAGCTCTCCCATAGCACTCATCTGAAATTCACCCTTCATCAGTTGTTCAAACTCATCACACCATTCCTTTTTAGTAGAACCAAAGATAATGTCATCCACATAAACCTGAACAAGGATAATATCCTTGGTATTCCTTTTAAGAAATAGTGTTTTGTCAATTGTGCCTCTTCTATAGCCATGTTTCAACAAGAAAGTGGAAAGACGCTCATACCAAGCTCTAGGAGCCTGATGAAGTCCATAGAGAGCTTTGACCACCTTGTAAACTTTCTTGGGATGAAGTGGATCTACAAAGCCCTTAGGTTGAGTGACATAAACTTCCTCGTCAATCTTGCCATAGAGAAATGCACTCTTGACATCCATCTGAAAAACTGTAAAGCCCACATAAGAAGCAAAAGCCAAAAACAGACGAATGGCTTCAATCCTAGCAACAGGAGCAAAAACTTCAGTGTAGTCAATGCCTTCAAGTTGTATATGACCCTGTGCAACCAACCTCGCCTTATTTCTCACCACAATACCCCTTGCATCTTTCTTGTTTTTGAGAATCCATTTGGTACCAATTGCTGTCTTTCCATCCGGCAAGCCAACTAGGATCCAAACATTCTGAAACAAGAATTGCTGCATCTCCTCCTGCATAGCCTCCACCCAACTTTGATCCTCAAGAGCATAAGAGACTGATCTAGGTTCCACCTGTGAAAGAAAACAAGCAAACAAACAATGTTGAAAGTTAGTATGAGTATTATGCTTTTGATCCTCAATATAGCTCACAAGAGCATGATGATCAGACGTGGCCTTCTTATGCATTCTACGAGTCTTGACAGTAGAACCAGGATCTCCAATGATTTGAGTAGTAGGATGGTCTTTGTGTGACTGCAACACTGAATTGGAAGCTACTTCCACTTCTGGTGCCAAGTTATTAAGATCCCCAACAAAGTCATCATCATATGAAGCAGAGTTGAAAATGCCATCTATTGGTTGCTTATGAATATCATCCAGCTTGGTAGAAGACTTCTTTTGATAGTTCCCTAGGTCAGAAGGACTTGAGAATCTAGTATGGGAAGTAGAATCACTAGCCGGACTACCAATAGGTGTTGAACTAGCACTAGGAGTAACAGTTGGAGTACTAGGAGCAGCATTGTCAGCAGTCGTATTCAAAGGAAACTCAAAGCCACCTTGAGCAGCTGCTGTAGTAGCTTCTTGTTGTTGTTTGAGTAATGTGTCAAGAGCTACTTGTGAATCCAATATATCTAATGGATTTGCATCACTAGGAGGAGTAGGAGAGACTGTGGTGGAATAGGATGGAACAACAAAAATATCATCCTCGTCATCTGAGTCTGAAAGACTAGAATGAGCACCTGCACATTCAGGACCCTTGCCTTGGATGTTTGACTTCTCCTCAAAGTACCTGAGATTTATAGTTTCAATTACTCGCTTGGCTTGGAGATTGTAGACACGATAAGCCCGAGAGTGAGCTGAATATCCCATAATGTGTCCTTCATCTGCCTTGCCATCAAATTTCCCCAAATAGTCACTAGTATTCAGAATGGTGACAGGACACCCAAATGGATTCAAATGAGCAATGTTTGGTACTTTGGATGTTAGTAGCTCATAGGGAGTCTTCTTGTGAGGATTTGTAATAGAAACTCTATTCAAAACATAACTTGCAGTATTGACAGCTTCTGTCCAGAACATGGTTGGAAGCTTGGAATCGGCAAGCATTGTTCTTGCAGCTTCTATTAGAGTCCTGTTCTTTCTTTCTGCCACGCCATTCCATTGAGGAGTTCTTGCTGCACTATAATCTTTTGATGCCTTTAGAATTACAAAGTGCTATGAGGTCTGCATTTTTGAATTCTGTTCCATTATCACATCGAATACCTTTAACCTTCTTGGACAACTGATTCTCTATAAGTGTAATAAAATCCTTGAGAATTGAGTAGGTATCACTCTTGGCAGCCATGAAGAAAACCCACGTAAACCTGCTATACCCATCAGTTACCACCAGACAGAATTGTTTGTGGTCAATGCTCCTAATAGAGGTAGGACCAAATAAATCCATGTGTAGTAGCTGTAATGGTTCAGTTATAAGGCTGAGAGCAGTAATAGCCTTAAAGGATGCTTTATGTTGTTTGCCTTTGCTGCATGCAAGACAATTAATATCATTTCTGAATGACTTGGGAGGTAAACCAGAGACCAGATTCAGATTTGCTAGTTTGTGAATGGTCTTGAAGTTCACATGTCCCATCCTTCGGTGTCATTGAGTGGCTTCATCTTCCGAGGCTTTAGCAACCAAACATGCTAGTTGTCCAGTAGGATTGACTTCATTCAGCTTGATACTATAGAGGTTGTGTCTTCTAGGAATTCTGAGTAGAACCTATGAGTCATCCGGGAGTTTAAAGTCTTTGGATAACACTAGTGCATCAGTATCCGTAAAGAGGACAAACTGCTTCTTGTCACAAATCTGAGAGACAAATATCAAGTTGAAGTGTTGAAGTGCTTCCACATAATAGACCTGCTCAAAACTAAGATTTGGCGTCTGTATTGTTCCTTTGCTAGTGATCCTGCCTTCACCTCCTCCAAAATAGACCTTTCCACCTTGAAATGCTACAAAGTTAGATAGAAGACTTTTATTTCCTGTCATGCTCCTAGAGCATCCACTATCAACAATTCCTAGAGTAGGATCTTGGTAAGGAGTAACCTACAACAACAAGATAAGAAAGATGCAAAAGTTAGTGTCTTAAGGGGACCCAAACCTTTTCAGGTTTGAGCCTGCCTTGTGGATCTTTAGAGGATAGCCAAGAAGATTGATGAGATCCATCGTAGTTCTTTGGTTGCCTATTCATCATATGGGTGTTATTGTTTGACCAAGAACAACCTGCCGAGGGCTTAACAGCAGTTCCCATATTTCCCAACCCAAAATACATGTGGTCAAAATTATATGCATAATTTGGATTAAAATTCTGAAAATAGTTACTGGTTGGTCTATTTGATATTAATCTAGTGTTTCTCCAATGATCAGAAGCTAATGGAGAGGTCCTTCTAGAAGAGGAAAAAGATTGTGCACTTGGGTTTAGACTTCTAGAAGAATATGGAACAACTCCTGGTGGACCAGGAGCAGGAAATGCTTGATATACAGAAGAATGTATGTCATAAAAATCACAATATTTAATCAAATGAAATTCACTCCCACAAACAAAACATGTTTTAAACGAACTTTTATTAGAATGACATTGTTTCATACTACTAACTTTATTACACACAATTCTAGGAGAAACATTCTTCCTGAGACCCAATAAACCAGGACTAGACACTGTTGAAGTAAAAGCAACTCTCTCTTCACACTTCCTAGCACTAGTAGCAGCATGGTCATTTGACTTGGAACTTGTAGGTATTGACTCTTCACTTGAACCACATGATGCAGAGTCACTGGCTTTGTCACTGAAAGTACATGAGACAAAGTCATTAGAATTAGTAGAACCTTTTGGGGACTCATGCATCTGTGATCCATCCAAGTCATTATGCCTAGGAGTGGGCATGAAAGTTCCTATAAGAGGTGGAGGGACAGCGTGCATTTCTGCTGCTGGTTTAAACCTATTGTAACTAGGTGTTCCCTCTTCCTCATTGTCAGGATCAAAGACACTTGAAAAAGATAAATCAAACACATCTTCTGAATCAATATATTTATCAAAACCTAACCCTCTTTTAGTCCTACCAGACATGCTACTATCAATTAATTTTGAAAGATTCTTAGGTGCTTTTTACCATTTTTCAAATCTCAGAAGTGTAGCATCTAATTTTTCCTTCATCTCTTGTTTTTCTTTGATACTGTCATCTTTTACCTTTTCGGTGTATTTAAGCATATTTGTTGTGTTTTCTAAATCAATGTTCAGTATCCTAATTTTATCCTCATACTCACGTTGAGTATCTTGAGGCCACCTCTTTTGTTGTTCCAATGTTTTTAAAGAAGCCTTATATGCTTGAACCTCTAAAAAATACTTATCATTTTGATCATTTAAGTCATTATATTGGGACAACAATTCTGCATATTTATCATGACAACCAAGAGGACAATGTTGTACCTGAGGTGATATGCCCATAAGAGCAAACTCTTCTGCTTCCTCGGCATCAGACAAATTCCCAGCAATCATTGCAAACACGTCGGTAGAGGGCTCAGCTGTTTCCAGGGTAGCAGTCTGATGATCATTCCAGTTGACCATAGAGTCAACAGACACCAATGCCTTCTTGTCATCCTTCAACTCCTGAATCTTAAAAGCTGAATATCTGCTCTTCTCCTGGTCATGCTTGTTAGGGCATTCCTTGCAAAGTAACTTTGCTGCTGGCAGTTATAGCATCAAACCTTGCTTCTGTCAAACCTTGCTGGCTCTCTTGGGTTATAATTAAATTTTCGACCGACTTTCTTCTCAAACTGTGAACCCTAAGAGTGAGCATGGCCATCTGCCATTTGAGATCCATTTCATCCAGGTCAAGTTTATCGACCTGTTTGAAGTCATCAAAAGCAAGTTGCTGTTGAGCATCAACGTCAACAACAAAAGAGTAAAGAACAGCTTCTACCATGCCACCAGACTTGGCTTTTGGTTCAGGAGTAGAAGTATGCTGATAAGTATGTTGAGAAGACACAGTATTGCTTGGGCTACTAGCACAAGACATGGGACTGGATCCCATAGAACTCATAAAGGCAGAGTTAACAGGAGTAGGAAAAGAATCACTTGAGTATCCCCTCACATGAGGCTCAAAGGTTTTGAGCTTATGAAACAAATCATCAAAATTAAGATAGTCAAGCCCACCTTTTGCTTTGAGAGAGATTACCACCTGATTCCATGAGTAGGGTAAGGCTCTAAGAAACCTTGCATTGATATCACCATCGTCAGGTTTTGACCGAAGTTGATTCAACTGGCTCAATATCTTTTGGAACCTGTCCTACCCTTGATGGATACCTTCAGTTTCTGAGATCTTGAATTCTATGAACTCATCTCTCAGCATGGATCTTCGCATTTTCTTTGACTCCTCATTCCCACCAAACCTTGCTTTTATTCCATTCCAGATCTCTCTAGCATCATCCAGATGATAGAAGTCACCCATGTGATCGTCAGGAAGAGACTGAAGCAAAATGGTTTTTGCTTTGATCTCCTTCTGAACAGCTGTGATTTCTTCATGAGTTTTAGGGTCAAGAAGAGTAATATTACCATTCTTGTCTCTTCCAGTCAACTTCCTACTGTTTCCATTCAGAATGATCTTCCAAAGGTCTTGATCAGTGTTGGTGATCCAACATTCCATCTTCATTGCCCAGCTATCATACTCGTCCTTTTTTAGAAGAGGAAACTTACCATTTATGTTGGAAACCGTAGCAATGATCTGCTGAGGTTGCTGAGTTCTAGGAGTACTATCTTCTCCTGTTTGAGTAGAACTTGAGGCAGACATGCTTAAACAAAAATGTTAGTAATGAGAAAAATTGATTCTTCTTGTACAGAGACTCTCCCAGGCTCTGATACCACCTGTTGGGTCCACTAGATGTGGATCTTGCAGCCTGTCAGGAACGGTGAACGACTTCTGTAATCACAAGTCTATTCACAGAGAGACTCTATACACAGTATAAGTGCGGAATACAAATACTATAAAGAAGAACAAAATAACTATAATGACTTGATCCTTTTCTAAGGATTTCTAATATTAATAATAACTAGAATTGTGTTTTATGAAGGTGTGTGTAACCCTTCTGCCTAAGGTTCCTTTTATACTACAAGGAAACCCTAATACATCATTAATCAAAACGTGTAAAGCTGATATGCATATCCTTTCCTAACATATCTCATGCATATCCTAACAGAATAATAACTAAATAATAAAGTTTGACTTTATATAAGACCAGGAGCACGACTTGCTCCTACTACTACTATGACCAGGAGGAACTACATACCTCCTAGTCTACCTATTACACATAACTATTCTAATGGTCCTAACAAAAGGGTATGCCCGTGTGGCCCGATAGCTGTGGTTGACTTGATTACTCGCTCAGGGTATTTTTGGCCGTTTATCCATAAGGATGTTCGAAAAAGGGTGGCGCGATATCTCCGATGTCAGGCAAACCAAGGTCATAGGAAAATCCTAACATGATAATTGGGCCACCCTCAACAAAAAGCGCAAAGGGAGGAGATGTAATCCTCTCAAGGCTGGGGCATACTATAGGTTCTCTGACCACATCGATAGGGAACATGGCGCGACGGGTAGTAGCAATACTCCCATCACAAGGCAACCACCATCAACAAAGCAAAGGAGCAATCGCCCCTTCAGCCAAAATGATTGCCCGCACTATGCGACAATGAGATCAAGCAAACAGACTATCAGCAGCACGAAGCATGCAACGACGCCGAGAAGCATATAAAAGGACTCTCATGGGCCAGGATGAATGTGGATAGCTATGTGCAGTCGGTATCCAGTCCCGCGAGGAGTAACTCAAGAGAAAACCAGGATTTTGGACGATATTCTCCCTGAGATATCGCACCACTAGCATGGATCATTCCCTTGGCTATGGAGAGCCCCCAATAAAGATCCACGTATTTTTTCTTTTTTCAATTGTTTTAGGATTTCCCCTTTTATGTTCTTTGTTTCAGCATTTGCAAAAGTGTGAATAAAACACTGCGGTTCCTAGCTAGTTCCGTAGTCCAGATTATTTCTTTTTTATCTTTTATGCATAAGAGTATTTTTCTTTTCTGAAAATAAAATTGGCCCTTCGGTGTACATGTACAATGAAACGTTTCCCGGTGAAATAAGAGGAGTAAGTTTACCCTACTAATTAAACTTGCCACGTAAGAGGGATGCACCCCCAATGGCGCCATATCAGGTATCCTTTGTTAGGCAGCTTATTATAAGACGTTGTAGTAAGTGTAGCATTCCTCACACTTTATGATGGATATGCACATGACACAGTGTGCACACCTAACAAACATGTCATTATCCATGACATCGCTTATGGTAGTAGTGGCAGGTCCACACGTAATGAACTTTCGACTCACCCATAAGTTCAGAGCTACACTTAATTGAATGTACTCATAAACAGGCGCTCGCACTCATAACCTGAGGCGTGGATGCAAAGACGTGGACATATATATATAAACATAAACATAGTGCATGACGCTATGTGCTTACAACAGCGCATGTCGCTATAAACATTAAAAAATTTCTTACTATACAAAATAATGTACATGGTTACAACAAAGCACATAGTGCGGAAAAATGCCTTCTATAGAAGATTGCTCGCTGACAGTGATCTCTTTAACCTGCGATGCGATGGGTTCAGCGACGCACGATGTTGTGCCCACGCCTCCTTCATATACTACAATACGCGTATTTGATATACATCAATGGAAGGCAGACTTACCGGTACACCATCAGAACGGTTAGGATGCGCAAGACCTAGGCCAATGACAAAATTTTCGACAGAAGACTTATTCTTCTTTGCCATATGTTTAGCATGATGCTTTAGCTTGTCCTTCAACGAAACCAACTTTGGAACACCCCCAGCATAAATAGGAACTTGTAATTGAGAGATATTTGGCTTGGCCATGTAAAGGGGATTTTCCTCCGCATCTTCTTCACAATGACTCGCCAGAGTGAGTCCTGCCATGATCACGCTAATTGGTTGTTCTTAGTCCTTTTCGATAACATCTATGATTGGCAGCACAAGATCTTTTAATCGATGGAACGTGGCGTCAAAGCCTTCTTGAGCATACCAAGAATAAATGGCACTACCTTCTAGAGGTCTTGTCAGTAAGCCATCTTTGAAGGCGCGCTCCATGGCAAGACTTTGCCCCCGTAGTTGAGCAGCAGCAGAAATCTCCTTGATTGCTTTCTTTAGGTCAGGTAGCTCCAAGGCACTTTTTACAGCAAGCGATAGACCATGCTTAATTAACCATCGATTCTTAGTGTGCACTGCTGTGAGGTGCTGAAGGTCTACGATATCTTAGGATTTGGCAATGGTTGATTTGATCTATTGAAAAGATGGAAGAAGGGGATGAATAAAGATGAACTAGAGAGAGAAATAGGAGAGGAAAAGAAGGTAGAGAGAAAAAGAGTAATTTGATTAAAATGAAAAGTGTGAAATGAAAGAACCACCCCTCCTAACATGCTAGGAGGGGGTATATATAGCCCACCCTACATGTGGGCTATATGGACTATATTGTTTACAAATGGATCACGAGCCCAATACTAGAATATATCTTTGGAGTGACCGATCCTTTCTAAATACATAAAAATGTATTTCCAACAATCTCCCCCTAAGGGAGGTCACTCCAAGTTACAATGTCCTAAATAGTCTATAGCTCGTGATCTATGCTAATAATGATGTGACCGAGACTTTCTTTGGAAAAACGTATTTCCAACAATCTCCCCCTAAGGAAGGTCACACCATTTTATAAAATCTTAAACCTAGCATACTATGCTTGAGTCTTCGATCTTGTTCTTATGAATATGCTTGATGTGATCTTTGACTTTAGTCTTGAGCATGTTTCCTTGCCTTGACCTTGTGCATTCATCACTTGTGAAATTTGCCTCTTCGTGACTTTATGTTCCACATACTTATACCTTTAAATTCTTGAAAGCTTTAGAGTTTGATACAGCGGAAGACTTGACCTTCAGACTTTCTTGAATTTGTTGAAGTACTAAGTGTATGTAGTATAAGCATGTGGTGACGACTTCTTCTGGATTGTACACCGCAATGCCACCTTCTTGTTATGCTGCATAAGACAGTTAGCAACAAACAATATACACGGATGAAATGGCCTTGAACATTTCATTCTAATTCGGTAGCATTTTACCTCCGGTCGGTGAAGACCGTTGGACGATATAAAATATCGTACTTGTGGCAGGTAGTTTCAATAAAGAACCTCCTTGACAAGATTTCGCGGGTAAACCCGTTCTCTTTACTCGACCGTCCAAAGCTGACTGCGAACGTAAAGAGTGAATCATTTGGATAATATTATCCGCATGATTTGAAGCCGTCAATTCATGTTCCTGGAACAAGTGAAGTTCAATTAAGAACCGCACCATCGTTGCTTTCCAGTTGTCACTAGCTTGATTCATATAGAATCTTGCAAGTTATCTACCAAGTGCTATTTGATGTTAACACTAGAAGGATTTCCATTCGTCACTGTAAATACTTAATAGTATTACTCTGAATGTTCTGGCAAGATCACTAAGATATTGCGTAGAGGCCTGGAACGTGTTTAAATTCATTTAAGAATTAAACCACTGTTGCTTTCCAGTTATCACAAGTTTGATTCATAAAGAATCGCACAAGTCACCTACCATGAGCTTTTTGATATTCGCTCAAGAAGGATTTCCATCTTCATTGTAAATACTCTCGTATTACTCGGATGTTCAGGCAAGATCATGAAGATTTTGCGTAGGACTCTTAAGATCTTTCTTACTTTTCACAGTGTGTGAAGAAGCAAGGAAATATGAAAGTGTGTCCTAACGAGATATTTGATGATCTCAAATGGCTCTAGACTCGATCGTGCATTTTGGATTTTAGTGATCGGAGGCTGCAGAGGAGTGCCACCTTTTCAATACCAATTTATTCGGAGTGAATAAATCAATAGATAATGTGTTGTCTCCGTGTGATTAAAATAAATATCTTTTGAGAGATATCTGAGTTAGCTGGGATGGGTTGTGCCTTGCATCACTGGGTCCATGATGTCTATCTTCAATATCGAGAATCATAAATGATCTCAATAGCATATGAATTGACCCGGTTTCTGCCTAAGTTGTAAGGAGGGCTACTTTCTTTACACCCTTTATCTTTACAATTCTTTTTCATTCTTCAACCCCTTCAATGCTTACCAATACGTCATAACTAGCACCTTGTTGTGATTGTTCCAGTGCTTACTTAAGTACTTGGTCGGCATTCAGCTACGTTCACAATCTTTCTCCATCTTTCTTAAGGACTACTATTTCTAGCTATGGAATGTCCTTGGGAAGATTCCTCCGGTTCTAGAGAAATCATTGGACTTTAACCTATCCTACCATCCTTATGTCACCACAATCTTCATCGTCGTGAAATAAATGGGTTGCGGGTAAGTATAAATCACCATGAAATCCATTTTTATATCCAAATCCATTTTGCTCCCCCTTAACATATGCCACGATATTCAAAAACATTTCGCACATGTCGGGATGAGCCAGCACATTAAGTCAAACCATTATTGATCTCAATATTAAATCACATTTTCTCCCCCATATTAAAAATATTAACCAAATCGATGTTTTTAATATCAATTGATTTAATAGTATTTTAAGAGAATTTGGGAAGAAAAATGCAAATCCAATTATCTTCATGAATTACACAAGCTCCCCCTCAAATTAATGAGGGTTTACTTGAAACGTAAATTAAATACCTTTTAAACACAAGTGTAAGGTATTTATCACGTGCAAAGATCATATATGATAATGAATTCACAATATTAGCAATTTACGAGGTTGGACCTGAATGATGGAGAACATCATATGAAAGAAGCACATGGTTCTTGTTCACGAATGTTGGTCTTCCTCGTATCTTCTGAAATTATCTTCCCCTTTACACCACATGGACAAATGATATCGTTGTCTTGACACCAACTTGTGAACTATGGCACTTTCGGCATCAAAGATTCTGAATGCTGGACGATTGCTCCCCCTCAATTGTTGACCCGTGTTCTACTTAAAGAGCTGTAGTCGTCGTTTGAGCAGTCGCATCGTCTAGTATGTAGATATCAATTGCAACGAACTTCAGATTGTGGAGTTGATAACTTCGGATTCTGAAGTCAAAGCTTTCCGGTGAAATGCTTGACTTCAAAGTGTACAGCGGGTTACTATCAGAAATAATAGCAAACCATATGGAGCATGTTTTAAATGTTTTAAACTTCTGCTCGAACTTTATTTACAACCCCGTGTCATTATTGAATGACATTTCTAGGTTCGTAAATATTATCGATTCCAGAAGACATGCTCTTTTTATCAAAACGTTTTTAAACACACAATTTTGAAAGATTTAGAAAAACCTTTAGAAAAATTCATGAAAAATTGTGTTCAAAGTTTTGAAAACCAATTACTTGAGCTTAAGATGTTGAATATCTTACAAAACGAGCTCAAGTGCGAGAAGTTGTAAACTTCCCGTTGTTAAGGATAAGTTACCATCGGCGATAAACTTTCCTTTTATCTGATGGACGAGTCCTAGGCTGACATTTACTTAGAAGTCGTTTTCACGAGCTTGAAAACTTTGACTGTTTTAACGGAAAGCTCATGACCGAGAAAGGTTAATTTCTCGTTATGAGGAAAAGTTCTCTTTTTTAAAAGATACACTTTCCTTTCTGAGCTTAAAACTTTGAATGTTTTAATACAAGCTCATGACCGAGAAAGGTGAATTTCTTGTTAAGAGGATAAGTTATCATTAAAGATAAACTTTCCTTTATTTTAAGTTCGAGTTACAGTCTGACATTTAACTGTAAGTCATAGTGCATGAGCTTAAAAACTTCGAATGTTTTTAATATTAGCTCATGCCCGAGAAAACTTAATTTCTCGTTGTTAGGATAAGTTTATCATCGGCGATAAACTTTCCTTTCTTCGAAGCACGGGTTACCATCTGATATTTAATGATAAACCATTGTGCATGAGCTTAAAAACTTCGAATGTTTTTAATATAAGCTCATGCCCGAGAAAACTTAATTTCTCGTTGTAAGGATAAGTTTATCACCGGCGATAAACTTTCCTGCCTTTGAAGAGCGGGTTATAGACTGTCATTTATCTATAAGCCTTAATGCATGAGCTTAAAAACTTGGAATGTTTTTGATATAAGCTCATGCCCGAGAAAAATGAATTTCTCGTTTTTAGGATAAGTTTATCATTGGCGATAAACTTTCCTTTCTTTGATGAGCGAGTTACAGTCTGTGATGTGACTATAAATCCTGTGTAAGCTTTAACCATGAATCCCCTGAGATACTAGTTTCTCCGATATCTGCTTCTTCAGCAACCAAACTCTAAGAGTGTCCTTAGTTGAACGGTATACAACGATTGGACCGCTTCGTTCTTTTGGAACATCAACTTTGGGACCTGTATTCTCATTAGGAATTTGCATGCTTTGACATGGGTTAGCGATATCAATTATAGAAGCACGTGGGGGTTCACAGTTGGCTTTACTTGTGTCAAAGGTGACCTGAGTAGATGATTCACTTATCTTAGTTGGCAAACGTTTCCTTTTATAGAAAACTTTAAGTTCAGGCTTAAGTGATGTATCATCCTTTTCAATTTCCTCCCTAGCAGTCTTAGTAGAGTCGGAGATTATCCTAGTTAAAGGGCACTCGTTTCCTACAAGAGTGAAAGTTCTACCAGTGGGGCGCCACATTTTACCAATGGGTTTGATTTTAGCAACCAATGGGATTTAAGTCTAGCACGGGAGTTCACCTCATTAAGCAATTTTTTGATACAAGAGTCATGATTTGTCGTAAAGACACATTTTCTACATGTTTTACAAGTAGCATATTTAATGTCCGAGTAATTCCTAGATTATTGATCGATGCTCCTAGGAGACGTCATGCTACGGTTAGCAGTGTTGGGTAATCTAGAAGGCATCTGCCTAGGTTGGACATTGCTATCTCTTACATGTGTCTTTTGAATAGCTTCCCTTTGACCAAAATCATGGCACACATCAGTTGAACTAGTTCTAGACGTGTTCATTGAACTATTCTTAGAGAAACTAGGGGCAATCATGTGATGAGGTCTTGCTAAAACTGATTTAGTCACATTGGGCCTAGTTGGTGGAGTGACTGTTCTAGAAATATGACCCAAATCAACTTGGGAGGCAAACCGCGGTCTCAAGGATTGTGGTCGCTCGGATCTAAATGCAGTAGGTTGTCTGACAAACGGTTGTCTGACGAACTGATTTGTAGGCGGTTTCCCCAAGATTGATGGTTTTTCAAGCTTAGTGTCCACATTAGGTCCTCTATTTTTCCTTAACTCGTTTTTCAACGCAGCTATAGCAAACACCTTTTCTTGGACTTGAGCTTTTAAAGTCTCATTCTCTTTGAGCAATCTATCTTGGGATGCCAATTTAGACTCTAGTAACTGAATTTGTTTCAAAAGATTTTCCTTTTCAGCTTTAGAATCTAAAACTTTTTGATCCAATTTTCTTTCAAGAATAACATTTGACTTTTCAAGTTTTTCAAAGTATGTTTAAAATTTGTCCGTTTTCTTAGAAAATTCAAGTTTGGCATCCTCAAGATCTTTTGATTGTTGAGCTACAATCGTTTCGAGCTCTCTAATCTTGGAATCAGAATCAGTTAACGAAGCAGTTATAAAGCATTTATCATGATGTACTATAGCATTCTTAACAATCTCTCCCCCATTATGACTTACATCGGATGAATCAGAAGTGCTATCACTCTTTTCCATCCCATGTTTGTCATAATTAGGTTCAGAATGCTCAAAATGCGGCATATCATCAGCATATACATCATAAACTACATTACATTGTACCATGTTTGCAGGCTCTGCGTCATAAATGGGTAAGGTGTCATCAAGAGAAATCTCGTGAGCATTCCCCGACGTGCCACTGGTATCATGTTGTCCTCCTGATTCTGTGATCTTACCATCGTTATGCTCCAAGTTGTCAACCGTATGATCAATCTCCTCTTGCATCTGCGTCATTGATTCTTGCACTCAATTATCATACACTTGCTGAAGTTGTGATCTTTGATAAATCGAAGACGAGACCGATGTCATGAGTTTCAAAATTGTATCACGGAAAACTCGAAGCTCGGTATGTGTGTCTCGAAGAAATGATTGGCAAATCACTGAACTTTCAGGCTTGATGATATTGAATTCGAGGAAAGGCGTGAGTTGTGTCACAAGATCCTTATATGCAAGTGCCGATGCAGAGTGATTAAAGTTGTCATGGTTGAGTTGCTCGGCGAGTTGGGTCAAAGTGGTGAATATTGAGTCGATGAATATATGACGATCTTGTCCAAAGATGGTCACAAATTCGCTCCCTCCTTGAATCCCCGAAAGAGTGACAAGATGAGACTGAAGCATTTGAAATGAAGTGATGCCACTTTTTCTAACTTTGTTTTGCATTGAATGCGATACTCCCTCTTGATTTTTCGATTTCAACGAATCCATTGAAAGTTTGATGACGAATAATTGTGGTCGTTGTTGATTTCAGGATTTTACAGCTCGTGAAGAGACTTAGAAATTGAAATTCACGGGATTGAGGATATAACTCTTTTCTCGGCTGAATAATTTCTTATCCGCTCAAACGTTGATAAAACAAACCGACGATCAATACAAATAAAGCTCACTCTAAAAATAAAGTCCGTCAACTAATAAATCCAAGCTACGGTAAATTAAATGATCGGGTCGTCAAATAGTTTACCTCTTTGGTTCTTTCGAAATACCCGCCTCAATACGATGTACCAAAAACTAATATAAAAAATTAACTTAATTTAAAAAAGAAAATTTTGATATTTAAAAATAAAAAAATAGAAAAATATCAACTTAACTTTGA
This sequence comes from Glebionis coronaria, assembly GCA_025667525.1. Lineage (NCBI taxonomy): Eukaryota > Viridiplantae > Streptophyta > Magnoliopsida > Asterales > Asteraceae > Glebionis > Glebionis coronaria. The sequence goes on from CM046875.1 coordinate 301,772,290, forward strand.
ATTTGATATTAAAAAGGTGTAAAGAAAAAATTTGATATTTGAAAACAAATAAAAAAATTAGAAAGATTTTGGTGGCCAACTTTGTGCCAGAAAACGTGTAATTTACTTTCCCACAATAACACGTGTATCCCACTAAGTCAAAAATACGTGTCCTGCTTCTTTGTAAACTCCGCCCCTAAATTATATCTCTCTCTCATTAACTAATCTCTTCACTCAACTCTGTCTCAAATACTCCGCCTCTTCGTTCTCTGTTATCTCTCTCTCTCCCAATCAATCCCACAAACACAAACCTAATCTCAAATCAACAAGAAAAAAAAATCTGCTCTTATCTATACAACTATAATCAAACCCACGAAACAAATCATACGAATCCCGTAACTCAAATCATCTTTAGGTTTGAATGCAACAATCCTTTGAAGAACACAATGATATTATGGCTTCAAGATCTTGTATTGGGTCTCGGGTAGGTATTTTCTTTCATTAATTTTGACGAGAGTATTGATTGAGTCTTTCTATCATCTGTAAGAGTCTTTCTGTCTAGGTGAAGTGTGAGGGAGTCGAGGGTGAGTGAAAAATTCGAGAGTGTGAGTTGTTGTCGAGGGTTGATGATGTCGGGTCTAGGTTGTGTTTGGGTTTTGTGATGGGGGAAACAGAGATCTTTCTGTTTTAATGGGGTTGGTGTCGAGTCTGATTTGAGTGGTGTGGTTGTGTCAGGGAGTCGAGGGTGTGTGATACGAGAGGTGAGGAGATGAGGGAGGTGAGTGGTTTGAGTGTTTTGGGTCGTGTAGTTGAGGTCGATTCTTGTGGGTGATGAGATTCGAGTCTTTTCACGTCAAGATGAAATATCAAGGTCGAGTGTTGTTGTGAGTTTGAGTGTTGTGACCGAGAGTCTTTGTTGTCGAGAGGTGTAGGTGTGAGACGAGATGTTTTGAATGTTGAGTTTAGTTTGTTTTGATTTTGTGTGGTGTCTATACGGAATAAACGTTTATACGGAATACACGTTTATACGGAATAAAGGTTTATACGGAATAAAGCTCTATACGGAATAAAGCTCTATACGGAATAAAGCTCTATCCGGAATAAACTGTTATACGGAATAAACAGTTATACGGAATAAACTGTTATACGGAATATCTTGCTATATGGAATAACTTGAAATCTTGTTCATTCGGAATATATCAAAAAAAGGTTCATTCGGAATGATCTAAGACGTTGATGAAGGACTGTTGGACAGCAAGACTATGAAAGTCGGTACACATATACTTCAGAATTTCTGCTTTCTTCGCCATATCTTTATAACAGTTGGCGACGAAGTTATCACAATTCGAAGTGAGGGCCCTCATACCCTCCTCAAGCTTGGACATGGCCAAACGATTTTCTTCCTCTTGCCTCGCGCGAAGGCGGCGCTCTCGACTTATAAATTCAGATAACGATGCCTTCTCATCCTCTAAATATTGAATGGATCCGACATTTATACTGGACACAGCGCGCAGACGTGCGAGTTCAACTTTGGCACACACAAGCTCGTGGTCCTTTTGTTCCGTCACTTGGGTAATTTCCATGTTTACTTGAGTCAGACGCTCAGACATAGAAGACATCTTATTTTTCAGAAGCGAGGCTAACGTTACTTCCTGCGACACGAATGTATCTAACTCTCTCATAAGCATTTCATCGGGCATTTTGTGCAAAAGTTGGGCACGTCTGGGAGGAGTTAGATGTTGGTGAAAGTCCTCACATGCGGCTGCGCTATCCAATACGCATGAGCGTGTGCACTTCAAGGAAGGAAGGAATTTTTCAAACTTCGGAGTGCTAGTGTCAGTTGTGGTAATTGTAACGCATGGGCTGCGAATTTGATATCATGATAGTGTTGGAAAGATGATTTTTTATTTACAGGAAAGAAAGGAACGGAATTACGGTATACCTTAGCACGAGGGTATTTCCGCGTGGTTTTGAAAGCAAGCCCCATGTGCCTATCTCGGCGCGCGGTATGATAAGCCGTGTCCTGTTCTTCTTAGGAATTTGATCTGTTGGGGAGCACGACAACCTTTTGTAGCCAAGAATAGGGATGCTATCTTCTGAGGGACCGGTGCGCGAGCTTTTTCCAAGACCATAGTCTTTTTCACTTAACGGATCCACTTCTTCTGACGAAGATTCCATTATGCATGGCACACTCCGAATGGGAGTGGCATTTAGTGCGACTACTCTCTCTGTACCTCCGCTAGTTGTCGGAGAGGGAAACTCTAGTTCTACGGTGCGTTGACCAATGCTGTAAAACCCGCATGCTTTTACCATGAACAGTACACTAATAATCGTACGTACAAGATTAAAATTTTCCTTATATAACATGAACACGTGTCACGAATATTAATAACAAGAATTACGTACGTGTTATTACACGATAATTATTACGTACGTGTTAGTACACGATAATTATTAACTATAATGAATCAATCACGAGTAAATAATCACAAACATTTAATCATTGATAATCGCGTATATTAATTAGACGCGACGAGTAATTACGTATATTAAGGACGTACAGTAAGTAATTACGTATGTTACGATTATTATTAATATACGACATGAAATTACGTATAGTAACTAAAACCACAAATGATAAATCACGTCATTTAAATCACGCGACACGGATAATTAACACGACCGGTAATTACATACATAATGTTTACATTTAACACGTATGAGATTAACTATGAGAATTTACGACATTTAGACACAAATACGTGTAGGAGATCACAAGGCACGATATTTAAAACAAACGGTTAGTGTTTTATGTTTGGACGGTTATAGGACCAAAAGGAAATGGGCTTATGGCCCATCGGAAGGCCTTGTACGTGTAAAAGAAGAAAACCACGGGGGGGGGGGGGGGGGGGGGGGGGAGAATATATTTTTTGGAAACAAATTCATTAAGCCCTAAAAACATTACAAACGATTGTTTTTTTCTTCTTTGGGGGTTCCTTCCGTCGACCCAATCAATAAAACAAGAGAAAGGATCGAGGGTTTTGATCCAAGAAAAAACAAGGATTGCATTCGTTTTGATTTCTTAAACCCTAACATGAAAACAAGGTAACGCTAATCTCGTTTTTTTATATATTTTTTTTCGTTTAATTGAGCAAGAATCGTGTGTTAAGAATAAAAAGGCATGTTAGAACGAGAGATTAATAAGGGGGTGTCGTTTGGGGTGTTGCTGCGTTCGTTTGGCCACAAACCGAGACCATCCATGGTCTCAGTGGTAAAAATCAGCTACCAGCCGCAACCCTTAATGGGTGCTGGCTGGGTTTGTTCTATCATTGGCAACCCCAGCAGGGGTGTTTGTTCAGGCAGTGGGAACCGAGAGTCTATGACTCTTGGTGGGAAGTTGATGCGAGCAAGGGGAAGACGACCACTGCCGGTGTGAAATCAGGCCGGTCAGTGGCAACCAGCAGCAACACAAGGGGGTGTTTGGCTGCTGGTTTTAGTCAGGGTGTTTGGTTTTTGGTTTATGGCAGGATTAAGGGGCTGTTTGGTTCGGCTTATAAGTAAAACACAACACGGGCGCGAATTTTATTTTTACAAGCTAAACATCTTCTACAAGTATATTTTACAAGCATATATTTTTCAAGATTAATTAAATTAAATTAAACATGACTTAAAATTAATTTAATTTAATTAAGACTTGGGTTATATTTATTTTTGGATAAATAATACATGTTTTTAGCCTAAGTATTTTGTTATACAGTTTTAGGCTATAGTTTTATTTTTAATTAATTAATTAAAACACGACATGTAATTAATTTAATCAATCATGGACTTAGGTTAATTATTATTTAGAGAATAATACATGTTTTAACCTAAGTATTTATTATTACTTATTTTGCACTATAGTATTAATTATTTATTAAGACATGAAATATAATTAATTAATCATCATGACTTAGGTTATATTAATGTAAATATTAATATATGTTTTAACCTAAGTATTTTATACACTTAATTTAATTAAATCATGTTTATATTTAATTAAATCTTATAACCTATAGTTTATTTAATTTACATGTTATAAGTAATAAACTATACTATTAATCACATGACTTAGTATATTTAATCCGTAAAACTAAGCTTATATTATTAGCTTATAAATTCAGCTTAATTCTAAATATGGAAACTTTCTATTTCAGGAAACTTACTATTTTTGGAAACTTTCTATTTTTATAAACTTATTCTATTTTAAGAAGTAAATATATTTTTGGAAACTTTCTATTTTTGGAAATCTGCTATTTTTAGAAAGTTACTTATTATTACACTACAAGTATAATAATACAAGAATATTAGTTAATACTTAATCAGAAGGCTTAAAACACATGATAAAAGCAGTGTAACATTAAAATCTGTAAAACAAGACCAAAACATATAAAACAAGTCAAGACATATTATAATCAGTTACGTACGCAGTAGACAGTATACTTATACACGTATCCTTCTATGTAGTATTAGTGAGATCGAAGTAGGACTCTCTTCCGTTCATCTTCTTCGTTCACTGGACTTAAGGTACAGATTTCCCGTCCTTCAGTAAGGACGATCTCTTCCTTCATTGGGATTCCCCGTATGCAGCCAACTGTTTTCCCAGTATATGTTTTATATGTTTTGATTTGCTTATGTTTAATTAAATGCATAAGCCATATACATGCATGACCAGTTTCACCTAGTTATGGAGGTACCATAACCATAACACTTGAGGCACCAGTGTTATGAGTTCACCACGGCGGAGTGATAGCTCGTGGCGTCCCTTTTCAGTTATTTGGCCATTATATTATTATATTATCATGTGGGACGTATGGGTGCATCCTAGTTACATGTTTTAGTCAATATTTCATGGTGAATGTGGTGTGTGCCTTGCATCCTTCACAAGGAGCTGATCCCTCCTACCCACATACCAGTTAATTAGAGGCATCCCCTCTAATTTGCATGACGAGGTCACCCCTCCAAGTATTCATGCACATTGTTGACCTCATGACCTATATTGGCTTTTTGGTACGTTAACTAATACAGATTTTGTTAGCCTTAAAATATTGAGTCAAACAAGAATGCTCGGTCATAGGTTATTATTGTAACATTAGTTAGAACGTTGTAATAGCTAGTTAATTAGTCGTGGTTTACGGGCTTGGATTTAAACTAATTAAAGTCCAAAAGACAAGCCCGACCCAATATATAGCCCATTAAAGCCCGCATGTGGGTGGACTATATATACCACCCTCCTAGCATGTTAGGAGGGTTGGTTGGTTCATTTTATTCTCATTTCTCTCAATCTAATATCACCAAGTTCTCCATCTTCTCTCTACTTTCTCTCACTACTTTCTCTCTCTAAATTCATCTTCTTCATCTATTTTCTATCATTAATCATCATAATAATATGGGACAACAATTGGTATCAATCGCCATGGGATAGTTTTGTTATTGGTTATTGTGTTTTCATTTGATTCGTTTGATTTGCTCCTTATTTCATCTACGAATTCAAGATTTTTTGTGTTTTTTTAGTGTTCTTAAGTCGTATACCTTTTTTATTCGTGTATTAGTGATTTGAGTATCTTGGATTGGTGAAAACGCAAATCTTTTGGTTCAAAAGTTAAGTATTCTCTTGTTTTCAACTTTCCGAAATTCTTGCAACTGATTCCATCGGAAAGTACAAGAAAGTAAGGCTCGATCGCAATAACCCAAGGGTTTTACTTTGCGATCACAAGTATTCAGATACCTTATTCCGATGATTTATTCCGATCGCTCATTGTGATCACGGATTGCGACGGTTTTTAAGGTTTGTTGAAAAGTTACTATGTCCAAATTTTATTGGCCATATTCCGATAGAAGGGTTTTGCGACAGGAACATTGCGATAGAAGGGTATTGCGACAGGAACATTGCGATAGAAGGGTCATCGCGACAGGAACATTGCGATAGGAGGGTCACATTCCGATACAATATTCCGATAGGTTATTCCGACAGATCATTCCGACAGCATTCCGATAGCCTACATTCCGACAGCATACATTCCGACAGCCTACATTCCGACAGCCTACATTCCGACAGCCAACATTCCGATGGACATTCCAATGGTACATTACGATGGACATTCCGATGACATGTTTAGCTAACTTTTGTTCGAGTATTTTTTAGACTTAGCCACCATCTAGACTAGTTTCGGAATATCGTTTACACGAAGATTAAAAAAAGAAAAAAGAGTTAAAATTTTTCCGTCAAGTAAATTCAAATTTTTTCCATACTAGTTTTAGGACATTTCTAGCTCGATTTAAAAATTTGGCGATTACAAAATTTTTTGGTCTACCGTTTTGTCGGACTAGGGAATTTATTGTCGGACTAAAGAAAAATTGTAGTTTTTGGAATTTTAACCACAACAACAATCACAACAAATACTTAAGATCCATATTCACTTCATCATTTCAGAGAATATTGAGATGGATTCTACTGCCGAATATCGTGTGACGAACAACAACATAATGGTGGCGGGTAACAAACAGAGACCACCAATGCTTGTGTCTGGTCGGTATGCTCAATGGCAATCACGTTTCATACGATACCATGATACAAGACCTAATGGTGATGCCTTGAGGAAATGTATTACTCATGGACCATATATATTCAAGAAGATCTCAATTCCTCCAAGACCAGCCACATATACTACTGATCCAATACCCGCAAGTGAACGTGATGAAACAAGAGCTGATCTTACACCTGAAAATTATGCTTGGCATGATGCGGAGAAGGAAGCCATCTATATGGTTTTAAATGGGATTGGAGATGATATTTACTCCACGGTTGATGCATGCCCGACATCACATGAAATGTGGACTGCTATTGAACGCTTGCAACAAGGAGAATCACTCAACAAACAAGATGTCAAAACAAACTTGTTTTGGAATTTTGGCAAGTTTACTTCAAGGGATGGAGAATCAATTGATTCATACTACTCCAGGTTTTATAAAATGATGAATGACATGACAAGAAATAACCTGCAAGTCTCCACCATGCAAGTCAATGTTCAATTTCTTCAACAACTTCAACCCGAGTGGACACGATTCGTCACTTTAGTGAAACAACAAGAAAAGTTAGACGAGGTCTCATATCATCGACTCTTTGATATCTTGAATCAATTTTAGAATGAAGCAAATGAGATTCGAGCTGAACGTGTTGCAAAGACGGCTAATCTACTTGCTTTAGTGACTACCACTCAACATGTTCAAGATCATCGCTCTCGTGCTCCTAAGCCATACTCCACTACATCATCCTTACCACGATATTCCACATCATCTAAGTCTTCATCATCCAAAAGAGCACGAGGCAAAGTGCCAAGAGCACCATCACCACCATCTGAGTCATCATCTGAAGAAAATAGTGATGAAGACCAAGCTCAAAAGAATCGTGAGATGAAACAACAAATTGCTTTCATAATGAAGACTTACAAGAAAATCTACAAACCCACCAACAAAAATCTTCGAACATCATCTAACACAAAGAATCAATATGTTGAGAGTCCTCCAAGGTATGACACACGTCGACGTGATAAAGTCCTTCTAGGTATGATCGACATAATCCAACGCATGTTGAGGGTTCTGCAAGGTATGATCGACAAACTGCCAAGTATGATACTCAGAGGATTGCTGCTGCTACTGGGAATAGGGAAACTGTTGGAAGTCAAGTGGTTCAGCAGAGTGGGATTCAATGTTTTAATTTCCAAGGTTATGGGCATATGGCAAAGGAATACAGGAAGCCGAAAAGGGTTAGAGACTCTAGCTATCACAAGGAAAAGATGCTGCTATGCAAGAAGATTGAAGCAGGGGTTAAATTGTCAGCTAAAGAAGGATCAATGCTTGATGACACTGATGATGAAGATTCCGATCAAGAACTTGATGCACATTACTCGTACATGGCAAAGGTTGAAGAAGTTCTCAAAGTCATTGAAGATGACAACGGTCCTATCTTTGACACTGAGCCAATCGATAAGGTACACACTACTGATGAATATAATGTGTTTGGTGATATTCATGAGCATAGTGATCTACCCAATGCCATTAATGACACGTGTATGATGGAAACGATTGATAGCAATACCACACCCGATTCATCAGACATGTGCAATAATGAGTTTGAGGATGATCAACATGCAAATGAGTATGATGAAGAGGAACGTATTGCGCTTGCTAATTTAATTGCCACTTTACAAAAAGATGTCACTAAAAATAAAAAGAGTCAAAAGCAATTAAAGAAGGCAAACGCTACGCTCACTCAAAATTTTGAAGAATGCAAAGCTGCTCTTATCAAATCTACTAAGATGACTGAAAGCTATATAGATGAGCTCCTTCAGAAAACCAAAGAGCTTGAGGGGTACAAGGGTAGTGCGTTAAAAAGTCAAAAGGACGATTTTGAAAACAAATATAATACAACTCTTGAGTTATTAGCCAAAGAGAAGCGTCAATATAATGTTTTCTTAATGGATGAACGTCAAAAAACGTACCTTTCCAATACCAAAGTTAATGAACTTGAACAAAAGCTCTCTATGACCACTACCGATTCTGCTAAAATTCCCGAGGATAAGAAACAAGAGGTAGATGCGTTAAAACAAGACTTCAAAAGTAGATATGATAGAGAAACCGAAAAAGTAACGAAACTAGAAGAACAAGTCGAATTTTTGAAGAAAGTTGTTTATAAAACGCATGATTCTATTCAATCTATAAGAATGCTAGCACCTCCGTTGATGTTTAAGGGTCAAGCTAGCTTTGCAAGTCCTGAGTACCTTGCCAAAGCTCAAGCTGCGAACCCGTGTCTTTATCTTGATGAGACTGAAAGGACTGATCTTGATTGCATGCCTGTAAGTGCCGATAGTGAAGAGACTGCCCTTTGAGATGATGATAGTCGACCACTTGTCAATAAGGAGTTTGTGAAACCATATAATTATGCTTATATGAATAGTCTTTATGGCCTTTTCAACAAACAAACTCAGAAAACTTGTGAGGAAGTGTTCTTAGAATGCAAACAAAAGAGAATTCAATGGAAGAAAGCTTTTGCCACTAAGAAATCTAATGTTTACAAATATATAAACTGCCTTCCTCTAGATGAATCTAAAAGCAAGAGTAGGAAAACATTAGGTATTCTTAAACACCACATAGATAATGTTAAATGTATTGTTGAAAGAGATTGGGCAAAACATGAAAATGCTGAGTGGCAACGCCCGATTCCTCAAGATATTACCTTGCTTGTGAAAGAACTCTTAATTCCAAACACGGCGTTGATTAAAGAAACTGTTCTTCAACTTAAGGAGTTCATTCGGACTGAAATGTATGATGATTTAAAATATGTTGAATCTCTTGAGAAACACATTGATGATCTTCAAATGGAAAAGTCTGATTTTTCAGATGAATATGATTTACTCTTGCAAGAATGCGTTTCTAAAGATGTTATATGTGCTTATTTGACATCTTGTGCTGATATTGATGAATATTCTGATGTTGCATGCAAATATCTTGATAAGATCAAAGAATGTGAGCGTCTTGAAATTGAGCTTTTGAAACGTAAAGAAAATGTTGATAAAAAGGCTTTTGAGTTACTTCAACACAAAACTGATTTCCTTCAAAAACATTGTCATTCTCTTGAACTTGCTTTGCAAAAAGAAGTTGGTAGTTTTCCACATTATAATAACTTGCAAGAAAAACTTTCCAAAACGTTTCGAGAAATGAATGAACAGAATTTGGAAATTAAAGGGTTGAAAGCTCAGTTACAAGACAGGGAAAGAGCGATAGCAGAGTTGCAGAAACTCATTGTTAAAATGGGTGGGAAAGTCGTGGAACCTAGCATTAAGAAACCTGTTGTTAGACAACCCAATGCCTCTAAAGTGAATAGATCCTCTATCTTGGGAAAACCATCTGCTTTATCAAATTCTTCCTTTGCAAAACCTGTGTTTGCCCCCAAGATGGATGGAAAGGAAAGGTTACCACAGAATCAACCCATAAGGAATACAGCACCAAGCGTTAAGCACAATAATGTGATTAAAGGTGGGATGTATAGAATGCCCACTAAGCCCACAAACAAAGTTACTCAATCGCCTCAGACTTCTAGAAACACTAATATTCGTGTGTCTTCTACTACAGGAATAGTTTCCACTACTAGTGTTAGCCAGCCTCAGCTTAAGCGCACTCAAGTGAATGATAAGGTCTGGAAACACAAGAATCAAGGGAAGATGAAGGAAGTAGAAGAACACCCTAGGAATTTGAATATTTTTAAGAATACAGTAATCGTATGTAATGATGATTTGAATGCTGTGAATGATTTGAATGCTATGAATGTGAAATTTGTTTGTGTCAAATGTGGAAAGTGTGCTAATGCTAATCATTCTATGTGTGCTATGAATAAAGTCAAAGGCGTAGATACTAGAACTAAGAAGCAAGTTGAAATGTCTATTAGAGCTAGTAAACCCAAACGCAAAGTGAACCATTCTGGTGCAACCCCCACTAAGAAAAGTAATGCATCAGACTCCACCACTAAGAACCCTAGAAGCAAAATTAAGGAATTATATGAGTCTGCTAGCATGTCTTAGAAATGGTGGTTTGCTAATCAATGTCCTCCAGATATAAATGGATGCCTAAAGCTAGGACAGAAAATGTGAAATCGAGTGTTAGTATGCCTTTAAATGTTGCTAAGGAGACTAATGATTCTATAATCACAACTACCGTGGTATCTAATTTAGCAAATGTTCCATCGTGTTCTAACTCTTCTGCAGGTGATACAAATAATTCTCTTCATACTGGACTCCGGATGCACGAAGCACATGACAGGGAATCTCAATCTTCTAATTAACTTCGTGGAGAAGTTCCTGGGTACGGTCCGATTTGGAAATGATTAATTTGCACCGATCCTAGGATATGGAGATTTGGTTCAGGGGAATATCAAGATTAAAAGGGTATACTACGTCGAAGGGCTCAATCACAATCTTTTCTCGATTAGTCAATTCTGTGATGCGGATTTGGAGGTTGCTTTCAGAAAGAAGACATGTTTTGTTCGTGATTATGATGGGAATGACTTACTTACCGGTACACGGGGTACTGATCTTTACACAATTTCACTTCAAGACACAACTTCATCAACTCCAATTTGCTTCATGGCTAAAGCTTCATCGACTCAGGCATGGTTATGGTATCAACGTCTTTCTCATCTCAACTTTGATACCATCAACCTGCTTTCCAAGAAAGATATTGTGAGAGGCCTTCCAAGTTTGAAATTCGTCAAAGATCACCTTTGTTCCTCTTGTGAACTTTTTAAAGCTAAACGAAGTAGCTTCAAAACAAAGACCACACCAAGCTCTAAAGGACGGTTAGATCTTCTTCACATGGATCTGTGTGGTCCCATGCGTGTTCAGAGTATCAATGGAAATAAATATATTCTGGTAATTGTCGATGATTACTCAAGGTACACATGGACTCACTTCTTGAGGTCCAAGGATGAAACACCCGAAGTTCTCATCAGCTTTCTTAAACTGATACAACGTGGTCTTTAAGCTCAAGTTAAAGTGGTTCGTACTGACAGAGGTACAGAACTTTTGAATTCAAATCTGAGAAACTATTTTGAAGCCGAAGAAATATCTATTGCTCGAACACCGAACAAAACGACGTTGTTGAAAGACGAAACCGTACTTTAGTTGAGGCTGCTCGAACATTACTATCTGCTTCAAAACTTCCACTATACTTTTGGGCCGAAGCCGTGTCAACCGCATGCTACACACAAAACCGTTCCTTAATTATCCCAAGACACGAAAAGACACCATATCACATAATTCATGATCGAAAACCTTCACTCAAACACCTTCATGTTTTTGGATGTACTTGTACATTATTCGAGATGGTGAAAATTTGGATAAGCTGAAAGATAAAGGTGATGCATGTATTCTTGTGGGATATGCAACTCAGTCTAAGGGATATAGAGTATACAACAAGAGAACAAAACTGATTGTCGAGACCATTCACATTCGATTTGATGAATTACAAGAAATGGCACTTGAACAAAAAAATTTAAGTCCCGATCCACAACGACATACGACTTCCGTTAACAACCGCACGTAACTCGGAACTTAAGACTACAGCAATGAACCGTCAAGTTCAAAGCTGGTTCCTGAACATGTTCCTAGAGCAGATATGACAGTGGACACGACACTTGAAGAGTTGGAAATGTTATATGGACCAATGTATGATGAATATTTCACGGGGGAGAAACAAGTTGTATCGAAGTCTTCTGCTGTCACTCATGATAAGAATGATGATACCGATCATCGTCAACAAAAGGATACAACTTCATCCACTTCAACACCGGTTGCTGCAGATTTACCTCCTCAGAATATCACTTCAAAAATCGATCCTACAACATCTACAACTACTGTCATTAATCCAGAGAACACAAATCAAGCAGACGATGCATTATCTGACGAAGACGAATTTATCAACCCATTCGGTACACCGGTACACGAAACTGGAGAGTCTTCTACTCGCCATGTTGATCCGTCAAATATGCATACATTCTATCAACGACATCCTTCAACACATCATTGGACCCGAGATCATCCTTTGGTTCATGTAATTGGAAACCCTTCACAGCCCGTTCGTACAAGACGACAACTAGCCACTGATGGCGATGTTTGTATGTTCGCACTCGCCGTGAGTTCAGCTGAACCGAAAAACATCAAAGAAGCCATGGCTGATCATGCTTGGATTGAATCGATGACGGATGAACTTCAACAATTTGAAAGACTTAAAGTCCGGGAACTTGTTGACAGACCATACGATGTGATTCCTTTAAATCTTCGTTGGATCTGGAAAAACAAAATGGATGAAGAAAACACGATCATCAAGAACAAAGCTAGGCTAGTGGCTATGGGGTATGGCCAGAAAGAGGGAATTGATTTTGATGAATCATTTGCACCAGTTGCTCGTATGGAAGCAGTCAGGATCTTCCTTACTTATGCTGCACATAAGGGATTCACTGTCTATCAAATGGATGTAAAGACGACATTTCTTAACGGTCCTTTGAAGGAAGAAGTCTATGTCACGTAGCCGGAAGGATTCATCAATCCTCATTATCTTGACAAGGTGTATCGTCTCCACAAAGCACTTTATGGACTCAAGCAAGCTCCAAGGGCGTGGTACGACGAGCTCTCGAAATTTCTGGTATCCAAAGGTTTCTCAAAAGGTTCCATTGATCTAACTTTGTTCACTTATAAATATGGGTATGTCATTTTGCTTGTGCAGATTTATGTTGATGACATTATTTTCGGGCCTACAAACCCAAAACTTTCAAAATGGTTTGAAAAAGTGATGCACAACAAATTTGAAATGTCTATGATGGGCGAACTAAAATTCTTTTTTGGAATTCAAGTTCACCAATCACCAAGTGGTATCTTTATAAACCAAGCTAAGTATTGTCAAGAGATAATCAAAAATCATGGTATGACTTCATGTGACCCCGTTGGGACATCATTATCAACCACATCGCTAGATGCTGACTTGGAGGGAAATACCATCGATCAAACGAGATATCGTTCCATGATTGGTTCCCTCATGTTGTCACAATCGAGAATTTTCCAGGCTTTAATTAATAATAAATTATATTATTTATTAATCGAAATTCATTTTCGAGAGATATAAAAGTTATTTGATTCGAAAACGAGAGCTTATTTTACATATTGTAAAAGACTGCGCAAAATCTGAGAACTGACACGATAAAAATCAAATTTATATTTAATTATTCAGAGATATTTGAAAAAAAGACTTATTAGAATATCCGATACTTTTATTTTAGTTTTAATAACGTACGTTGAAAACGGGAACGGTCAAATTTAACTTATATTTTCTTTAAAGGCAAACTATTCGCGATAACGATAATCAGTAACTATTTAAATGAAAACGTAGACGATTTGGAAAAATAGTCGAATAAATACTCTACTTTATTGTAAAAATCGTTTTAAGATCGACGCCTCGAATTTCGTAAAACGAATCAAATTTTATCGAGTTCAAACGAGCCCCGAACCATTAACTAACGATAGTTATAAGAAAAGTTACACTTTTGACCATGAACTATCCAAACCTTACATCTATAATTTAGTATAAATAGAGAACTATATTATTTTTCTCATTTTGACTTCATCTTCTACACACACAAAACCCTAATAAAAATTATATCTCTCTCCCTTATCTCCATAACTCCGGCCACCAGCCACCACGGAAAATATTTTCCGGTCAACTTTCCGGCGAGCACTAAAATTACTCCCTACAACCTGATCTATCTAATCCAATACCCGATCTATTATATAAACGTTTTTCGGCAAACCACACCATTTCCGGTCGCCTTCGTCACTCCACCACAGCAAATCCATCGTATATATATGACCACCACCGCCACCAAAAATGGCCGTCATCCACTGTCACTTTACACCCCCGATCATAACCACCATACAACCGCTGCCACCACAGATCCGCCACCATATACAACCACTTCCGTCACACACCATTGAGATCTATATCACCATCACAACCACCCCCACCACAGAGAGCTGTCGCCGTGGCATACATCACCAGCAGCACTACCACGACAATGGTGATTTGCCACCATCGTTCTGGCCGTCTGCCACTCGTCGCTCTATTCCAGCAACCACCAGCAAGGGTGTTTGTTTCTAGGTATAACAACCCAGCAGGGGTGTTTGTTTCTGAGTATAACAGCCCACCAGGGGTGTTTGTTTCTGGGTATAACAGCCCACCAGGGGTGTTTGTTTCTGGGTATAACAGCCAGCATGGGCGTTTGGGTTTGCTGAAGGAATATAAGGGTGTGTTTGGGATTGCAGAACGCAATAGGGGTGCGTTGGTTTAGTAGGAGGCTGCTAAGGGGGTGTTCGGTCTGGGAAGCAAGCCCTAAGGGTGCATTTGGATTACTGATTTATAGCATTCGAGTGTGTTTGGACACGTCGTCGAGGGATTTGAGTGCTGGGCACGATTTGAGTTCATGGTAGGTTGTGGTTTAAGATCGGCTAATAAACTTATCTAATATCTAATTTTATTGATTATAATAAGGGATTAAAATGGTGGTATGATTGGTTAAATAAATATGTCGAAAACTATAATTATCGCGAGAACTATAAAAACAATTATACGATTTAATACGTGTTTAAATAGCCCACGTCGGGCGTTTGGCTTTTAAATTATAACACATAGGTTGTGCTTGATTTTATTTAGTTATGGTGATCATTTAGCCTAAATGGATACATGTTAAAACTCGACTAATGTAACGTATATCGTTTGGAAAATTGAAAATATCAAGAATTGGTTAATATGGGAAACGTTGGATAAACGAATAGGTCATGTCGAAATTTTATAAAATTATATACTTTATATTTTTCGCTACAAACTACTATTTTATTTGTAAACCGATAAACAAATAAATATCATTATATTTGTAAACCGATAAAACAAATAAAAATACTATTAGACTTGTAAACCGACAAAATAATTAAATACTATCATATTTGTAAACTGATAAATTAAATGGGTTATAGTATATTGATAGATTAATAAGAGCACTTTTTACCTAAAAGTGACAATTATTAATTTAGTGATGAATTTCTTAAAATGTATCGGATTATGTTGTCTAATTATTTTTGTGTTACGATCCTCATACTATAAATACAAAATAAATGTATATACTTTGGTTTATTTTGTAAAAATTGTTATCACTATTATATAATTCAACATAAGAGTAATATAATTGTCTAGTTACGTGTAATGTGTACGGAATACATTATATACTTGGTGCGTGCTTAATTAATTTATTTAACCAACCACCAAACTATTATAACTTGGAACTTAAATGTTTTATCAACGGGTCACGGTGATGTACACATTTATCGAGAACTCAAATACACATTTTTAAATTGTTGGGATTAGCCGATTAGTTAAACCACAACACCATGACCAAGCCGTATCGATTTCCGTTTGTGCGGAGCATATTATTAGCATCACTATTGTTCGCGCTACTACGTCGAGGTGAGTTCATACCCCACCTTTTTCTTGCTTTAAATCAAATTATAAATATTTTATAACTACTCTTTGGGGGAGGTACATGCTTGGTCATAAACTAGTTATAAACTTACTTGGTTGTCGGAAACTATTTATAAACTTGTTTGGTCGTCAATAACTGTTTATAAATTACTTGGTTGTCATAAGCTATTTGTAAGCTTACTTGGTTGGTCGTGAACTATATAAACTTGCTTATTTGTTAAGTGCCCATCTGTGAACCCTGTCGATTGTTTTCGACACTTACTCATTTTCTACTATATGAGTGCTTGATTTAACGCATGAACACAAGTACACTTACTCGTTTGATTATCGGTCTAAGTGTCTAACTAACCCACGTTGCTTTTGGCCCACTTTCATGAACCGTTAATTTCGGACCGGATGACCGGTCGAAAGCGCGAATGTTATGGATAGATATATCGGGACTGACATCCCTACCTGATTGTGGATGTGTGCTCAAATTAGGTACACCTGCATTTGAGTCTGATTACGGGTGTCGCGGGTTAGACATCTGCTTGGGTTGCTTATTACAGTATTGTTTACTGCCGGATATGTTAACGTTTCGGTGTCATGAACTTAGACAGTAATAAATGTTTTATCTTGTTTAGTGACTTTGTATTTGTTATATTGTCACTAGGTGGTTGGAAAATCTTGTGGTTCATAATCAATTCTATTGTTATCGAAAACGCTATTATTTATCAGTGAGCTCTGTACTTATCAGAAAACGCTATTTATTATCGGTGAACTCTGTTTTATCAGAAACTCTATTTAATTCTAGTGAACTCTGTTTTTATCAGTAAGCTCTGTTTTTGTCAATATACTCTGTCGTTATTAATAAACTTTGAAATTTTCAAAGAAAGTCTATTTAACAGGAAACTGTGATTTTTAAACACTTATGTTTTACTGCAAGGTGGAGTGGTCGGTAAAACTCTACTTTTTCATAAACGTTTTAAAACAAACTTATGAACTCACCAACCTTATGTTGACATATTTAAGCATCTATTTCAGGCACTTGACTATACGGATTATTTGGAGTCTGCTATGTGGTTTTGGCATGTAGAGGTCGTTCTCGGATCAAGCTCTCGATTACTCATGAAGTCACAGCCTCCCAAAGCCAGTCTTCCGCTGCGGTGAATTTGGGGGTGTGACAGATTGGTATCAGAGCCTTGGTTATAGAGAACTAGGTTGCATTAGTAATTCTAGACTATAACCGGCTCTCAGTTTTATTTAGTAGTAACATTCATCACATCATACATATTCCGCCGCTATATAACTATTTGCAATGCATGGTTGCTATTGCTTCGTTGCCTGTCATGCTATTACTTGTTTACATGAGTTCGATTGCTTGATTAGTGCACTCAGACATATAATATATTTTATATATGAACGATAGAACATTTATAGGGTATTGTGAGTTATACAATGGTCCTGCGGGTCGTTTTATAACAAAACCTAGAGACTTCATGTGAATTTTGATTGACGATTGGTTGTGAGTAATCCCCAGGTTCTAACTAATTCATTCAAAAAGGTTCAGAGGTGTAACAATACTTAACTATGCCTTTGTGGGCCTCATGTTTGATTGAGTGCGAGATGAAATTAAGTATAGGACGTTACACAACCTATGATTTTTGATGAATTACCTCGGGGGTGGGTAAGACTTGTAGACTTACGTGTTAATGTGGAATGTGCTGTATTTTCAGAGTCGAGCTGAGTTATCGAAAGGTTGAGATGTGTAATAATTCATAACAAAACCTTGGGCCATTCTTTGTGAGTGCGTTTCGAGGTTGGGTTATGATAAGTTATTACTCAACTTGATGTTTGATGAGTCTTCCTCGAGGATGGGAAGGTTTTGTGTGATTGGATAATTGCTTATTTAGAACCGAGTACTATATAATTATCCTACTTATAACCGTGAGTTTCTTTGCTTGATATACGTCTACAATCTCTTTATCGCCTATTGAAACTTACGTTCTTTGATTTGGTACTCTCGAAACGTCTACTTATGAAAGACGACTTATTTGCAACTCATGCGCCTTGCTTTTGATAATTTTGGATATTATCGTTTAGAGAATAAAACGATTATGAATTGGGTATTTTGCTAGTGACACTTGAGTAGGATGATTTATGAAGTCTTTATTGAAATGGATTAGGACGCTTTTGCATTTGAATAAAGAGATCATAAATCACCGAACCATAAGTTTATAATGACATATTTGCATAGATTAGGACGCTTCTGTATGCAAATTTGTGATTATAAATGAGTGGGCTTAATAATATCCGACGTGACCCTATATTTATAGTATTGATTTGGTACTCCGTTTTGGGAGTGTGTTTCTTTTAACTCATGATTCGTCCGTACGAATTAATCGTTCTTTTGCCTTATTATCGTTATGCGGTAAGACGTTTGACTAGTAATTCCTTAAGCTTCGTTCGAGTCACGGATTGTTACGCGAATATTTTTTGAATTATATACTAAACGACGTGAACCTAACGGGCCGGTGGTGGTGGAACCCCTTAGAATTTTAAGAGCTGACGATTTTTTTAGACTCTTCGCTTCGAATTGTTTCCTCTTATCGTTCTACGAACGACGACCGATTTGTCAGATTGACATATAGAACCTCTTATGTATATTCCGCTTCTACCTATTGCTTACCTAATTAACTATTGGCGGATAACACGGTTTTAAAAGTTCGAACAAAGTTATCTGTGAGCAGATATAAGTATATTCGTTATAACACTGGGGTAGAACCTCAAAACCTTTTCTCTACACTTTTTAATTCGGTAACAACGACTGAGTTCGAGGGCGAACTCAAAATAACACGGACTGAATGTCACAACCGAGAATTTTCCAGGCTTTAATTAATAATAAATTATATTATTTATTAATCGAAATTCATTTTCGAGAGATATCAAAGTTATTTGATTCGAAAACGAGAAATTATTTTACATATTGTAAAAGACTGCGCAAAATCTGAGAACTGACACGATAAAAATCAAATTTATATTTAATTATTCAGAGATATTTGATAAAAAGACTTATTATAATATCCGATACTTTTATTTTAGTTTTAATAACGTACGTTGAAAACGGGAACGGTCAAATTTAACTTATATTTTCTTTAAAGGCAAACTATTCGCGATAACGATAATCAGTAACTATTTAAATGAAAACGTAGACGATTTCGAAAAATAGTCGAATAAATACTCTAATTTATTGTAAAAATCGTTTTAAGATCGACGCCTCGAATTTCGTAAAACGAATCAAATTTTATCGAGTTCAAACGAGCCCCGAACCATTAACTAACGATAGTTATAAGAAAAGTTACACTTTTGACCCTGAACTATCCAAACCTTACATCTATAATTTAGTATAAATAGAGAACTATATTATTTTTCTCATTTTGACTTCATCTCCTACACACACTAAACCCTAATAAAAATTATATCTCTCTCCCTTATCTCCATAACTCCGGCCACCAGCCACCATCGGAAAATATTTTCCGGTCAACTTTCCGGCAAGCACTAAAATTACTCCCTACAACCCGATCTATCTAATCCAATACCCGATCTATTATATAAACGTTTTCCGGCAAACCACACCATTTCCGGTCGCCTTCGTCACTCCACCACAACAAATCCATCATATATATATGACCACCACCGCCACCACAAATGGCCGTCATCCACTGTCACTTTACACCCCCGATCATAACCACCATACAGCCGCTGCCACCACAGATCCGCCACCATATACAACCACTTCCGTTACACACCATTGAGATCTATATCACCATCACAACCACCCCCACCACAGAGAGCTGTCGCCGTGGCATACATCACCAGCAGCACCACCACGACAATGGTGATTTGCCACCATCGTTCTGGCCGTCTACCACTCGTCGCTCTATTCCAGCAACCACCAGCAAGGGTGTTTGTTTCTGGGTATAACAGTCCAGCATGGGTGTTTGTTTCTGAGTATAACAGCCCACCAGGGGTGTTTGTTTCTGGGTATAACAGCCCACCAGGGGTGTTTGTTTCTGGGTATAACAGCCAGCATGGGCGTTTGGGTTTGCTGAAGGAATATAAGGGTGTGTTTGGGATTGCAGAACGCAATAGGGGTGCGTTGGTTTAGCAGGAGGCTTCTAAAGGGGTGTTCGGTCTGGGCAGCAAGCCCTAAGGGTGCGTTTGGATTACTGATTTATAGCATTCGAGTGTGTTTGGACACGTCGTCGAGGGATTTGAGTGTCGGGCACGATTTGAGTTCATGGTAGGTTGTGGTTTAAGATCGGCTAATAAACTTATCTAATATCTAATTTTATTGATTATAATAAGGGATTAAAATGGTGGTATGATTGGTTAAATAAATATGTCGAAAACTATAATTATCGCGAGAACTATAAAAAAAATTATACTATTTAATACGTGTTTAAATAGCCCACGTCGGGCGTTTGGCTTTTAAATTATAACACATAGGTTGTGCTTGATTTTATTTAGTTATGGTGATCATTTAGCCTAAATGGATACATGTTAAAACTCGACTAGTGTAACATATATCGTTTGGAAAATTGAAAATATTAAGAATTGGTTAATATGGGAAACGTTGGATAAACGAATAGGTCATGTCGAAATTTTTATAAAATTATATACTTTATATTTTTCGCTACAAACAACTATTTTATTTGTAAACCGATAAACAAATAAATGTCATTATATTTGTACACGATAAAACAAATAAAAATACTATTAGACTTGTAAACCGACAAAATAATTAAATACTATCATATTTGTAAACTGATAAATTAAATGGGTTATATTATATTGATAGATTAATAAGAGTTATACTTTTTACCTAAAAGTGACAATTATTAATTTAGTGATGACTTTCTTAAAATGTATCGGATTACGTTGTCTAATTATTTTTGTGTCACGATCCTCATACTATAAATACAAAATAAATATATATACTTTGTTTTATTTTGTAAAAATTGTTATCACTATTATATAATTCAACATAAGAGTAATATAATTGTCTAGTTACGTGTAATGTGTACGGAATACATTATATACTTGGTGCGTGCTTAATTATTTTATTTAACTAACCACCAAACTATTATAACTTGGAACTTAAATGTTTTATCAACTGGTCACGGTGATGTACACATTTATCGAGAACTCAAATACACATTTTTAAATTATTGGGATTAGCCGATTAGTTAAACCACAACACCATGACCAAGCCGTATTGATTTCCGTTTGTGCGGAGCGTATTATTAGCATCGCTATTGTTCCCGCTACTACGTCGAGGTGAGTTCATACCCCACCTTTTTCTTGCTTTAAATCAAATTATAAATATTTTATAATTACTCTTTGGGGGAGGTACATGCTTGGTCATAAACTAGTTATAAACTTACTTGGTTGTCTGAAACTATTTATAAACTTGTTTGGTCGTCAATAACTGTTTATAAATTACTTGGTTGTCATAAGCTATTTGTAAGCTTACTTGGTTGGTCGTGAACTATTTAAACTTGCTTATTTGTTAAGTGCCCATCTGTGAACCCTGTCGATTGTTTTCGACACTTACTCATTTTCTACTATATGAGTGCTTGATTTAACGCATAAACACAAGTACACTTACTCGTTTGATTATTGGTCTAAGTCTCTAACTAACCCACGTTGCTTTTGGCCCACTTTCATGAACCGTTAATTTCGGACCGGATGACCGGTCGAAAGCGCGAATGTTATGGATAGATCTATCGGGACTGACATCCCTACCTGATTGTGGTTGTGTGGTCAAATTAGGTACACCTGCATTTGAGTCTGATTACGGGTGTCGCGAGTTAGACATCTGCTTGGGCTGCTTATTACAGTATTGTTTACTACCGGATATGTTAACGTTTCGGTGTCATGAACTTAGACAATAATAAATGTTTTATCTTGTTTAGTGACTTTGTATTTGTTATATTGTCACTAGGTGGTTGGAAAATCTTGTGGTTTATAATCAATTCTATTGTTATCGAAACCGCTATTATTTATCAGTGAGCTCTGTACTTATCAGAAAACGCTATTTATTATCGGTGAACTCTGTTTTATCAGAAACTCTATTTAATTCCAGTGAACTCTGTTTTTATCAGTAAACTCTGTTTTTGTCAATATACTCTGTCGTTATTAATAAACTTTGAAATTTTCAAAGAAAGTCTATTTAACAGGAAACTGTGATTTTTAAACACTTATATTTTACTGCAAGGTGGAGTGGTCGGTAAAACTCTAATTTTTCATAAACGTTTTAAAACAAACTTATGAACTCACCAACCTTATGTTGACATATTTAAGCATCTATTTCAGGTACTTGACTATACGGATTATTTGGAGTCTGCTATGTGGTTTTGGCATGTAGAGGTCGTTCTCGGATCAAGCTCTCGATTACTCATGAAGTCACAGCCTCCCAAAGCCAGTCTTCCGCTGCGGTGAATTTGGGGGTGTGACACATGTAGTTGACAGCAAGTAGACCTGATATTTCACATGCTACGTGTTATTGTGTACGATATCAAGCACGACCCACTGAAAAGCACCTCAAGGAGGTTAAACGGATCTTTTGGTACCTCAAGAATACCATTCATTTGGGACTCTAGTATCCGAGGGAAACCGGTTTCTTTCTAACGGCCTATTCAGATTCTGATCATGCAGGGTGTCTTGATACACGAAAAAGTACTTCTGGTGGTGCAAAATTTCTAGGTCAAGATAAGCTTGTGGGATGGTCTTCCAAGTAGTAGGATTGCACGTCACTTTCATCAGTCGAAGCGGAGTATGTGTCTCTATCTGCGTGTTGTGCTCAAGTTCTTTGGATGAGAACACAACTCACGGATTATGGATTCCACTTTGATAAAGTACCTATGTACTGTGACTCAAAGTCATCCATAGCCATCTCCTGTAATTCGGTACAGCATTCTCGCACGAAGCACATCGATGCCAGATAACACTTCATAAAGGAACAAGTTGAAAGAGGTGTTGTTGAACTATACTTTGTTGGAACGGATTACCAATTAGCCGACTTGTTTACGAAAGCTCTGTCGAAAGATAGGTTTGAGTACCTCGTTAGGCAAATTGGTATGAGATGTTTGACTCCACCAGACCTGGAGATTCTGGCAAAGGTGCCTGCTTGATTTATATTTCAAACATCAACCTGTAAATATCTTCGAAAAAGCAAAATACAAAAATACAAAACATATAAAAACAAAACACAAAATTAAAAAATCTTTCAAAATCTAAAAATATTCTTCTCGACATGTCTTTCAGTATCGATAATATGGACGTGTCTAGAAATGTCGCTCAATAACGACACGGGTGTGTACATAAAGCTCGAATGAAAGTTGTAAATATTTTTCAAAACATGTCATTTCTTCTTTTAATAAAGGAAATTGTCTATTTTGGACAATATTTCCAAACAACGGGTAGAGCAATATATCACGGGTTGAGCTTGTCATAAAACATTCAACGTTTTGAGCTCAACACAATGGCTTGTAATCACTTTCAGATTGCAACCCGGTTCTATATTCACGGGGGAGTGTACACTTTAGTACCCTTACCCTCAACAAAAGAAGAGAAATCTTCTTACACTTGAGTGGATTCGTCAAGACATTCAATGTCTATGAACTCAAGTTTATGCTTTAGAAAAACCTCTTCACTAAAAAGAAATAGGATTTTTCAAAAAGCGTCGAACACAATTTTTTCAAGAATTTCTCAATGATTATTCAACATCTTTCAAAAATTGTGTGTTCAACAACTCCCATCCTCAAAAAGAGAAATGTGTATCACATCCTCACAATGACAATTCAATTGGATCAATTTTTGAGGGGGAGCATTTTAACTTCATGCATAAGATTAACACATCTTTCTCCCGGGGATTTTCAAGACTATTTATCAAAATATATTTTAATCAAATTTGGTATCTCTAATATCAAAAGATTTTATATATTAGAGATAGGGGGAGAAAATGTGATTAAAATGTGATCTAAAGACTCAAGCACTTTAACTCTTACCCACATGTGCAAATGTCTACTTAAAATCTTTCGCATTTCAATGCACATGTGAAGGGGGAGCATTTCTGAAACGACAAAACTAGCAAGGTGTTAAATGTTTTTCAAACACTTTGCTAGAATTTAAAGTGGTTTTTCATGGTTATGATCAAATACCCACAACATCTTTAATTCACGACGTTATTGGTGTCAAAAGGGTGGTTAGGTTTAAGTCCTATGATCCAACCAGAACCGGAGGGATCACCCCAGGGACAATCCAATAGATTATTAGAAGTCCTTAGGAAAGATGGAGTAGAATGGAACGTAGCTGAATGCCGACTAAGTACTGATGCTAGTACTGGAACAATCACAACAAGGTGCTAGTAATGATATCTTGGTAAGCATTGAAGGGGTTGAAGAATGAAAAAGAAATGTAAGGATAAAGGGTGTAAAGAAATTAGCCCTCCATACAACTTAGGTAGAAACCGGGTCAACACATCATGAAGACAACTCATCATGGACCCAGTGATGTGAAGCACAACCCTTTCCTAGCTACTCAGGATTCTCTCAAAAGAAGTTTGTTTTATTGTCACGGAGATCAACACGACTTCTATTGACTTTCTCACTCTGAGATAGTTGATATTGAATAGGTGGCATCTGCTCCAGCCTTCGACCACTAAAAGTGCACAAATCAAGTCTAGAGCCAAGAGATCAATCAAATCTCGTTAGGACACACGGATGAAGATCAAGAGAGTCCTACGTTATATCCTTGTGATATTGCTAGAACACTCAGAGTAATACTACTTAGTATTCACAATGATGAGTGGAAATCCTTCCAGTGTTAACATCAAACAGCACCGCGGTAAGTCATGTGTAAGATTCTTTATGAATTGAACATATGTAAAACTGAAAAGCAACAGTGGTTTGATTCTGAATTGATTCAAACTCGTTTCAGGTTTCTACGCAATATCTTTATAGTCTTGCCAGAACATTCAGAGTGATATTCATTAATATTCACAGTGACGAATGGAAATTCTTCTAGCGTCAACATCAAACAGCGCTACGGTAGGTGACTTGTGAGATTCTTATGAATCAAACTTGTGTCAACTGGAAAGCAACAATGGTAAGATTCTTAATGAATCAAACTTGTTGCAGGAATTTGTATTGACGACTTTAATCAAGCGGATATTCATCCAATTGATTCACTCTTTATGTTCGCAGTCTTGCTTTGAGACGGTCGAGTAAAGAGAACGGCTAGTACAGCCGCAAAACCCTGTCAAGGAGATTCTTAACTGAATCTACCTATCACAGGTACAATATTTAATATCGTATAACGGTCTTCACCGACCGGAGGTAAAACGCTACCGATTTAGGACGAATGTTAAAGCCATTCTGTCCGCGTCTATGTTTTATCTCAAGAAGGTGGCGTCACGGTGTACTCAGCAAAGTCAAAGATTCAAAACTACATATTCATGCCCAAAGACTTATTCAACAATTAATAGTGTAAGCATGTGGATGAAGACACAAGATCGCGAGATGGCAAAGACAAGTCAAGAATGATTTGTAGATCTCAAGATAAAAGACTAAGTCGAAAGATAATGAAAAAGGCTCAAAGATCACAGCATGAAGGAACAAAACTACTGTTACACGTTCAAGACTCATTTATGACGAGATTCGTAATCTCCATTGATCTCCAAATATCAAAAGGGTATGAACTCATATTGGGGGAGATTGTTAGCCTCAAAATATTGAGTCAAACAAGAATGCTCGGTCATAGGTTATTATTGTAACATTATTTAGAACGTTGTAATAGGTAGTTAATTAGTCTTGGTTTACGGGCTTGGATTTAAACTAATTAAAGTCCAAAAGACAAGCCCGACCCAATATATAGCCCATTAAAGCCCGCATGTGGGTGGACTATATATACTATCCTCCTTGCATGTTAGGAGGGTTGGTTGGTTCATTTTATTCTCGCTTCTCTTAATCTAATATCACCAAGTTCTCCAACTTCTCTCTACTTTCTCTCACTACTTTCTCTCTCTAGAATTCATCTTCTTCATCTATTTTCTATCATTAATTATCATAATAATATGGGACAACAGATTTCATAAGTAACATAAGCTATGTTTTCAGAACTATAACCAGTCTACATGACAGACAACTGGGTTATCCAGGACTTATATATTTCTGGTGCTATTAGTCTTATATATGTTGCAACCATTCATACTATGTCATTGATAGGTGTGAAAACACCCATCCTTTTACCACTTAATTATAATAATAACCAAGCCAAAACGTGTATTTTATGTCGTAAATATTGGAATTATGCGTGGTTTGTGTTTTTATTGTGTTTTAGGACCAAAAGATGAAAAAGGAAGAAAACACGGGCTTTCACGGGCTTTTATCGAAGAAAACGAGAAAAGACGAAGTCAAAAGATCAAGAGTGCAAAAAGAACGGAAGTCCAAGGCCTATTCTGAAGATTTATCGAAGAAAAAGTCTAAAGACGGAAGTTAATGAAGTCGAAGAACCAAGTCTAATTATAGAAGAAAATTATAAGACGAGTTCAAATTATATCGACAAATCCTGAGACGACGTCGAGAAAGACAAAGAATTTAAATCGAGTCCAGACAAGAAGAAAGAAGGAAGAAAGCACCAACATTCCTATAAATACCCTCCTAATGTGTCAGTCATATATCCGTGCACTGAGCGTTATGCTCAGCCGTTACTTTCTTTTCCATGTCCCGAACGGCAGATACCCAAGGACAGACTCGAGCATTTGGAGGACGTGCATAGGATGGAAGATGCCATAGACTTCTTCTCTTTTTGCCTCATATACTTATGCTTGTTTAGTCTTTCATTCATTTCATTTACTTTATTTATGTTTTCGGCTTATTTTGGGAACCGATGTTTGATTCCGGTTTTCCCTATGGTCATGTATGTTTTACTACATATTACCTTGCATGCTTTGAAGACACGCCATAATTACGCGTAACGTTCCAGTTATCAAAGTAGGGTGTTACAATTATGGTATCAGAGCCAAGGCTTCGACCTGTAGGCTCTAAAACTTGACCTACGACTAGTGGGTAGTCACCAGGAGCTTCCTAAGCCAACGCTTGTTATTCCACGTATTGACGTGTTCAGCGCATTGTTGTTTTAACCATGATGTTTTCAGCACCTTGATGTTTTCATCAATATTGTTTTACTAATATGGATGGACAACCGTCATTCATATTCCGTTATGTGTCATGGTTTCATGCATGATGTTCCTCGTGAATTGTGGCTATGTGGACTGAACCCCAGTAGTTCATAATTTGTCACATAAATTTTTTTCTGATAAGTTTTGACAGATGATTTTTACTTATTTATGTTTCATGTATCATTGTTGCACGAATTTTGACTAGGTAATGGTTGGTACAGGACTGACCCTATTTAGTCGCATGTGCTTTTATCGAAACTTTTAACTTTGGGACCGACCCATAGGCGTCCCCTCACCATGTCTTTTGTTTTGGGTAAACTGACCATTGGCGTTTACCCTCGCGCATATAAAGGTTTTTTTATAAACTACATCATGCATTCACGCACGGTTTTCATGCATAAAATTTTTCTCATGATTTATTGGCATAATTTTTTTTTCATGTCCCCTCATAAGTTACTATGTTTTTATGTCAAGTATTTTTCATACTGTCATGGTTAACTTCAGTTTCATGCTGATTATATTATACACTCCTTCACGTTAGGTTGTTCATGTTTCCTCATAATGATTTCGTCTTCATGTGATTACGTCTTTCATCTCTTTTGTTGTTTATGCTTTCAAGCAAGACACTGTTGGAGTTAATTTAAATCCTGCTTTCATGATAGTCATGGTTGGTTTTCATTAATCATGCTTTCAGGAAAATCATCGTTGAAATTCGTTTAACCACACGTTAGCGTTTCTCTATGCAACCAGAATGAGGTATATACTGGCATTGCCAGGTTATCATGATGGTCCTTCTAACCGTTTAACCAATTATTTTCTTTTAAAATCATGTCAGATGATCGACCCTAATAACTGAGATTTTGTATGTATAAAGTTATCGTCACAGTCTCTTCGAATTGATTACTGGTAACGTGTGACTCAGTCGTCTTTTGGTGAAAAGAAAAGATTGGTCGTTGTAGTGAAATTAGATTACGAAACGTTAAAGTAAATAACGGGTAATTAAAACTAAAACTGATTAAAAGGTAAATTGTGCAAAATTAAAACTTTAAAAGTAATTAATTAAATGACAAAAATTAAAGTTTGACGAAAAATTAATTTGACAATGTAATAAAAATGTAAACTTGAAATTTAAAATAAAGAAAAACGATTAAAATAACACTAAAGTAAAATGGCGGAAAAATAAGCTTTAAAAATTAAACTAAAAATTACTAGAAAAACACTTGGTAAAAACAGAGATTTCGGGAAGCGTGCAATTTTTGGAAATTAAAACGTAATGAAAAGTAAGTATGAAAAATAAGATAAATAAACAATAATAATAATAATAAAAAAAAGGAAATAAAATCAAAGAAAGGTCAGATCGCAGTCACGATCGTACTCAACGATCGTACCCTAGATCGTAGCCACATATCGCAACAAGCGATCGCAGTGACGATCGTACTCCCAGATCGTACTCTGGACAAGTTTTGGATCGTACTCCACCACGATCGCAACAAGTGGATCGCAGTGGACGATCGTGACCAAGTGATCGTATCCACGGATCGCAACCAACGATCGCAGTCACAGATCGCAACAGGGCAATCGTGACTTAGATCGTGATGGACGATCGTAGTCTGATCCTAGTCCTTGATCGCAGTAATGGATCGCAAGTAGAAACCCTAGGGGTTTATGCGATCACACTTACTCGATCGTACTGGATAAAACCCTTAAGCATGATACGATGGAAATCAAGGAGCAAATAAGCAAAAGTAAATAAGAACAAATAAGCAAAGACGAATAAGCACTTATTTAAATCTCAACCAAATGAAAACAAGCATAAATTTAAAGACTTTTAAGACACGAAATAAGCAAACTTTATGAATCAAACTTTAAAAAGACTAAATTTTTAAGAAAACTTTAAAACTAATAAGCTAAATACAAAATAAGCCAATAAGCATGTCAAGCTCAAAGCTTAAATCGTATGAAAGCCTAGATAGGAATAAAAAGGTAAACTTTTTAGTCAAATAAGCAATAAGATCAAGCAAAATGAATGCTTAATCCGAATCAATAACAAATCAAAAACAAGAAAAGTAGAATAAGAATGATAATGAAAAGCTTGATTAAAGGAAAATAAAGATTCAATAACAAAATTAAAAGACTTACTTGGAATTAAAGGCAAGAATTTAAAATGACAATTAAGTAATTGACATGAAATTAAAAGGTGCAAGTAATTAAAGGTGGAGAGCTAAGTTGTCAAATTAGCTAACAAGTATGAAAATGAAATGAAGCTCTCTATTTATAGGGAGAAGGGAGGTTAACATGTGTTGGAAGCTTCCTTCTTTCTTTCTTTCTTTCTCGTCTTTTCGTCTTCTAAATTCTTCGACTTTGTCTCGGGATTAAATAAACTCGTCTTGTAATTTCTTCATTAATTAGACTTGAGTTCTTCGGCTTTATTAAACTTCCGCCTTTAGACTTTTCTTCGATAAATCTTCAGAATAGGCATTGGACTTCCGTTCTTTTTGCACTCTTGATCTTTCGACTTCGTCTTTCGTCTTTTTCTTCGATAAAAGCCCGTGAAAGCCCGTCTTTTCTTACCTTTTCACATTTTGATCCTAAATCACAACAAAAACACAAACCACGCATAATTCCGACATCTACGACATAAAATACACGTTTTAGCTTGGTTATTATTATAATTAAGTGGTAAAAGGATAAGTGTTTTCACACTTATTAAATCCCCTACACTTGACCATTGCAATGTCCAATGCATTAATTACAAAGCAAGTTTTATATTTTCCATCATAATCAATCCACATTGGCCTTTATTAAAGAGACAAAATATTTAAAGGAAGAAAACAAGTAAAAAGATTAAAAACTTACCTTAGGGTTTTGGAATGTCATGAATGTTTATCACCCTCAAGTTTCACGTTCCCCATACCAAGCTTAAAAACGAGATCATTGTTATTATAAGTTAGCAAACTAACGCAAACTCATGTGGGCCAATTATTTACTTAGACTCCCTTATTCCTAGGTGTATCTCTTATATTTTATTATTGTCTTGAATGATCACGAAGATGCATTGTTGACTTATTTCGATAGTTATTTAGGCTGAAAATAAAGTAGGACGATTTAATCAATAGTTAGCTAAAGGACAAAATCTTTTAAAACTGCTTCTCGGGACCTCATAAAGTTCATATCTTGGCATAACTCGCTTCACGATTTGAGACCTTTCTCGGACCGATATTTGGCAGTGACTTCATACTTCAAATCTTGAGAGACGTTCATGAAATAATGGTCTTCTCTTCATAATAGGAATTTCTTCACTTGAAGTTTTGAGAGATTCTTCATACTTGGACCACGACTTCTTCATTTTTCTCCAATCTTTATTTGGGATTTTGATATACAACGATCCGCCTCCTTTTAGCACTTGGATCTATTTATCCTCATACCTTGTTAGGGCCTTTTTGGATAGACTTCTCCATAATCTTTAGGGGAGTATTTGCTTTTCGTCGTGTCTCGATCCTTCATATTGATTTTTGATAAATGATTCTTCACATCACTTTGGATCTTTAGCAACAAAATGTAGCCCTCATGCCTTGTTAGGGCCTTTTTGGACTCGCCAATCTTCGCATCCCGCTTCAATAAGTTATGCCTTGGCATTGAACTCTTATTAATACCGATCAACTTTTAAACGATCTTGGGCTAGAAGCTAAGTAACTTTTCAAATCGTACGACCTTATTTATTGCAAATAAATTTATTAACAAGTGATGGGAGAAAAAGCTCATAATCAACTCACATAAATTCATGAAAGAATACCAAACTTATAATTGACTCTATCATCTCTCGTTCTCCACAATTATATTCTCAAGGAATGAGACTCGTGGATGCTTAGCCAATTAAATCAAAGTTTTGGGTTTTCAAGTCATCTATAGGATCTTGCAAACTCTTAGACTCTTTCAAGTTTAGAATTCGCATTTTAAAGTTCCCTTGATAAACGACTCTCTAGGATCAATTATAGGAACTTGCAAAAAGTTCTTGTTCTTAACCCGTAAGAGTTAAGACTTTCGCGTTTTAAAGTTCCCTATATAAAAGGCTAGCAAAACTTGACTTAAACACGTTAAGGATACTAGCTAGATTAAACTTAGATAAGTAAACTCGGGTTGAGTCAAAAGATTCACAACGTTTAAAAATTAAAACCGCTTTATTAAAATTTATTCTAGCAAAGAAAAAAAAACTATAACAAAGTTAAAAACAACTAGGCCAAAATAGATCAAAAATTTTGAAAAATGTCGAAAAATCAATTTTCCGGTTAAAACGAGGACAAATACAAGGAAAATCCCACTTAACTTCGATAGAAGCCCCCCTACACTTAGTATAAACATTGTCCTCAATGTTTAAGCATGTGGAAGTAAACTCCCTTACACTTAGGACATTGTACACTTTGTTTAAATCTTGGAAGAGACAACTAAACTGATTCCTATTCTAATATTGAAGAATATAAAATAGAGAATCAAAAGAGTTTAGGATAGAACCGGGGAGACGGGTACACGGAATCACGGGTCGTCAAAAGTCATCAAGAATGGATCTTTGAAAGCTCGAATCCCTGCATATGATTAGAAAGAAGACAACAAACACATACTAGGGTCTCCCCCTACACTTATTATAAAAACAAAGAAAAAGGATAGATACTGCGGGTTGCCTCCCGAGAAGTGCTTGTTTTTGTTCACCGAGTCGTGAGCCTGACTCGACCTTGATTAGCATAGGAAGAAGCTTGAAACATATCCACCGGGATCAAATACATGGTTTTCATCCATCAAGTAGCACAAGCTTAAGGCGAACAAGGCAAGCCAAAGAAGAGTAGGCAAGGTTCCCTTAAGAAAAGATTGAGCACGGTGGTAGACAGTATGATGAGATGCACTCATATCTCCATAAGTTCCAAAAATATTTCCTTTTATTTCATCAGATGGATACTGAGATGGCTTAAAGATTACAATACCGGGATCGAACACCTTTTCCTTTAGGGGAAAATAACACTCGGGCTCAGTAGACCTTGAAGAAGATCCACTCATAAATCGCACAATCTCATCCTCAGAAGGTGGATAGAGAGGTGTCAAAACATAAGTGCTACGGATATCGGTGTCGACCGGCTTCTTCTCCTTTGAAACGGGTTTCTTCATATCCAAAGGAGGATAAAGAGCATCATCAAAGTCCAAAGGAGGAGAATCATTCTCATTTGAGAAGTAAGTGTTGAGAAAAGTAGCAAAGTCTTCCTCAAATGAGTAGTCATCTAAAGTAGGATCAAGCACTGTTGGTGGAGGATCTTCATCAAAAGTAGGTGCAAGGTCATCATGTGAAGAATCACTCGAAATAGTATCGACATCATCAAAGTCATCATAAGTTGGCATGTCTGGATACTCTGAAACAAAATTATCATAATCATCCCCATCGGAACTAGAATTATCATCATAGTCATCATAGATCGGTGGAGAATCATAAATTGGTGGAGGATCTAAATTGGAGAGAGGATCATCCACATCATCTTTGAACAGTGAATTATCATAGCAAGAATCGAAAAGAGGATTGTTGTAGACGACAAAATCATCAAGCACATTAATCATATTCGCTGATTCTCTTCCATTGGGTTTGGTTGTGATCTTCCCCATTTTAAAAACTTATGCCTCATTCCCGACCCTTAAGATTAGCTCACCTTCGGCAACATCGACTAAGGCTTTTCCGGTTCTCAAGAATGGCCGTCCAAGTATTAACGGAATACGAGGGTCCATTTCATAATCAACAACAACAAAGTCGACCGGAAAAGTGAAGGTGCCAACTTTAACAAACACATCTTCGGCAATACCAACGGGGTAAGCGAGAGTGCGATTTGCTAGCTCAAGAGTCATCTTTGTTGGTGTAAGGTCGGGTAATGATAACTTTTTCCAAACACTTAATGGCATCAAATTTATACTTGCCCCGAGATCGGCTAGGGCAGTAAATTCCTCGGTTTGGTTAAAAGTACATGGTAGCACAAAACGACCGGTTTCTCCGGAAGTTCTTTAAGAAGGACTGCAGAACAGTTTTCATTCAATCGAGTATTAACAGACTCGGCCATCTTCTCCTTCTTATTAAGCAATTCCTTAAACATCTTAACAAATTTAGGCATTTGGGCTAGAGCTTCAACAAGGCTAAAGGTGACGGTCAGTCCTGAAATCTTCTTCAAAAAATTTGACACTTGAATATCATCCTTGGTGAGCAATTGGCACTTGTCTAAGCGAGAAGGATAAGAGATATTAGGTTTAGTTGGTGTAGGTGTAGCATGTAAAGGTTGAGATGTTGAAGGTTTAAAGGTGGAAGGTGGGGTTGGTGAAGGGTGTTTCTTGGGAACTTCTGCTGGTAGAGGTGGAGACGGTAATGGAGAACTAATACTAGGCGTGGGAGTAGGAGGGATAAATGGTGGTGGAGGAGGTGTAGATGGAGTAACTGGGGGAGGGATAGATGGTCCTATGATTGCAGTAAATTACACCTCTTGTTTAGGAAAACAAAGAGCGTAAAGTAGGAAAAGTATTAAGCACGATGGTTTAGGAAAACCGTGTACAAATGACCCTAAGTGAAGTTAAAGTTCGTTTCCCAAGGAGGTATATGTGTGTGAATAATTCGTAATTGGTTTGAGGTTAATATTGGTTAGAAGGGGATGAGAAAAGAGGATGACGAAGACGTGAAATTAATTACTACTACGACTTAACGTAAAACCGTAAAATGAGCAAAAATAAAAATTAATTCTAAAAATTACCAAAAATTCATCAAAAATCAAAATAAATAAACTAAGAGTTTACCAATGATCAAAACTTTTTCAAACCTTTTAATTAATTAGATATTAATTTTTAAATGCTAATTAAAGCCCTAAAAATCAAATTAATTATCAAAAAGCCCAAATAAAGATTTTTCAATTGGTAAACCTCTAAAATGACCTAAAAAGATTAAAAACTATTTTTAGAAAATTTTAAACTAGTAAAAACTATTTAAAATGATTTAAAAACTATTAAACTTAAAATAATTATAAAAATTAATCTAAAGATGATAAAATTAATCTAAAAGTTACAAAAATCCTATTTTAATGTATTTAAGCTAAGAAAAATCTAAAAAGTGCAAAAATGTGATATTTGAAAAATAATAATAAAATAATATTAAAATAATATTAAAAATCCAAAAGTTATAAAAAATTCTAAAAACTTGCAAACTAGTTTATTTTAACCTAAATAAACAGAAAATGAAAGTGAAAAGACCAGAATACCCCTATTGGGCCCTCAAATGGGCCAAAACCTAAAACAGTCAAGCTTAATGGGCTTTTTAGCCCCAAAAGTCAAAATAAGTCCAAATGACTTGGAAAAGCACTATCTGACTCAAAATTCAATTCTAAACACAAAACTCTGAAGGCCCAAAAGCTGAAAGTGAGCTTATCACAACTTAATGAACAAACAGCTTATCCTTATTGGGCCAGTAAGCCCATTAAGCAATAAGCTAATGCCATAAGCTCTAATTTGACACACAACCTTCTCTTGGGATACTAAAGAGATTTGTAAAAAGAAATTTTGAAAAAGCACACTCAATAAGCCAGAAATAAGCAAAGTACAAATCCACTAAAAGACAAAATAGTCGGGTTTTAGTTCTAGGGCACCTTAGGACTTGATTCAACTTGCAAAATGTTAAAAATGACTTCAAAAAGCCAAATCAATCAACCAAAATCCAATAAGCAAAACCAATAAGCTGGAATAAGCCAATAAGCACTTATGAAAAAGTCAATTAAGTTGGTTTCCTAGTCAAACCCTAAAGTCAACCCACCAATTGCTCCAGTATGAACAAATGGGTCAAATAATGAGCACCTATTACAAAATCCAAGTTGTTGCTGGTTAAAATAAGCTAGAATAGCTTATTGATAAGCTGAACACAAAAATACACTAGCAGTGGCTAGCAGCAGGGGAAAGGAGTTCCCACTGCTTTGACTATTTGACCTGTGATTTGTGAGAGATCCAATTGGATTCAAATGGAAACAAGGGCACCCTTGTGATCAGTGAATCACAAGGAGACTATATCAACAAAGAAATCACAAATTGGTTCACACAATAAGCCCAGAATAAGCAAACAATCCACAGATATTGCACAGACCTTGAAAATAAGCAGTTATGAACAAATAAGCAGTTTTAGCATGAATAAGCCAGCCAAATTGAACCAAATGCATACACAAGCTATAATAAATTCCAATAAGCACAAATAAACTTGTTTCAAGCAATGGATCAAAGTAAATAAGCAGATTCAAGCACCAACAGTTACTGATTAGCAAAAGTGATTATCCAAAATCCTTTTGCTGATCTATTTGACCACCAATCCAATTTTAAGCCTTCAAATCTCTTTCCCTGATTAAGTTAACCAAAATTTTACACTTGTTAACCCTAGTCTACCCTTAGATCTAGGTGTCCCCGAAATTTTAGCCAAAATCCCCAAGTAAATCAGATTTTATAGCCCTTTGATTGTTTTGGTTGTTCAAACCCCCAAAACTTGCAGATAAATGTCACTTAGCACCCAATAAACAGATACCAACCCAAAAGAACAAAGAACAACAACAAAAGAAGGGTCAAATCCCTTTGAATCAGTTAACCCAAACACCCCTTTGGAATCTGATTTTGCAATCTTCCAAAGGATTGTTGTGTTTTAACCTATCAAACAAGATCTAATCCACCCCTACAACTGATATTAAACCTCAGAAACATAAATCAAGCCTCAAAACACAGATTCACCAATATACATGCAAAATCACCAAAAATCATATGAAAATCAGAAAAAATGAAAAGGGAGAAGGATGCAAACCTCCAAGACTTACATCCAAGCCTTGGATTGTTTGAGCTGAGGTACTAGCAAAACAAGTACCAGGTTCCTTGTACCTGCTAAGGACAACAAACCAAAATGATGAACAAATAACAAGCACTTTCTGATTTTTGAAACACAAGTCTTATTGCTTAAAACCTTGCCTCAAAAACCTTCAAACATGAGTAAGGAACTCAGACTTTAGCTTATCAGATACCAAACTTTTATAAAACATAAAGGGAAATCATAAATTTTCAGAAAATCCAACTTTATTTAATAAAAAGGAATTACAAAGATTTAAAAGCTAAAATCTGGAACAAAGGGACTCTCACAGGTTGAGGTCTCCTTTTATAGGCAAATGCTAACCTAACACTATTCATAAACCCTAGAACTGAATTTCCCAAATTATCCTTGAGTGCTTTTAGACGAATCCTTGATGTGAGCTGTCCAAAATGATCAAGGACGTTCATTTTAGCTTTGGAGTTAAGCTATGACTCTTAGCTGTTGATCTTGACACGTCAGATTACTTGGAGAGAAAGTTGGCATGTGATAGGTGGAACGGTTTTGGGTGTGGGGTCCATTGGTGAGTGGAGAAGAGGGATTTAAGGTTGGGATGGGTTTCTGCATGTGTGAATCACACGGGGGAACAACTAATTGCAATTTACCCTTTGTTGGTAAAAAGTAATTTCTGGGTTCATGCGTGCTACAGTGGTAACTTTTGATCTGTTTTTAGGGGAGGGTTATTTGTTTGGCGCGTGTTTAGGAGTTTAAAATTCTAAATAGGAAGCTTTGGTCCTTGTTCATTGGCAAACTATGTATAATAAGAATTTCATCTCACAAAACGTGTTCCCTTTGTTGTTGAAGTTATGATTTTCACACTTTTGGCACAAAACTTTTCCAAAAAGATATCAAGGGTTATTTTTGCCATGTTTTCATATTTGAAGGATTGATTTTGGACTTTATTGATCTTCAAAGGTCTTCAATGTATCTTTGACTCCATGAGGGACCATATTTGACAATGTTGAATAGTTGAGGGACTAATCTTGCCATTTTTTCAAAGTTGAAGGACCTTTTTGCAACTATGACAAACTTAAGGGACCAAACTTGTAATTATGAATTCAAAAGAGTTTTAAGTGTCATTTCTTCATTGTTTGAGGATCAATCTTGTATTTCTTCAAGTCTTCAAGGGTAAATCTTGGATAATTCATGAACTAGGGCCCGGTTCTTTGTACGGCTTCGTTTCTCGTGTCCATTTTTCCTTGTTTCTTGTGATTCTTTGTCTTTTTCACGATATCCATACCTAAAATACACAAGTAAACAAACACAAGAATATATATGGTATTTTATGACATTTTAATGCTTTTAAAGCCCGAAAAGAACGATGAGATCATGTATAAAGGCCATCTCATCATCCTACAAGAGTTGCTTCACTGCGTGTAGTAATAGTACTCACATTCGCTCTTGGGTTGGTGACGGTATTAGAAGGAAGAGAGCCCGAAGTAGAGGGTTGAGTAGTTGGTAAGAAACTAGCCAGCATATTCTTCAAATCATTTGTTTGATTGTTAAAAGAGCTTTGTATATCATGTCGAAGCTCAGATCTAATATCATTCCCTTGCTTAGTGATATCTCCTTTCAAGTTGATGATTTGGCTTTGCAGATTCTTAACTAGCTCTCCTTGGTTCCTCATGAAAGCTTCAACATCTTGATTAATGGGTGGTGCTTGTTGAGCGGGTGGGTGATAAGGATTAGAAGCTCGAGGTGGGTTTGGATAGCTTCTATTGTAGTTGTTGGGGTTGTGGTTTTGAGGAGAAAAACCGGGTGAAAGAAAGTTGTTAGAACGGTAACTTAGCAAGTTACGATCACCTAGAGGTCGAGCTTGATGGCTTTCCGTTGAATAGTTACCATAAGCTGCATACACGTTTTCCGGATTGTCATGAGTAGAAGGACAATCAGTGTATGAATGTGGAACCCTGCAAATCTCACAAGAAGTTGCTACAACTTTAACTTGTTGTTGTTGATTTGTAGCAAAAAGTTGCATATTCTTGCTCATTTAGACCATTGCGCGGGTCAATTCGGTGATATCAGGGTTTGAAGAAGTAGAAGACACATTGACTCTCGGGTTATTCCTTGAAGATGCAGATGAATCCCAATTTTTGTGATGAGTAGTCATGTTCTCGATAAGCTCTCTACACTCCTCGGGTCTTCTTTTCATAAATGTGCCACCGGCGGCTACATTAATCGTATCACAATCACGAAAAGTTAAACCGTTGCAGAAAGTATCAATTAAGGTGACGGGGAGCATGTTGTGGTTTGGACATCGATCGATCAAAACATTATATCGTTCCCAAGCATCAAAAAGTGATTCATCTGGTTCTTGTGTAAATCCATTAATTTGATTCCGAAGGCTCGTGACCATGGATGGTGGCAAGTAGCGCGACAAAAATCGTTGAGTCATCTCATCCCAAGTATGAATTGAATTCTTCGGAAGACGATCAAACCATTTTTCGGCATGGTGGGATAAGGTGTGTGGAAATAGGTGAAGGCGAAGAAAATCCATAGTAACACCGGGATACTTCATGCTTTGAGTTACGGTAATGAACTTGTCGAGGTGTTTGTTGGCATCATCATCCGGCAATCCGCGAAATGGACAAGTGTTTTGAACTTGTTGGATCATGTGATGCTTAAACGAAAACTCTAGAGCCGTGATTTGCATCGGCGCAATCGGTCCTCCTCGTCCATTCATCGTGGGTTGGCACAGCTCCTCCATCGTTCGAAGGTCGGATGGGGGAACATTGTTGTTGTTATTCATGTTGGGGTGGGGTGGATTATTGTTGTTGTGCACACCAGCCATATCTAAATCTTCACGAGTCTCGGGCTCAGAATAAGTTGAAGATCTAGTACGCATGCACCTGCAAAAGCAAAAGAAAAAGATACCAAAGAAATAGAGAATATATATGTACGTGTAAAAATAAAATCTTTTTGTATTTTGTTTTTGAAAATTTTTAATTTTTATGGATTTTTTTAACAATTTTTAGTTTTTATGGATTTTTGAAAATTTTTGACACAAAAAATAACGTTCACGAGTGAACGGATCATAAAATTCAACGCGTCTCTCACAAGAAACCGTTAATCTTTACGAAAAGAGCCGGCAGTGGCGCCATTTTAGTAACTGAGATTTTGTATGTAAAAAGTTATCGTCACAGTCTCTTTGAATTGATTATTGGTTAACGTGTGACTCAGTCGTCTTTTGGTGAAAAGAAAAGATTGGTCGTTGTAGTGAAATTAAATTGCGAAACGTTAAAGTAAATGGCGGGTAATTAAAACTAAAACTGATTAAAAGGTAAATTGTGCAAAATTAAAACTTTAAAAGTAATTAATTAAATGACAAAAATTAAAGCTTGATGAAAAATTAATTTGACAATGTAATAAAAATGTGAACTTGAAATTTAAAATAAAGAAAAATGATTAAAATAACACTAAAGTAAAATGGCGGAAAAATAAGCTTTAAAAATTAAACTAAAAATTACTAGAAAAACACTTAGTAAAAACAGAAATTTCGGGAAGCGTGCAATTTCTGGAAATTAAAACGTAATGAAAAGTAAGCATGAAAAATAAGATAAATAAACAATAATAATAATAATAAAAAAACCAGGAAATAAAATCAAAGAAAGGTCAGATCACAGTCACGATCGTACTCAACGATCGTACCCTGGATCGTAGCCACAGATCGCAACAAGCGATCGCAGTGACGATCGTACTCCCAGATCGTACTCTGGACAAGTTTTGGATCCTACTCCACCACGATCGCAAAAAGTGGATCGTAGTGGACGATCATGACCAAGTGATCGTATCCACGGATCGCAACCAACGATCGCAGTCACAGATCGCAACAGGGCAATCGTGACATAGATCGTGATGGACGATCGTAGTCTGATCCTAGTCCTTGATCGCAGTAATGGATCGCAAGTAGAAACCCTAGGGGTTTATGCGATCACACTTACTCGATCGTACTGGGTAAAACCCTTAAGCATGATACGATGGAAATCAAGGAGCAAATAAGCAAAAGTAAATAAGAACAAATAAGCAAAGACGAATAAGCACTTATTTAAATCTCAACCAAATGAAAACAAGCATAAATTTAAAGACTTTTAAGACATGAAATAAGCAAACTTTATGAATCAAACTTTAAAAAGACTAATTTTTTTACGAATAAGCACTTATTTAAATCCTAGTTATATGTTTCAGTCAGGATTTCATGGTGAATGTGGTGTGTGCCTTGCATCCTTCACAAGGAGTTGATCCCTCCTACCCACTTACCAGTTAATTTGAGGCATCCCCTCTAATTTGCATGACGAGGTCACCCCTCCAAGTATTCATGCACGTTGTTGACCTCATGACCTATATTGGCTTTTGGTACATTAACTAATACAGATTTCATAAGTAACATAAGCTATGTTTTCAGAACTAAAACCAGTTAACATGACAGACAACTGGGTTTTCCAGGACTTATACATTTCCGCTGCTATTAGTCTTATTTATGTTGCAACCATTCATACTATGTCATATATCCGTGCACTGAGCGTTATGCTCAGCCGTTACTTTCCTTTCCATGTCCCAAACGACAGGTACCCAAGGACAGACTCGAGCATTTGGAGGACGTGCATAGGATGGAAGCTGCCATAGACTTCTTCTCCTTTTGCCTTCATATACTTATGCTTGTTTAGTCTTTCATTCATTTCATTTACTTTATTTATGTTTTGGGCTTATTTTGAGGAACCGATGTTTTATTCCGGTTTTCCCTATGGTCATGTATGTTTTACTACATATTACCTTGCATGCTTTGATGACACGCCATAATTACGCGTAACGTTCCACTTATCAAAGTGGGGTGTTATAAATGCACCATCCATTGGATAGCTCGATTGGTGTAAAGGGTCGAGGGCGCATGGTCACAGCGCACGGATGCTCACGCTTCACGAGCTGCGTACAAGTTAGCTCTGCATAAGTGTGAAGAGCATATGAGCACATATGCATAACACATTTGAATTTTCAATCCTTATAGAACGAGATTTCTTACCATGATCAAAGTTGTAAAAGTATTGTGGAAGGCGATTCGCAGGGAGATTCGAATTATGACTCAGCCCTAGTGCATATAGTA
The DNA here is from genome assembly GCA_025667525.1 of Glebionis coronaria. NCBI lineage: Eukaryota > Viridiplantae > Streptophyta > Magnoliopsida > Asterales > Asteraceae > Glebionis > Glebionis coronaria. The sequence continues at coordinate 301,813,597 of CM046875.1, forward strand.
GTGCCTCTGGGTATTCTTGCATTGGTATTCGATCGACATTAATTCTCTGCGCATCTGCTTCGTTATAAGTACCAGGGATGGGGCGGTCATCTTTCATCTTAGTCTCGGGAGTAATGAAATCATAGTCGAATGGGAATACAACCTTATCTACCCAGAAAAATTTATCATTCCATTTTTTCAGAGAGTCTATCTTTACCTTATAACATTGTAATTGGCCGGGGCATTTCGCAAAGTGTTGATCCCTTTGATTGGATCTATATTCTGTTAAGAACTAGTATAGTAGTTTGTAATCAAACTAAAACACTTTGAGAACTCTTACTCAAGCTAAATAAGTTATGCGGAATCTAACTTATAAAGCACAGAAGAACATAATTACTTTTAACTTTTCGATTCTCTTATTAATCGACTTGAATGAGGTACATGAATGACATTGTACCTATGTTCCTTTTATAGAGTAAGGAACCCTAGAAATCTTAGAATATTCTATAAAGATAACTATATCACAGACGATATATTATCAATATTCTAACTATTTAAGTATATCACATAAGATATACTCTAACTATAACTATGACATATCTTATACAAAGATATATTCGTCCTAATCAATATAGAAGTACTTACTTTATAAGTAGCAGTACTTACTATGTACCGCGTTAACAATAACGGTACTTGAAAGATAACTAAAAGTACTTCAATAACACTAACGGTACTTGACACTTAACAAATAATTCCTAACAATCCTCCCCTAAACAAGAATGATAACTTGTTGTCTTCTTGTTTCTCTTTGTACTGAATGTATTGAGAATACATGTCTTTAGTCTTTTCTTCAACCTTGGATTGAACTTGGTAATTTGTATTTGTATCCAACTGAATGTAGCCAAGCACTTCAATGTAGATCTTCTTCTGATAAGATAACCTTCAAGCATCATGAACATCATCTTTGTCTTCAAATTATGATCTTCTTGTGTCTTGTAAACATTCATTTGTCTTTGCAGCAATAGTAATTGTCTTCTTGAGTTAAATCTATGAACTCTGAATCATGAACTTCCGTCTTGATTTGATGAGACAAAACTTTATAAGTATCTTTTAATACTTCTTTGCTTGCAATCTTCATACCTAAAATAAAACAGTTAACAACAAAAACCAATCTGTATTGGCTTCATGATTTTTAGCAAATCATCAGCTATCAACGGATTTGATATATTCTTTACCAGTTAGCCGTACCATCTGGAATAGCCAATACTTTATTCATAAAGATTAAGGTGTACTGATAACCCTACAATTTTTGGTAAATTTTCAACCATCAACGGATTTGATTAAGTCTTTACCTAGTACCGTTTGTCTAGGACTAGCCAACTCTTTGTCTCGAAACAAGGTGAGTCAGAACCATATAATTTTTAGCAAACTACCAGCTTTGGATTTGAGAAGTCTTTACCACAAACCGTTTGCTTATGGACTAGCCAGTTCTTATGCGTATTAGACATGGTGAACTGAGAACCATTTGTGAAGTGTGACTGAAAGTCAAACACTTAAGGCTCTTTCTCAGCTTCTTCCTCTTGCTCCAAATCCTTGATTTGTTGTTTAACCATTCTGATCAACTCCAAAGCACCAACAGACTCTTCTGAGACTTCTAACTGTTGTTCCAACATACTTTCCAACAATATTATCTCAAATGGATATCTCTTCTCTTGTAGCATATAGTAAGTAACATCATCTATATCCAAAATATGCAGTCCACATGACCTATAATATCTCCAGTAACTAGGAACCTGATTCTCTAATACCTTCAACATTTTTTGATCACAGTTGTGTGGCTCATACATAAAGAGTAATTCATTGTATAATAGTGATACCTCAGTTTTACCTGCACTAGCTTCTTGAACTAACCTGAAAAGATCTTGAATATATTGTCTGTCAAGAATATGAAGAATGTCTTCCAGAAGTCTGAACATTCTTGTTGTACCATCACTTCTTTGTATTCCATGAGCTTCCAGTCCTTGATCCATAATGTATATCCATCTAGCAATGGGTGACCTCTTTCCTAAAATCTCTGTATCAATACATTGATCTTAAAAACTTACTATTTTCAAGTACTTTTTCAAACTCTCATCATCATCACTATCTTCTGTAGTTGACTTAGCCTTTTCTTGGCTTTCTGCTTCTTCTTTGTTGATCTTTTCCTCTTAACACCCTTGGAGGTTCCTTCAAATTCCATTGAACCTTCTTCCAAGTTTCTATGTACCGTTTCTTCAGCATGTACTGTTGACTGTGTATGTACTGCTTGTACATTTTCAGTCTTATCAACATCTTGAGCTTTATCTCCTTCATTCATTCTTTGAGCAGTCTATTCCTCTTTTGAACTTACCTTCTCCTTTCTATTCTTCCTCACATATGGAGTCTTGATAGGTGGAGATTTTGTTGTATGTTCAGCAGTACTTGACTCAAATCTAGGAGCACTTCTAAATTGCCTTTGTTGTTGCAGATGTCTTCTAGCTTCTTCAACAACTATCCTATCTGCTTCTGATCCAATCTCAACAAAATTCAATTCAGCTCTTTTGCGTTGTTCATACAAAGCCTTGATTTCCCTCAAAATTCTTCTTGACCAGTTGAGCATGAGTGAAATGCTTAACTTTCTTGAGAAATGTCATTATTTGATTTCTAATCTGCATGGTATTTCTAGGCTTAATCTTTTCTCTTTTTCTTTTCTCAGCAAAGAATCTTTGTTGCTCCCTTACCAGATCATCAATCAATTTTTATTTCTCTTCTTCATCATAAGCATCTCTTTCTTCAGCTATCAATGAGTCTGCAAGAAGCTCACTTGCATGTAATTCAGCTTGAATCCTACCATACTCTTGTATTTTCCATTCTTGCTGTATTCTCCTAGCTTATAACAAATGCTGCTTTGCTGCAAGTTCCTCTTGTAAGTCTTCTTACGAATTTGAGCTTGCATTTTGAGAGCATATTCCTCATCATGGTCTAGTTGATTAAATCTATACATGACTTTGCTGATATCTACTGAATCACTTTCATTTTCTGATTCTGATTGTAATTGCTTCTTTCCCTTATCCTTTGGATTAATCTTTGGTAACTTCTTCTTCAGCTTAGAAGGTCTTTCCTCATCAGCTTGCTGTTAAACAACTATACCTTTAGTGGGATGAGAAGCTTGAAATTTCTTACCTTTAGTTTGATCCTTTTTGGCAAGAATTTCTTGTTGTGTCTTCTTCTTAAACTATGCTTGTTTTGCTTTTTCAGCTGAACTCTTTTCTCTTAAGTCAAGCGGTATTTGGGCTAAAGTCTCATCCTCTCCGAAAGGAGATTGACTTTCTAGCGAAGGATGATCACCAGCGGTACTTGTAGTCGGCTTAGTTGGCTTAGCAGTACTTGGGTCTTCAACAATGCTAGCGGTACTTGCAGTCAGCTTAGTTGGCCTAGCAGTACTTGGATCTTCAACAATGTTGACTTCACCAGTGTTAGACACACTTGTTTCTTCAATCACTAGGGTATCTACAGATACCTTTTCTTCCACTGAGGCTATCCTTTCAACTTGTACCTCTTCAGTCTTGTCTGATCCATAGCTCACTCTTGATCTTGACAATACTTGTAAAGACTGTTTCTTGTGAAACCAAAATTGTCTTTGTGGTGGAGTTGAAGATATAGGAAATTGAACATTAATCTCTTCTAGCTTCTCATAGAAAGAACTCCAATTCACTTGAAGTTGTGGTGATTGAGGTTGTGGCTCTGGCTGAGTTACCACCATTTCTTCAATATGTGGTTCCTCATGAGTAGGTTGTGGCTCTTCCTATTGAAATTCCATGTTAGAAAGTTCATCCACTCCAGTCTCTAAACCATTTCCATCTTCATAATTCCCAATGACATCATCATCTAATTCAAAACTGATGTCATTTCCAGAGACCCTTGTTTGATTATCAGAAGAAGGTATTGGTTCTTCATAACTCCTCCCCTGTTTGGTTGCATTCAGTTGCCTTTTCTTGAGGTTTCTGAACCTTTGCTTTTTAAGTGCAGCTTTCTGATTAGACCTATTATGCCTCAGCCAAGGAGATACTTTATTCCTTAACTTGAATAGGTTGGCCTCCAATTAAACAATTCTCTTGTCTTAAACAAGCTTTTCCTTTTGCAACACCTGTACTTGTTTGGACAAACTAGTACACAAAGCAGTTAAATTTGCAACATCCACCACCTCTGGTGCCTGTGCTTGTGGTGAACCACTAGCAGCAATGGAAGTAGTAGGTGTATGGATCATCTCATCAGTATTTGCTTGAACACCAATATTGTGAGAACAAGATTGAGAATCTTCTTAGGAATGGGAACTCTGGTTAGAAGGAGTTTGCTGAGAAGAACTAGCATTGCTAGGTTCCTCACCTTCTTGGTTGGCAGGTTGGGCTATCATATGAGCAAATAATGGTGTAACAATTCCTTTGAAGGCATTGCCTTGTTTGGTCAAGAAAGATAAAGTTCTCTTTGTGAAAGTAGGAACATCCCATTTATTTGTTAACTCTGGTAGGTTAGGGATTTGGTCACTAACTAAAGTCTGAATGAATCTAGGATACATTAAAAACTTCTTAGTTCCTTCCAAATTCCTAGTCATGCCTTCAAAAATAAATTTTGAAAAATTAAAAACTCTGTTATTTGCTAGACAAATACCAGCTGATGCTAATGCAGCATGAATTTGATCAAAAGAAGTACTTTTAGAGCTTAAACAGTGAATAATAGCATGAAAAAGCAATTTCCTTTGTGGTGAAAACAAAGCTTTAAATAAAGTAAGACTTTCCCTACCACCCTCATAACCCATGGCTGCAAGGCCATCATGTATCTCTGTGTTATTAAGCATACTAAGTCCATTTTCATCATTTAATCTCAAACTAGCCCTTAGGAGTACCTCAGTTACATAGATATTTTTATGATTTACCCTAGCCTTAATGCAAGGTTGGTCAAACCGAGTACCTAACACAACAGTATTCCAAAATTGTTCAACAATAGAAACAAAGACAATGGGACTTACAGTGAGTGAGAAACGAATATGACTTTGAGATAAGAATCTAAGAATATCATGGAATCCAAGAGAGTCATCATTCAGAGCAAGATTCGCAACCAAATTATGCTTAGAGATCACTTGTAAAGCAGCCATTAGTATTTTTGATGATCAAAAAATTAGAGAGAAGGTTATAGAATTAAGAGATAAGAATAAAAGATTAGGTGAATCATTTGTATAATTGGAGTAAGTATTATGTAAATAACAAACCCAAGCGCGAAGAAACCGCCAAATTTACGAAAGAGACCCTTAACGGTACAACGGACATGTAGCAGTACATGGAACATAGTCGGTACTTGGACTTGTGCTACCGGTACTTGGATCCACAACGGTACCTCACAGTTTTGACCAGATCATGCATTCCACTATCATAATAACCTCTTTTATCTTATTCTATCAATCTGAAATCACATCAAAAACACAACAACATACACTATAAAATAAAAATTAGCATAAAAGTTGTACAGCTGTTACCTCCCCTCAACATATGCAGCAGTCTATTGGTTGAGCATACCAATATGTGTCACTAAGAATTCAAATCTCTTTGCATCAAATGCCTTGGTCAATAAATCAGCTACATTGTTGTCTGTATGAATCTTCAAGACTTGAATAAGCTTCTTGTCATATGCATCTCTTATGAAGTGATGTGTTATTTCAATATGCTTGGTTTTGGAGTGAAATACTGGATTCTTGACAATGCATATAGTACTTTCATTATCAATGTAAATCTTGGTGTTCATGAAGTTAAACCCATAATCTAACAACTGATTTTGAATCCAAAGTACTTGTCTACAACAATGAGCAGCAGCTACATATTCAGCTTCAGTTGTAGAAGTAGCAATAATTGTTTGCTTTTTACACTGCCATGATATGAGTCTTCTGCCTAGGAATTGACAACCTCCTGTTGTGGATTGCCTATCATGATTAGCTCCAGCATAATCACTATCTGAGTAAGCTTCCAATTCAAAGGTTGAATCTCCAGGATACCATAATCCTAAATTAGGCTGACTTTTAAGATACTTAAAAATCCTCTTCACATCATGTAGATGTGACACCTTTGGATTAACTTGGAACCTTGAACAGGCACACAAAACAAACATGATGCTTGGTCTTGAAGCAGTAAGATACATCAATGAACCAATCATTGACCTGTATAGATGAATATCAACATTTTCACCATGTTCATCTTTTGACAAAGACTTCTTAGCTTCAAAAGGTGTGCTTGTACTCCTTGAATCCATACATGAAAACTTTTTCAAGATTTCAACAACATATTTATCTTGACTGATAAATATTCCATCTTTCTTTTGTTTGACTTGTAGTCCCAAAAACAAAGTAAGTTCTCCCATAGAACTCATCTGAAATCTTCCTTTCATCAAAGCCTAAAACTCTTCACACCATGATTTCTTGGTGGAACCAAAAATAATGTCATCAACATAGACTTGCACTAGAATAATATCGTTAGCATTCTTCTTGATGAACAGAGTTTTGTCAATGGTCCCTCTCCTATATCCATGTTCTAAGAGAATATTGGATAAAGTGGCATACCAAGCCCTTGGAACTTGACACAGACCATACAATGCTTTGATAACCTTGTAGACTCTGTTGTGGAACTTAGGATCTACAAAACTTGGAGGTTGTGAAACATATACCTCCTCTGAAATAGTAGCATAAAGAAAGACACTTTTCACATCCATCTGATAGACTATAAAACCCATATATGATGCAAAGGCTAAAAATAACCTAATGGCATCTATCCTTGCCACTAGTGCAAAAACCTCATCATAGTCTATCCCTTCTTCCTGTCTATAGCCTTGAGCAACAAGCCTTGCCTTGTTTCTCACAACAACACCTCTTTCATCCTTCTTGTTCCTGAAAACCCATCTAGTACCAATAACTCTTTTACCTGAGGGAAGATCCACAAGAATCCAAACCTTTTGTAGCTAAAATTGTGTTAATTCTTCTTGCATGGCATCTACCCAACTTTCTTCATCAAGAGCTTTAGAAATATTCCTTGGCTCTATTTGTGATAAGAAGCAGGCAAACAAACAATGCTGAGTATCCTTATGATTAGTTCTCTGCTGTTGTTTGACATAACTCACAAGTGCATGAGTTTCAGTATTGGCTTGAAGTTGTCTTCTGGTTTGCACATCAGACTTGGGATTTCCAATAATCTGAGTAGTAGGATGGTTGTTGTTGACTTTATGAGTGGGAATAGATATGACTTAATTTCAGTTTCCAAATTATTGAAATCAGTTACTGCACCCTGCTCATCATAGGAAGCTTTGGAGAAGATTCCTTCAGCTGGACTAGCATAAATGTCTTCATCGTCCATAGCTTGTAAAATATCTTCTAATGAATCAGCAAACTTTGCAGATTTTGACTTAGCAGTACTTGTAGATGAGGTACCGCTAGGTGTAGTATGTACTGCTGAATGTTGTGACTAAAAAGATTCTTCTCCTGAATGCTTTTTAGCTGATGTAGCATTTGTTTCTTGATCTTGAAGCCTCTGAAGCTCTTAGGAGGCTTGATCATCAAATGATGGCATAGTTTGCTTCTGGGGAGTAGCAGACATGGGAGTAACAATATGCATACTAGGTACATAGATGTAAACATCATCATCTGATGAAGAGAATTCTCCTTGAGTACCTGACTTAGTTGTACCAGACTCCTCACCTGCATTGTTAGTTTGACAATCCTTTTGCACAGAATAGTAATCCATGGAATTAGTTAGATAATCTAAATCAAACATCCAAGCATAACCTATTCTTGGGACATTGGGTTTATTTTCTAAGAAATTAACATGGGCATTTTCTTCAACCTTTTTAGATGCCAAATTGTAAACCCTATATGCTTTACTTTGCAATGAATATCCTACAAGATATCCTGGATCAGATTTTCCATCAAACATCCCAAAATGATCAAGAGTATTTTGTATCGACACATGACACCCAAAAGGTCTTAAATGACTTTATGGTTGGATTAATACCAGTCAAAAGTTCATAAGGTGTTTTGTTTTAAGGCTTGGTCACTAAGACTCTATTTAACACATAACATGCAGTATTGATTGCTTCTGCCCAAAATGTATTTGGCAAAAGAGAATCAGCCAGCATAGTTCTAGCAGCCTCAATTAGTGTCCTATTCTTCCTTTCAGCTACTCCATTTTGTTGTGGAGTCCTAGGATTACTAAATTGTCTCTTAATTCCTTTAGACCTACAAAATTCATCAAATTCAGCATTCCTGATTTCTGTCCCATTATCTATCCTAATGATCAAGACTTGTTTAGTGAACTGCTTTTCAACTAAAGTGATAAAATCCTTAAGTAATTCATTGGTTTCACTTGCAAGAGTTAAAAATAAAACCCAACTAAATCTACTATAATCATCAGTTATGACTAGACAAAAGGTCTTATGACTAATGCTTCTTATAGAAACTGGACCAAACAAATCCATATGCAAAAGTTGCAAAGGCTTAGTCACAGTATTGACAGTCTTGGTCTTACAAGAGGTTCTATGTTGTTTACCTTTTTGACAAGCAACACATGTGAAATCATTTTGAAAAGATTTGTTAGGTAACCCTCTAACCAAATTTCTATTAACTAATCTGTTAAGATTCTTGAAATTCAAATGACCAAACCTCCTATGCCATAAGTTAGACTCATCATTAGAAGCTTTAGCTAGCAAACATGTAATACCACCTGTTAGAGTAATAGTATGAAGATTAAAGGTATACATGTTTTCTTGCCTGGGTACTTTAAGCAGTATTTGAGATTCTTTAGGCATCTCAAAGTCTTTGGAGAGCACCAAGCAGTCTGTATCAGCAAACAGTACCTTGTTCTTCTTATCACACATTTGTGATACATAAAAGAAGTTGAATTCATTCAATTCTTTCACAAAGAACACATCTTCAAATTCCAATTTCCCTGTATTGATTTTCCCTTTTCTAGTGATTCTACCTTTGCTATCTCCAAAGGCTACTGGTCCACCTCTGAATTCTTCAAATTCAGCAAGGAAATCTTTATTCCCTGTCACGTGTCTTGAGCATCCACTATCTACTATAACTTTATCTTTTAATTCATCAATTAGATGCCCCTTCACACAAACAAAACTTATTAGTTTTTAATAGGGACCCAAGCCACATTTGGCTCGGATCTTGTGGGACCTACATACTTAAGAGTTTGATAGGTAGTTTTTCTAGTAAAACTACATACACTCTTATATTTCATGGTGCTAGTCACATAGTCAAATAAATAGGTGGGTGAGTCGTCTTTGTACATTTTTGGCCTAAGTAGTGTTTTAGCAGTACTTGCTTGAACACATGGTTTTTTACCCTTAGGAACCTACATTTGCACTGGTTTGTTATTAGGCTTACTTCTAGATGTTTTGGCTTTCTCAATAACGTTCTTAGAAGTCTTGTGGGACTTTGGTTTGACAGACTTTAAACCAGTGGTACTTGGATTTGGTCTAGCAGTACCTGCAGTTCTAGACTTGCCGGTATTTGGTTTACCAGACTTCAAAGGTACTAGACCTTGTTTCATAAGTACTGCTCTAGGAACAAAGTTCTTGGTAGAGTTATTTGTAACCTTTTGAGGTTTAGCTGCCCTATTAGAATGATCAACCTTAGGTTTGTCATCTTTAGATCTCTGTTGCCTATTAACTTGTGCATTTTTCCCATTACTGTTTCTTGTGTCCTTTTGTGCAGCCTTTTGTTTCACAATTTTATCTTTATGTAAAGTACAATCTTTGATAAAATGACTTAGACTACCACAAACATAACATCCTTTTCTTCTTAAAGAAGACCCAAAAGGTTGTTTTGACTTAACTTTCTCAAAACCTATCCCACCGCTCTTGATTTTATTATGTTTTACATCATTATCAAATGCCTTGCTAGGAGTTTTTACCTGCTTGGAAGCAGAACTAGTTTTAGACTCTTTAGAAACAAAATTGTTCATTAAAGGTGGATAAACAATGTTTTTGGTCACAACAGATTTATGATGGGACAAAGTACTAGAGTTTGAATCATTAACAGTCTTTGGTTCTTCTAACTCTATACTTGTATCATTACAAGGGGGCATGAAAATTCCTAATAATGGTGGAGGAACATCCTTCATTCCTTCAACATATCTATCATTTTCTGGTGTATAATCTGACTCACCAGAACTATCAAAAATACCCTTTGATAAATCCTTGTCAGTTAAAGTTATCCCAGGTTGGTCCTTAATATATCCTAGGCCTGACTTATCATAATACCCCATTTGTGAATTAATCACTTTACCCAATCCTTTAGAGGACTTTTGCCAATGATAAATCACTTCCCTTTCATTATAAAGACTGACTTTTAAAGCTTCATTCTCCGCTGATACTTTCAAAAGTTGTTTTTCAAAAGCTTTAATTTCCACATCTTTTTCCCTCATTTAAAGAGTTAAAATTCTTATTTTCTCTTCATAGTTTTGTTGACCCTTTTTTATACAAAACTATATTTTCTTCTAACTTAGCAACACCCTGTTTAAAAGCATTTAGTTCTACAGTGAAAGTGTTGACTTTTTGATACTGTTCATCTAGTTCTACTTTTAAGCTATTAAATTTAAGAACACAATCTTTAAAACAAGGATGTACCTCAATATCTTCATGTGAGAGAGCCATCAAACCAAGCTCTTCTTCTTCTTCATCTTCAGCCCAGTTCACCAATCCATCTACAGTTACCAATGCTTTGGTTCCTTTGGGAATCCTGCTGTTTCCTTTTGGAAAGCTTTCAGTAACTCTTGGACTGGTTCTATAGCTGTTTTTGGACTTTTGACTGCTACTCTCAGCCTTGTCTCTAGTGCACTCCCTTACAAAGTGTCCATTCCTTCCACAGTTATAGCATTCAACTTTAGACTTGTCATATCCCAATGGCTCATTAGGATCAACAGTCATCTTCCTTCCAGTCTTCGTGAAGAACCTATTAGATCTCACAGAAACCATAGCAGCTTGCCATTTGAGATCCATCTCTTCAACATCAGCATTATCCATTTGGAACAAGTCATTGAGTGTTAGTCTTGGCCTGTTGTCTTGTCCAACAAAGAATGAGAAGGCATCATTGTCACTAAACAATGGTGAAGATCTTCCTTGTGGATTTAAGAGACTATGGGACTGCCTTCAGTACTTTGTGAGTAAGTACCGCTTGTAAGTCCTCCAGCGGTGTTATGGAAGTAAGTACCGCTGCTAGATCCACTAGCGGTATTTGGAAAATAAGTACCGACGTTACCTTCTGACATAAAAGCCAAGTTAGACTTTGTTGTTGCTGCTGCTTGGTCACCTCAACGCCTTTTACATCCATCTCATAAGCTTTAAGATTGTTGTAGAGATGATAAAAAGGAATTGTATCCATATCATCTCTTGTGATAAAGTGCATAGCCATTGCTTTCCACTCTTATGGAACACTCCTTAAGAATTTTAGATTAGCTTCTTCATTAGGAATTATTTGTCCATAAACTGCCAATTGAATAAGCAGCTTACTGAACCTTCCATAGCCACCATGGATTCCTTCTATACTAGATATTGAGAAGCTATCGGATTCTTGTTGCAGAACAATCTTCATCATCTTCTTAGATGTGTTAGTACCTCCAAATCTAAGTTTGATGGCATCCCACATAGCCTTTGCATCCTTATAGTGATGAAAGCTAGGTAAGATGTCTTCTGAAAGTGTCATAGCCAAAGCAGTTCTGGCCTTTCTTTCTCTGATCTCTGCTTATACCTCCTCAGTAGTCACATCAGGTAGAGCATAACATGTACCATCAGGAAACCAGTGTAGCTTTTTAGGTGTATTCCCATTCTTGATAACTTGCCACAAAGTGTGATCTGTGTGATTCAAGTAATGTTCCATCTGCATAGCCCATGTCTCATAGTTATCACCTTTGAGAACTGGGAGTTTGACAGCAGAAAGAGTATGGGAAGGTGTTGTAGTTGTAGAAGTGGCTACAACATCCATGGCTTGAACACCTTGTGGTGGTGCAGGATTCACAACTTGAGGTTGTCCCTGTGGATTGGATCAGGATCTGGAATATCTTCTAAGTGAGGGTCATCACCAGGTTGAGACATTGAGTTTTAGTGAGAGTGGAGTTTTTGGGGTTGTGTTCTTCTTTTTCAGAGTTTCTCAACAAGCTCTGATACCACTTGTTGATCCCTTTGATTGGATCTATATTCTGTTAAGAACTAGTATAGTAGTTTGTAATCAAACTAAAACACTTTGAGAACTCTTACTCAAGCTAAATAAGTTATGCGGAATCTAACTAATAAAGCACAAAAGAACAGAATTACTTTTAACTATTCGATTATCTTATTAATCGAATTGAATGAGGTACATGAATGACATCGTACCTATGTTCCTTTTATAGAGTAAGGAACCCTAGAAACCATAGAATATTCTATAAAGATAACTATATCACATACGATATTATCAATATTCTAACTATTTAAGTATATCACATAAGATATACTCTAACTATAACTATGACATATCTTATACAAAGATATATTCGTCCTAATCAATATAGCAGTACTTACTTTATAAGTATCAGTACTTACTATGTACCGCGTTAACACTAACGGTACTTGAAAGATAACTAACAGTACTTCAATAACACTAACGGTACTTGACACTTAACAAATAATTCCCAACACAAAGGATATCCACTTGTTTATCCAGGACGGGCTATAGAAGGCGCGAAACAGATTTATGGTAGGGTCGATATTCTTTAGTGGGCAGTTTATCTCAAATTTAGAGATCTTCGCTACACCAATGCAGTGAAGCTGTGAGAGGTGTATGCTGTAGTAGGTTAGCACGTCGATCAAAAAACGACTTAGTGGTATAAGGTTGTTGGAAAATTCAAAAAACCTGGTATATACACCAACTTTTCCAGCAGGATAGCTTCCCATGTGTGCTTGTAGATCTGGCACAGTCGGGTGGAGGTTTTAAGAACCCATAATTTTCCCAGCATTATTTTATTCTTTTATTCGTGCTTCTTGAATTTTCCAACGTATTATGTTTCTTGTATTCTTATATGTAGATCCTGAGATCTTGATATTTTAATAAATTATACTTTTTAAGTATTTACTGATCATTGATAATAAATTATCTGGAATTATAAAATTTTTATTTTTATTCTTCCATATTTATTTTAAATCAAAGTTTTTGATTTAAAATCACCCGCGTGCATTTTACAACGAGTTTACTCAAAATCAATGTACAACGAGAATTCCTAGTGATCGCGATACCGACGGATACCCAAAATTTTACATTTCACTATCGATTGTTTCGATAATTAATATTTTTGACGATTTCGTTCTAATTATGTATTAAGTCGTCCCGGGAAATCCTAAAATCATATTTATGATGCATTGTAACTTTTGAAAAAGTGTTTATACGAAACCCGAGCCCCGTAAATATTTTCAATATTTACTAATAGTCATTTTCTACCCTTTAAACTATTAAATTGCTTTTAAGTCTAAAACTATTCACTAACTGCAATTTACACCCTAACCATACTATATAAACTAAATTTTTTACAATTCAATTCATTCCACCATCCCAAAAACACACACTCACAATTTAGTCCATCTCTCCCCTTTTCTCTCAAACATGCCGCCACCCTCACCATTGAAAAACCACCATAAATCTTGATTTTTATCAAGATTTAGCCTAAACTAATTTAATACCCAACCTTAGAATTTAATGGTGATTCCATTGATATCAAAATTACCAACATGCATCAACTTTCAAAATTCCTATGATTCCATGGTTGATTTTTTTTTTAAATTATCATGCATGTGATGATCTAAGTAGGATCATCATGTTTTCATGTTAAAAGGTTATTTTTGACCTTTGATTTTTGTTAAAATTTGACATGCAAGTGTTATAAGAGTGTTTGGTTGACGGATTTGATACTAGAGTTATAGTAGAGGTATGGATCATGGTGGATTTTGGTCAAAATGATGTTTTACTACGATTTTCTAAAGTGTATATTACATCAGTGGGTTTAGGCTGATTTTTCGTGGGTTTAAGTTTTGATATAGGCTGAGATTATTTTATTTTGTTGTAGAGTTTTTCGAGACGCTCGTTTTGGTATAAGATAGAGCTTCTAACTCGTTACGGATCAAAAGTTATGCTAGTTTTAGTATTCGTGTACCGGGAGACGCAAGTCGGCACAATCCGAAATTGTGGCTGATTTTGGGTCGACTCTCGGGGACTTTAGGCATGGTTAGATAATGGATACTACTGCTTTTCAAAGTTCATAAACCTTTTATGATGCGTCTAGTAGTGAGTTCAAAAGGTGTATTGTGAAAACTATACTTTTAAAGCGGTATGAACAGTTTTATAAAACAAGTATACAATCTGTCTCAAATTTGGAGTTGAGTAAAGTGTCGAGCTGATGGGTTTTAAAGTATCAACTTTGGCTCAAATTTTGGCAGGGTCTTATATAGGTTATAAGTGACTTTGACACCAAGTTTCATCTTAATCGAACAAGTCTAGATAGGGTAGATCGGTGTGTACATTCGGAGTGTACATGCTGATTGGTATTTTGGACACATGGTTCAATGCTCGTGTGGCGTGGGTTTGAGTATTCACTATTGGACATGGTGACTTACTCAAGTGCTTAGTCATTATATAAATGACTTAGCTACTGGTCCAAATAAGGTAAAGGGATAGTTTGACTTGCTTTGACGTGGCGTCTTATGACGGGTCAATTTCAAGTTTACAAGTGTTTAAACGAGTAGTGTTGGATAAATGGGTTAGTATAGATTTTTTTGGTTCGTGTCAATAGTTTTGAAATGTTAATAATTTGAAAATATTTAAAGTCATGTTATAATTGGTACATATCGATACTTGAGTTCGAGTCTTAACGCGCGCCTTATTTTGATAGGTTGCGACTTTCGTGTTTCCCGGCATCCATATCGTTGGTGATCGTCTTACCAGTACCGTTTCTACTTAGTTTCTGAGTACCGTGATTCACTAACCTCGTGGCTAAGGTGAGTTCATAGCCCCTTTTTACTTGTACATGGTTTCTAAACATGGGATGAGATTTTACATGGTGGAATACAACTATTTAAAAACTGTATACTATCCAGAACTTGTATGCTATCCAGAACGTGTATGCTTTCCAGATGAATTCAACGGTGTTATTAATATTTTAGACGTTAGCCTTGAGTTCCCTCTCCTGATCATGAACCGTTAATTGTCCCGTATGCTTTGCGCTAAGCGCGAATGTTGTGGGTGGATCCATCGGGATTGCCAATCCCCGTCCCGATTACCTTGACGCACATACATTTGTTTATACTTGAGTATTTAGGCTGAATACTCCCTAGAGGAACTTACATTTGAGTTAAGCTTTGGTTCATGAGACTAAACAGCAATAATATACATCGTGACTATGGACAATGTACATAGTTATCCCCTCCATTACTTGTTTTACAAATTTTATTGTGTTCCACACCTTTACTGCTAAACCTATGAATATCACTCAACTTTATGTTGATGATTTTACATGTTTAATCTCAGGTATAATTACTTAGCTTTCCTTGGATGGGAGCCCGCAGGATATTATCGCAGCTTGGAGGTTTCTATGTAGATTTCGACCTTGGTTTTATCTAAAAACCGTCAGAGGATTTTTTTGTATTTTTGTTAAATAAGTGTTATAAATCACTATGAAACAATAAATCTTTCCGCATATAAAACTCTGGACCTATGTATATAACTCTGATTATTTTATGATGTAATGTACATTTTTTTTATTACGTCAGGTTTATGTCAATTGTAATTCATTATTTCTTGTACCATGACGTGTTACCCCCTCGTTGCCTAGTTGTTCCATGTCAGATTTGGGGGGGGGGGGGGGGTCTCACAGATTGGTATCAGAGCGATGGTTATAGGGAACTGAGTCGTTTTCAAAACTTAGTCTATAACCAAAAGTTCAAAATTTTCATATTTCTAAGTGTCAACCACATAATTTGCCAATGTTGTTCGATATCTGCGCAGTTAATTCTCTAATCCTTATTGTTTACTTTTATTATCCTTATAGTATTTCATCTCTTGATTACATGTTGAAATATTACATTACCCTACTGACGATAATTACTATGTCATTTCAAAGCCTTCGTGCTTCATGAATTATCATTGAATATTATCTGATTACATATGCTCTTACTATATTTCTTGAATTCTTGTTCATGTAATCTTGATCTTGTTACCGTGATTTATCTGTTATAACGTTACATACTTGTATTCGGAGCGCGTACGCCGCTAACTTTTCACACTCAATTTTCTGAGTACTATTGTTATTTTGTTTATGCATAATACGACTGGCCTCATATACTCGTTCTTTTTGAACCGTCTATTTTTCTCAACTCACTGTTACATGTTGTGCTTACTCTTGTGATACCATTGTTCGGGATTGGATAAGTGTTGTTTTCGATGAAACTTCTGATTTTTATTTTACTACCGTGCGTGTTGCTTTCATTGTTTAATTTCTTTAAAATATCTATTTAGATACCCAATTTTCTTTCCGACCATTCGTAATTGAATGTCTAGTCTATAGACCATTGTGTAACTCAATGTGTCTCCGAAAAAGACTAAAAGACATCGTGTGAGTCACACATCTCGAAGCATTCCTTGAATCCGTGTTGAAGAATATCGTGAGTTTTCATAACCTTGATTGACCTTTATGTCACTGTTCTACACGACCATTGTACATGGACTACATTTTATTTCATTGACCAATCTACGTTTCTATTTCGAATTACAACGTCCATTTGTACCTTGGAAACATCATCATCATCTTGTAATTCATCCTTCATTATGTGACGATTGTTTGGAATACAATTATGCTTCTATAAACTTGTATCCTTCCCTTTCATTAAACCTCCTAGCTCCAGGAGTGTGACCCGTTAATGTTCCAATTCTTTCTTAGTATGTCTCGTGATTTTGGAAAATCACGCTGCCAAGAGACCTTCCTGCATTGCATCTTGAAATCGAAGACATGAATGTCATGTGTCGTTTTGGATTTCTTAGATTTTCGTTGGTATTCTTGAACCATTTCTATACTGTGTTTTCTTTACATGATTAATTTTACAGTTTATTCTCTTTCTTCTTTATGAATTCACAAGTCTTGTGTGTACATTAATTCTGGGTTATTATGATATTTAGATTTTTTTCAAGCTATATCGAAAAATATACTTTGTACAGAAACCTTACAGGAAATTTAACACTCTCGAAAAAATATTTTTATAACTTTAGACATAAAAATATGCTTCTACTTATTGAGATGTTCTTTTAGGACATAAAATTCGACCAAAAATTATTAAAAACGAGCAGGTTACGCTCATTTGGGATTGAAAAATTTAAGAATTTAATTCTACGTATTTTTAAAATATCATTTTGTTGATAGATTTAATGCAAGGGCATTTTCGTCCATTTTTGATTTGTTTCAAGTCTCGAGTAAACCTAAAAAGTTGTTCAAAACATCATTTTACATCGAATTGCATTAGACTTCGAGTCTTAAAATGATCATTTAGCGAGTTAATGGGTCTGGTCAAACCCAAAAGTCAAGTTGACTAAAAAGGTCAAAACTGATAGAAGTTAAAAATATGGTTTGAAGCATTTTAAGTTCGCGTGAGCTCGTAAATTTTAACTAATGATATTTTACATCCATGAAACATTGATTGCGTTTGAAAACGTTTACAAATAGTAATTTGAGCTCGGTCATGCATAAATCTTGAACTTTTAGGAACTAAGTGATTTGATAAACTGATGTTCTACTTTCTTAAAAGTGTATTTTGTCAAACGAACTACGATGTGAACACATACGGATTCCTTACTCCTTTCTTTTATTTATGACTTATTCGTCATTGTACATCGCCCTTTCTTTATTTCTATCGTACCGTGGATTTGGGCCGAGGTTTGAACATCTTGCTTTCATATAGTTCATTATCATCTGGACACGTGTCTCCTGACGATTCTTGCTAAACCTCTTGAAACCTGATCACCTTGTAACCATTTCATTGACTGTCTTGAACTACTCGTTATTACCCTCATGTAACCCTCTCGCTATTTTACAAGTTACCATATAAACCCAAACTGGTATTGTTTGCGAATCATTTTATAAAATATTCCACTTGGACCTAATTAAATCCTTGAATGTTATCTTATAAAATTAATTTATATTAATTTTACGATGTATTTTCACAAATTGTTCAACAATTGGTCTTGTAAAGAATACTTGTGACATTGAAATTGTTGATTTAAACAGTTGCCAGTAATTTATTGGCAAAAAGTTTCATATGTTATTTTGATTCCTGTTTTTACAAATGCTATTATATACATATTTTAAATAATATGATATGTAATACTGGTTTGACGAAGCTGAGCATCGCATTGCTAGTCCTACATTGTGCATGGCCTGATCACCTATGCTTAATTTAAAAGGAGCCACGCGAGGCCAAATAGTAGTCACCATAAATATTTGACCAAAAATCAACTTTTTAATTATGTTCCTTAAAAAGTTTGATAAAATAAAGTTTTGAAAACTTTTACATCTTATGCGAGTAGCCGAGTTCGTGACATACACATATGAACCCTTATCTTTTCTTGAACAAAGTATATGCCTCAAGCACATATTTATTTACTCAACAACCTTTGTTTCACTTGTTACCTCGTCTTCCTTCGTGATACAATTCTTGTTACTGCTTGTCTAATTTCTTACCATTGATACCCGACTTGAAAGTTTCAACGTTGTTATGCTTCTACATCAATCAACCTTCCCTATCTATTTTGGGTAGACCTTCGAAACATCTCTGGACGCGAATGATGATTTATGACTCGATGTGAACAATAATTTCGTGTATTTGTCATGATGTGTGTTAGACTCCATCGTTTTGAAATTCATTCGTACAAATCATGTGTTGATTCCACCTTTCATTGCTAATGTTGCTCATTTTACTGGAATTACTCTCCAGTAGAGGTGGGAATTTCAACCCATTCAACCAAAAGTAGGTCAATTGGGTTCAATTTCATAACCTTATTGGTTAGAATGGGTTGAGCAAAAATTGAGTGATGGGTCAAATGGGTCACCTCTCTTCTTTGTGTAAAATAAAGTTTGGGTCAAATAGGTTTGAGAATAGCTCAAATGGGTTTAAGAATGGGTCAGATGGTTCTGCATACTATTGGACCAAAAACCCAATATTATAAAAAGTTAGTTTTTGTTAGTAAATCACTAAATTTACGTTTTCGTCAATAAATTTGTGTTTTCGTCAGAAAATTTACGTTTTCATCAGTAAATTTACGTATTCGTCAAAAAATTTACGTCTTCGTCAGTAAATTTACGTTTTCGTCAGAAAATTAACGTTTTCGTTAGAAAATTTACGTTATCGTCAGTAAATTTATGTGTTCGTCAGAAAATTAACGTTTTCGTCTTTAAATTTACGTTTTCGCCAGTAAATTTACGTTTTCTGCAGAAAATTTACTTTTTTGTCAGAAAACTTACGTTTTCGTCAGTAAATTTAAGTTTTCGTCTGAAAATTAACGTTTTCGTCAGAAAATTTACGTTATCGTCAGTAAATTAACGTTTTCGTCAGAAAATTAACGCTTTCGTCTTTAAATTTACGTTTTCGCCAGTAAATATAAGTTTTCTTCAGAAAATTTACGTTTTGTCAAAAAATTTACGTTTTCTTCAGTAAATTTACGTTTTCGTCAGAAAATTCACATTATCGTCAGTAAATTTAGGTTTTCGTCAGAAAATTAACGTTTTCGTCTTTCAATTAATGTTCTTGTTAGAAAATTTACGTTTTCGTCAGTAAATTCACGTTTTCGTCAGTAAATTTACGTTTTCGTCAGTATATTTACGTTTTCGTTAGTAACTTTACGTTTTCGACAGTAAATTTATGTTTTCGTCAGTAAATTTACGTTTTCGTCTCTAAATTTACGGTTTCATCATTAAATTTACGATTTCGTCAGTAAATTTACGTTTCCGTCGTAAATTTACGTTTTCGTCAGAAAATTTACGTTTTCGTCAGAAAATTTACGTTTTCGTCAGAAATCTTACGTTTTCGTCAGTAAATTTACGTTTCGTCAGTTATTTACGTTTTTGTCACTAACTTTACCTTTTCGACCGTAAATTTATGTTTTTGACAGTATATTTACTTTTTCGTTGGTAAATTTAAATTTTCGTCAGAAAGTTTACGCTTTTGTCAGTAGATTTACGTTTCATTCAGTAATTTTAGGTTTTCGGCAGAAAACGTAAATTCTTTGAAGAAAACGTAAATTTTCTGTCGAAAACGTAAATTTACTGATGAATACGTAACTTTACTGACGTAAACATAAATTTACAGACGAAAACGTAAATTTACTGCCGAAAATGTAGATTTACAAACGAAAATGTACACTTTATGACAAAAACGTAAACTTACTGACGAAAACGTAAATTTACAAAAAAAAATGTAGATTTTCTGAAGAAAACGTAAATTTTCTGACGAAAACGTAAATATACTGATGAAAACGTAAATATACTGACGAAAACGTAATTTTCTTAGGAAAACGTAAGTTTTCTGACGTAAACGTAATTTTTTTGACGAAAACGTAAATTTCTGACGAAAACGTACATTTTCTGACGAAAACGTAATATTTTTGACGAAATAGTAAATTTACTGACGAAAACGTACATTTACAGACGAAAACGTAAATTTTCTGACGAAAACGTAAATTTTCTGACGAAAACGTAAATTTTCTGACGAAAACGTAAATTTTCTGACGAAAACGTAAGTTTTTTGTCGAAAACGGAAGTTTCTGTCGAAAACGTAAATTTACTGATGAAAACGTAAATTTACTGTCGAAAATGTAAATTTTCTGACGAAAACGTAAATTTTCTGACGAAAACCTAAATTTTCTGACGAAAACGTAAATTTTCCGACAAAAACCTAAATTTACCGACGAAAACGTACATTTACAGACGAAAATGTAAATTTTCTGACGAAAACGTAAATTTTCTGACGAAAACGTAAATTTTCTGACGAAAACGTAAATTCTCTGTCGAAAGCGTAAATTTTATGTCAAAAACGTAAATTTTCTGAAGAAAACGTAAATTTTCTGTCGAAAACGTAAATTTTATGTCGAAACCGTAAATTTACTGATGAAAACATAAATTTATTGTCGATAATGTAAATTTTCTGACGAAAACGTAAATTTTCTGACGAAAACGTAAATTTTCTGACGAAAACGTAAATTTTCTGACGAAAACGTAAACTTTCTGACGAAAACTTAAATTTACTGACGAAAACGTAAATTTACAGATGAAAACGTAAATTTACTGACGAAAACGTAAATTTAAAGACGAAAACGTAAATTTTCTGACGAAAACGTAAATCTACTGACGAAAACGTACATTTACAGACGAAAATGTAAATTTTCTGACGAAAACGTTAATTTTTTGACGAAAACGTAAATTTACTGATTAAAACGTAAATTTACAGACGAAAACGTAAATTTTCTGTCGAAAACGTAAATTTACTGACGAAAACGTAAATTTTCTGACGAAAACGTAAAAATAATGATAAAACCGTAAAAAAAACTGATGAAAAACTTAAAACAACTGACCAAAGCGTAAAAATCGAACGAATACAGATAAAAACGTTTGAACATGTTAAAAGATAGGAAAATATTGTAAGTTAGTAGGTTGACCCGACCCAAACCATTTGACCCATAGCCCGTTAGACCCATTATAAAATGATAACCCATTTGACCCATAACCCATTTGACCCACAACCCATTTGACCCATGACCCAAACCCAACCAAACCAACTCATTTGCCACCTCTACTCTCCAGTGACTTCTTAAGAATTTTCTTTAATTCGAAAAATTCGTTGTGTGGTTTTTCTCTTTCGATCATGCATCGATCATCGAGAATTAAATAAGCCGTTGTTGGTGACACCAACTGCACTCAAGAAGTGATGACTTGCTATAATCCTTTGTTCTTATTATTTTTATCATCGACGCGTCTATTCTATCATGTTTGTTAAGAATTGATACGACTTTCATTTTATTCCCTTGTGTTATTGCTCGCATACAAATTGTTGACCTTTATATGTCTCATATTCGTTGTTGTCTTGTCACCTTTTGCAAACCATAATATGTCAAGCTGTATCTTTTAAAGTAATTGATTTTATCATACTTTACCTTCAATATAATGAAATTATTAAATTAATTTATAATTTCTAACAATGATTCTAAATAACTTGGAAAAACCTGATTTTTCTAATGGTAACGATAAACCTGAGGTTTTAACGATAATTTCATACAGACATCCAAAAATTCTTAAGCCGATCAGGATAACTATTTTGTACACTTCTACTTTTGCGTTTAAAAACCCTGATCAAGAAAAAGATATAAGAACAGCTTACTCACTAAATATAGATAGTTTGATTTTAAATCACTACACCTTGTAAAATTTTCTTTTAATCAAGAAAATATTTAAACTGAGTTTTAAAGTAATACCAAGATCCTAGACAACTGATTGTGACACCTTGCATTTTAAATGTACATATGTAATTCATTCTTCCCTTCTATTTCCGTTGTAACCAGATTGGTACGTTTTAAGACTTTCGTGTTTTACAGTTGCACTGATTGTGGTAAATTACGTCTTTTAGGAAAAAGAGCGTACAAGCGGAAAATATTAAGTGATGATTTAGGAAAATCAAACACTAATGACCTAATTAAAGTTCGTTTCCCAAGGAGGTATATGTGTGTGACTAAGATGTAACAAGATTTGAGATTAATATTTGAGAGAAGGGGATGAGAAATAGAATGACGAATACGTGAAATTAATTACTACGACGACTAAACGTAAAACCGTAAAAAGGGATAAAATAAAAATTAATTCTAAAAATTCCCAAATAATTACCAAAAATTAAATTAAATAAACTAAGAGTTTACCAATGATCAAAACTTTTTTAAACCTTTTAATTAATTAAATATTAATTTTTAAATGCTAATTAAAGCCCTAAAAATCAAATTAATTATCAAAAAGCCCAAATAAAGGTTTTTCAATTGGTAAACCTCTAAAATGACCTAAAAATATTAAAAAAATATTTTTATAAACTTTTAAACTAATAAAAACTATTTAAAATGATTTAAAAACTATTAAAACTTAAAATAATTATAAAAATTAATCTAATGATGATAAAATTAATCAAAGAGTTGCAAAAATCCTATTTTAATGTATTAAAGCTAATAAAAATATAAAAAGTGCAAAAATGTGAAATTTGAAATTTAATAATAAAATAATATTAAAATAATATTAAAAAATCCAAAAATTATAAAAAGTTCTAAAAACTTGTAAACTAGTTTATTTTAACCTAAATAATCAGAAAATGAAAGTGAAATTACCAAATTACCCCTAATGGGCCCCCAAATGGGCTAAAACAAAAAACAGTCAACCTTAATGGGCTTTTGGGCCCAAAAAGTCAAACTAGGCCCAAATGACCTAGAAAAGCCCTATCTGACTCAAAATTTAATTCTAAACACAAAAGTATGAAGGCCCAAAAGATGATTTTGAGCTTATCACAGCTTAAATAGTCAACAGCTTATTCTTATTTAGCCAATAAGCCCATTAAGTAATAAGACAATGCCATAAGCTCTGCTTAAACACACAACCTTCTTTTGAGATTCCTAAGAGATATGTGAAAAGAAATTTTGAAAAAGCACACTCAATAAGCCAAAAATAAGCAAAGAAAAATTTCACAAAAGGACAAAATAGTCGACTTGGAGTTCTAGACCACCTCAGGACTTGATTCAACTTGCAAAAGACTCTAAACAACTTAATTAAGCCAAATTAATCAAGAAACGTTCAATAAGCAAAGCCAAATAAGCTGGATAAGCCAATAAGCACTTATGAAAAAGTCAAATGAGTTGGTTTTCTAGTCAAAGCCTAAAGTCAACCCTCCAAATGCTCCAGTATGAACAAATGGGTCAAATAAGGAACACCTATTACAAACTTAAAGTTGTTGCACGTTTGAATAAGCTGGAATAGCTTATTAATAAGCTGATCACCAAATTACACTAGTAGGGGGAACTTTCAGTAGGAACTAGTTCCCACTGCTTTGACTTTTTGACTTGAGATTTGTGAGAGATTTACTATGATTTGTTGGAAAACAAAGGCACCCTTACAACCAGTGAGTTGTAAGGAGTCACAATCAAGCAAAATATCACACTTCCAATAAGCCAATAAGCACAGAATAAGCCAATAATGCACAGATATGATACAGACTTAGCAAATAAGCAATTATGAACTCTTAAGAAATTTTAGCATGAATAAGCAAACTAGAATGAACCAAATGCATATACAAGCTATAATAACTGTTAATAAGCACAAACAAACTTATATCAATCACTGAATCAAAGATTACAAGCAGATCAAAGCATATGCAGGTTACTGATATGAACTTCAAGAACACAAACACTTTTTCTGATATAGATGACCACAAATCCAAATTAAGCACTCAAATCCTACTTCCCTGGTTGTATTAACTTAGATTTAACACTTGTTAACCCTAGCCTATGATTAGATCTAGGTTTCCTCTAAATTTCAGCCAATATTACCAAGTAATCAAGATTTTATAGCCTATTGTTAGATCTAGGTGTTAATAACTACCAAACTTGCAGATAACCAACACTTAGCACCAGATAAACATGTAACTACTCAATAGAACCAAGAACACCAACAAAGGAAGCCTTAAATCCCTTTGAATCAGTTAACCCAAACACCCCTTTGGAATCTGATTTTACAATCTTCCAAAGGATTGTTGTGATTTAACCTATCAAACAAGATTTAATCCACCCTTACAACTCTTATACAACCTCAGAAACTCAAATCAAGCATAAAAACACAGATTCACAATAAAACATGCATAATCACCAAAAATTCAATAAAAATCAGAAAAATGAAAAGGGAAAGGGATGCAAACCTCCAAGACTCACATCCAAGCCTTAGAATGTTTGAGCTGAGGTGCTAGCAAAACAAGCACCAGCTTTCTTGTACCTGCTAAGATCAACAAACCAAAAGGATGAACACAAAATATGAAAATCTGTTTTTTTGAAACACAAGCTTTATTACTTAAAACCTTGCCTAAAAAACAACAAAACATGAATATGGAACTCAGATTTCAGCTATTCAATCACCAAACTTTTATAAATAACAAGAGAGAAAATCACAATTTTTAGAAAACTCAATTTTATTTCAATAAAAAGGAATTACAAAGTAATAGCTAAAATCTGGAACAAGGGACTCTCACAAGTTGAGGTCTCCTTATATTGGAACTAGTAGACGATTCTAGAATGAAAAATACAAAGAAACCCTAGCTATAAATTTCCAGGAATGCCCTTGAGTGCTTGTTGTTGTTGAGCTGTCCATTTTGATCAAAACCGTTCATTTTAGCTTTGGGGTTAAGCTATGAGTCTAAGCTGTTGATTTGGCCACGTCAGATTCCTTAGAGAGGAAGTTGTGTTTTCATTGGTGGACGAGGTTGAGTGTGGGGTCACTTGGGTAGTGGGATTGAGGGTTTTGTGTGTGGGATGGGTTTCTGCTTGTGTGAATCAAACGTGTGTTAAGGTAATTTTGATTTACCCTTTGTTTTAAGTAGGGTAAGTTCTGGGTTCATAAAGGTAAACAGTAAACCTTTTGATCCGAAATAAGGGGGTGTATGTTGTTTGGCGCGTGTTTGTGCCAGTTTGAACTTTGGGAAATGGCACAATAAGTCCTTGTGTTTTGGTTAAACTTGTAAAACGTGTTTTCAGTCAACCAAACTTAATTTCCTTTGTTAAAAAAGTTCTAAACTTCACACATTGGCCACAAAACTTTTGCAAAAGGTTTTCAAGGGTTGATTTTGCCACTTTTGAATATTTGAAGGACTGATTTTGGATATTCTTGATCTTCAAAGGTCTTCATTGTATCTTTGACTTCTTGAGGGACCATTATTGACAATTTAGAATTGATGAGGGACTAAACTTGCCAATTCTTCAAAGTTGAAGGACCATTTTGTAATTTTGACAAACTTAAGGGACCAAACTTGTAATTATGAATATACAAGGGTTTTAAGTGTCATTTCTTCATATTTTGAGGATTAATCTTGTACATCTTCAAGTCTTCAAGGGTTTTTCTTAGATAATTCATGAACTAGGGCCCGGTTCTTTGTACGGCTTCGTTTCTCGTGTCCGTTTTTCCTTGTTTCTTGTGATCTTTTGTCTTTTTCAAGATATCCATACCTAAAACACAATAGTAAACAAATACAAGAATATATATGGTATAATGATGACATTTTATGCATTTAAAGCCCAAAAAGAATGATGAGATCATGTATAAATGCCATCTCATCACTTCCCCATACTAAGCCATTACCGTGCCCTCACGCAATGCTAGAATAAAGTATCTAAGCATCACCAAAATTCAATTTTATTAACCTTTATTGTAAAGTAAAAGACTTGCAATAATACTACGAAGATGTGAAAAGACATAATGTATGATTTTCATCACGAATGTGACTTTTAGGGTCAATGAATAGAAACAAGTAAATGTCCCATATAGTAAATTTCGTCATCCTTGATTGTCATACATTCCATGCTAAGTGTAAAAACGAGATCATTGTTGGTACAAGTCACAATGCTAACACTACTCATACGTCCAAATTGTGTAATACTTTTTCTCCCCGCAATCCTAGTTATTATAAAAGGAAATGGGTTTCTAGATTATTTTTAACTACTTGTCATGGATCACAAGTGATTCATATTGACTTATTTGAGTATTTATTAGTCCGAAAGTAAAGTAGCACGATTTAATCGATAGTTAGCCGAAGGACAAAATCTTTTAAAACGGCTTCTCGTGTATCTCCTTAAGTTCATATCTTGACATAACTTGTTTCACGATTTGAGACCTTTCTCGAACCGATATTTGGCATGTACTTCATACTTCAAATCTTGGGAAGACGTTCTTGAAATTATGGTCTTCTCTTCATATTTTGGAATTTCTTCACTTGACGTTTTTGAGAGATTCTTCATACTTGGACCACGACTTCATCATTTTTCTTCAATCTTCATTTTGGACTTTGATATACAACGATCCGCCTCCTTTTCGGACTTGGATATATTTATCCTCATACCTTGTAAGGGTCTTTTTGGATAGACTTTCTCCATGATCTTTAGGGGAGTAATTGCTTTTCGTTGTGTGTCTCGATCCTTCATATTGATTTAGGAATAATGATACTTCACATCATCTTGGATCTTTAGCAACAAAATAGAGCTCCTCATGCCTTGTTAGGGCCTTTTTGGATCTTCACCAATCTTCGCATCCCGCTTCAATAAGTTATGCCTTGGCTATGAACTCTATTCACCCCGAGCAACTTTTAAACGATCTTGTGCTAGAAGCTAAGTAACCTTTCAAATCGTACGACCTTACTTATTGCAATTATTTTTATTCCTAATGCATTGATCTTATGGGAGAAAAAGCCACAATTAAAAACATATGAGTTTTTGAAAGAGCATTTTCATGTTCTACGTTTAGCATGATCACTTGTCTAACTCTATCATTTCTCGTTCTTCACTATTTAAAGACCTCTAATTAAAGAGACTCGTGAATACTTAGCCATGCAAGTCAAAATTAAGCCATTTGGATTAGCTTTCATTAAGACTATATCAAATCAAAGTTTTGGGTTTTCAAGCCACCTATAGGATCTTGCACTTTCTTGGACTTTTTCAAGTTTAGATATTGCATTTTTTAGTTCCCTTGATAAGTGACTTTCTAGGATCAATTATAGGAACTTGCGAAAAGTTCTTGTTCTTAA
This sequence comes from Glebionis coronaria, assembly GCA_025667525.1. NCBI lineage: Eukaryota > Viridiplantae > Streptophyta > Magnoliopsida > Asterales > Asteraceae > Glebionis > Glebionis coronaria. The sequence continues at coordinate 301,841,503 of CM046875.1, forward strand.
CCCAAATGAGCTAAGACTTTCGCGTTTTAAAGTTCCCTATATAAAAGTCTAGCAAAACTTGAATTGAGCGGGTTAAGGAATGTAAAGGGCTCCAAATGCCCATCAAGTCAAAAATTAGCTCTTATTCTACCCAACGGAAAATATACACTCGTGTCTTAAAAACACTTATCAAAACTAAGAAAAATTTTAAAATTTTGCCATTTTTAGCCTTATTAGCAACAAAACAAAACAAAACGTTGAAAGTTGGAAAACGTGAGGGAGTAGCAAAGCAAGTATCTATTCACCCCCCATACTAAAAGTAAACATTGTCCTCAATGTTTCGAGTCTAAAGGTGGAGCACCCCATACTAGATACGAAGAGTCGAATGCTTAGGATCTAGCATGGGAAGGGTGATCAACAATATATCTAAAGCCGTTTATGAATTATGCTAAAAGATATTTGTTAGAACAATAAAGGATATGTCATGGATTCGTGAAAAACTTCTTCAAGCAAACGATGGAGGCTCACGTAAACGAACACGAGAGTCTTCAATCGTAAATGATGATGATCTAGATAACACAATCACAAACAACCACGAGACAACGAGTTGGAAGGGCACAAATCCCCTCTCAATATTTATTAGAAAGCATAAAAAGATAAGCATGGGATCTCCCCCACGAGGCACCTCATTTTTTATTACCGAGTCATGAGCTCGACTCGATCCCCTCAATGCTAATTATCATTGGGGAAGGTGACTTGGTCGAGGTCATCCAATGAAGGAATTTCCCCACCAAAGTAGTGCTTAAGCCTATGTCCACTCACCTTGAAGTTAGGACCATCATTTTGAGCTAGCTCGATGGTCCCATAAGGAAATACTTGTGTAATGGTGAAAGGACCCGACCAACGAGATTTCAATTTCCTGGAAAATATCTTTAGTCTAGAGTTAAAAAGTAACACTTGATCACCAACGTTAAAAACCCGGTTTTTAATCTTTGCATCATGAAACTTTTTAGTCTTTTCTTTGAAAATCAATGAATTTTCATAAGCATTATCTCTTAATTCATCCAATTCATTCAATTGTATTTTCCGGTGATCTCCCGCGGTCTTTAAGTAAAAGTTTGCATGCTTAAGGGCCCAATATGCCTTGTGCTCCAATTCAATGGGCAAATGACAATTCTTCCCATAGACTAACTTATAAGGAGTACAACCGATAGGTGTCTTATAAGCGGTCCAAAAGGCCCATAAAGCGTCATCGAGTTTGTCAGACCATGAAGCATGGTTTTCTCCAATCGACCTCTCTAAAATCCTCTTGGCCCCATAAAGTGTATGCCTCGCCTTGGCCGATCCGATAGCCCATGGGTGAGCCCAATCCATTGTGTCCCTAAAAAGGGAGGAATGACCGTTGTGCCTAATGAAAACAACGAGTTAATTCCTATATCCGATAGCCCATAGGTGTGCATCACGATAGATATAAGGCCAAAGGGAGGAATGACGATGGGAACGGCCCCATAAAGTCTATGCCCCAAATGTCAAAAATCTCACATACTTGAATTATGTTTTGTGGCATTTCATCACGTTGAGACGATTTTCCTTGACGTTGGCACGAATCACACGACTTCACAAGTGCGTGTGCATCACGATAGATATAAGGCCAAAAGAAGCTGGCATCGAACACTTTCTTAGCCGTGAGATTAGCACCGTGGTGACTACCCGTGTGTCCCTCGTGACAAGCTCTAAGGATGTTAGAAGCTTCGGCACCAAAAACACAACGTCGAACGAGTTGATCCACACAAACCTGAAAGAGATAAGGGTCGTCCCAAAAATAGAACTTGACGTCACGAAAGAATTTTCGCTTTTGTTGTGTCGTCATACCCTTGATTATGAAATTGCCCGCATGGTAATTTGCAATGTCGGTAAACCATGGGGTGGTGTCTTTAGAATTCACTACATCGAGAGTCTCGAGAGGAAATGTTTCGATGATTTCCTTGTTCTCGAAAACATCTTTGTGAGGCTCTTCTAGACGAGAGAGATGATCGGCCGCTAGATTCTCGGCTCCTTTTTTGTCAAGCATGTGACATCAAATTCTTGGAGGAGGAGCATCCAATGAAGCAATCTCGGCTTAGCATCTTGCTAAGCTAAGAGATACTTGATAGCCGAATGGTCGGTATACACGATGCTTTTAGTTAAGACGAGATAAGGTCGGAATTTCTCAAAAGCATAGACCACGACAAGGAATTCATTTCCGTTGTGGTGTACTTTAATTGAGCCTCGGTCATCGTCTTACTAGCCTAATGGATAGGACGGAAATGCTTTTCATAGCGTTGCCCTAAGACGGCCCCTATAGCATAATCACTTGCATCGCACATGATTTCAAAGGGTAATTCCCAATTAGGAGCAACAAGAATGGGAGCTTCAGTAAGTTTCCTTTTGACAGTTTCGAAAGCTCTAACACAATCCTCATTGAAATTAAAAGGAGCATCCTTCTCGGGAAGGTGTGTCATAGGTCGAGAGATTTTCAAAAAGTCTTTGATGAAACGACGATAAAAGCCCGCTTGGCCTAGGAAACTTCTAACTCCCTTAACGGTTTTGGGATGAGGTAACTTGCCGATGACGTCTACCTTAGCTTTATCGACCTCAATCCCCGCTTTCGAGACCTTATGTCCTAAGACGATTCCTTGTTTACACATAAAATGACATTTTTCCCAATTAAGCACGAGATTGGTTTCTTCACAACATTTTAACATTTGCTCGAGATTAAATAAACACGACGTGAACGAATTGCCAAACACCGAAAAGTCATCCATAAACACTTCCATCGACTTCTCGATCATATCGTGAAAAATAGCCATCATACACCGTTGAAACGTACCCGGTGCATTACAAAGTCCGAAAGGCATCCTACGATAAGCAAACATTCCATAAGGACACGTAAATGTAGTCTTCTCTTGATCATGAGGGTCGATAGGGATTTGAAAGTAACCGGAGAAACCATCTAAAAAGCAATAGAATTCATTTCCCGCAAGTCGCTCCAACATTTGATCCATGAAGGGCAAAGGAAAGTGGTCTTTACGAGTGCCGTCATTTAACTTTCGGTAGTCAATACACACCCTCCAACCGGTTACAACACGAGTGGGAATTAACTCGTTGTTTTCATTAGGCACAACGGTCATTCCTCCCTTTTTAGGGACACAATGGATTGGGCTCACCCATGGGCTATCGGAGATAGGATAAATTATTCCCGCGTCAAGGAGTTTTAAAACATCCTTTTTTATGACATCGTGAATTTTGGGGTTTACCCTTCTTAGAGTTTGAATTGCGGGTTTGTAGTCCTCCTCCATTAAAATCTTGTGAGTACAAAATTTTGGGTCAATATCCTTAATGTTTGAAATTTTCCACGCAATCGCCCCTTTATGAGCTTTAAGAACTTTCAAGAGCTCGGTTTTTTCATCATTAGCAAGACCTTTTGCAATAATAACCGGCAACTTGTCATCACCTTCCAAGAATGCGTATTCAAGGTGATATGGAAGATCTTTCAATTCAAGGATAGGTGGTTCCTCGATTGAAGATTTTTGCTCAACACTCATAACTTCCATCGGCGGAAGAAATGGTGGAATAGAAGTATCATCACTAATAATCACCTCATCTTCATTTTCGATTTCATTTGAAGTAAAATCGCCTCCTTGGAATGGAGTGAGATTTGGTGTAGAATTAGCAAGAATCGGATCCAAAATAGTGGGATTCCACTTGACGAGCTATCAGAAAAACCTAACACTTCTTGTGAAAACTCATCGCAAACCACATCAACTAAGTCAATTTGATTGATGGTAGCGATTGCATAAACATGAGAAGGTTTTGAGTTTTGAGTAGCGTTTATAACAAGTTCCTCTTCGTTGAATCTCAAAGTGATAGTTCTTGCATGAACGTCGATAAGCGATCTCGAGGTGTCTAAAAATGGACAACCTAAAATTAGAGGAAATTGAGGATCCGCGGTGATGTCAACTACTATAAAATCAACGGGATAGTAGAACTTCCCCACTTTCACGAAAACATCCTCGGCTACTCCACATGCTAAAATCATAGAATGATCGGCCATCTCGATAGACATGTTCGAAGGAGTAAGAGCCGGAAGCGAAAGCGATTTCCAAATGGAAAATGGCATCAAATTAATGCTCGCACCAAGATCGACCAAGGCGAGGCATTCTTTCATATCTTGTATGTCACAAGGAATGAGAAACTTTCCGGGGTCACCAACTTTTTCTGGTATGCGGTTAAGATAAACCGAAGAACAATTAGCAAGCTTTGAAAGCTTTTCCTTATCGCTCATCATACTTTTAAAAGTGGAAGCGAAACGAGGCATATATAACATCGCGTCGGCTAAACTTAATTCAAAATGAACTTGTTGAAACATTTTTATAAAAAGCTCGATTTGTTGTTTGTTACGTTCTTGCAATTTCTCTTTGTTTCGTCTCGAAGGGTAAGGTAAGGGTGGTGTGGGTTGGACATTAGGCAACGGCCTTGGAATCTCGGGTTCCATGATTGGTATTGGTTCAACCGTAGGTGTGGTTTGAGCGGTACTTCGTGGGCTTGTGATATGCTCCTTTTCGACCATCACCTCGAGCTATTTGTCGATTTCCTTCTCCGTAGAAGTACTTGGACGAGAGATTGGTTCCTTGAAAGTTTTACCACTTCGTGTAGTAATAACCTTCATTTCTCCCTTCGGGTTTGCAATGGTATCACTAGGAAGACCACCCGAGGAAGAGGGTTTACACATGATTGCTTCAAACATTTTTGCCATTCGGTCCTCAAATTTTGATTGCCTTAAATCCGCTTTTAACAATTCTTGCTTAATCTCATGTTGTCCTTGTTCTATCTTTTGTTGATTTTGTTAAAGACGTTGAACATTTCCTTCCATTTTATTAGCATGAGTCTTAAGTTCATAGCAAGTTCGTTTTTAAGCTCGTTTTTCAACTCGAATCTTTAGCTAATCATCTCACGTTGCATATTATCAAACTTAGCATCATTTTCTTTAGCATAATCCAAAAATTCTCCTTGAAGATTTTTAGTGTGAGCATTTTGAAAACCTTGTGTAGTGTTTTGAAAATCACGGTTTTGGTTTTGATTTGCAACTTGTCCATTCCCACTTTGATAATTCCCTTTGTTGTAGTTACGTGAATTGCCTTGATAACCACCATTTTGGTTGTTGTTTCGATAGTTATTAACATTTTGATTTGGTGGAGCTTGATTTGGGCGGGAACCTTGGCCGTTTTGGTTGTAAGTTCCGTTGCTACGTAAGCACTCGAAGTGTTACCACCGACGGTAATGCACTCGGAAAGATCATGAGCTCCACCACAAGACAAACAACTCTTATCAACCGCTTTAACCGAAGCGGAGTTCAAAGCATCTTGTGCTTTCCAATGAGTCATAAGATTTGAAAACCTATCGAAAAACCGATTTTCCTCATTAGCTTCATCATGTAAGGCATTAATGTGACGAGACGATGACGACGGTGACGACCCCATATTGGCAACACTCGGTGTGTTACGAGGGTTGTAAACCTTAGATCTATTCTCGATAATCTTTAAAGCTTCATCGGTCGTTTTGCACAAAAAATTACCACCCGCGGCGGCATTCAAATAATCTCGTTCATGATCATTAATCCCATTATAGAAAGTATCTATTTGATGCAATTCCGATAAATCATGGTGTGGAAATTCATGTAACATTTCCTTAAATCGTTCCCATGCCATTGAAAAACTTTCATTATTTCGTTGTGTAAACCTTGAAATCTCATTTTTCAGATGTGTTGTTTTAGATGGTGGAAAAAATTGGTTCACAAACTTAGAAACGAGATCATTCCATGTCAAAATCGAATTTGGCGGTTCTTTCTCGAGCCAAATTTTAGCGGGTCCATCTAATGAGTATGGAAACAACATCATCTTAATGGCGTCATGTGGAACATCCTTAAACTTGCTAGTTGCGGTAAGACGATTAAAATTCCTTATGTGGTAATGCGGGTTGTCTTTCTCATGACCTCCAAACTTATTTGCTTGCAACATCGACATTAAACCCGTCTTAATCTAGAAATTCTCCGCAAGGATGGCGGGAATCACAATGGCTTCTCCAAAACCCTCGGTGGGTGCTTGAAGCAACTCCATCATAATACGATTAGCCATTACGACTTCTTGTTCTACAATAGGTTCAACAATTGGAGTTTGTTCTTCAATCAACGTCTCTTGATTTCCTTGACTTTGACGACGTTTACGAGCTCGTTTTGCTTGACTACGAGTTTGCATAAACTTCACGTAGAATGGGGGGTGAGCAAAGAAGATTCTTTTTGGGTGTTTTGTGAATTTTCAATTTTTTTGTGTTTTTGATTGTTTTTTAATTTTTTGGATTTTGTGTATCTCCGTAGACAACAATCTACCAAATCTCTCCTCGAATCAAACTCTTGATTAAAGAAGCCTCAAAAGAATGAAAACGAACACGTGGAGTGAACGCCTTCGAATGACTTTAGAACTTTGGTGAAAACCAAATTGTTCAAGAGGGTTTAATATCAAAGAAAACCAAGTAAATATATATGATATTTAATAATACTTTGGGCGGCAAAACCCTCGATTAGCCTTCAATTTCAAAATACTCACAAGCAAGCGGGGAAATGAGGCGGCGCGAAGCACTTAAGAGCCTTTTTCCTTAGGGTATATTTTATAATACCCGCCTTATACCCACCTTATAGTTCGTATTTTCAAAATCGAGCTTCGCGAAAGTATTTATCTATTTTTGCCTTTTTCTTTTGTTTGAGATTCGAATACAATAGTTAGGAGATCAAATCCCAATTAAGGTTATGTTTTCACACTTTTGGAGATATTTTGTATTGATTGTGATACTTAATACAATATAGTAATAATAATTTCACAAGAAAAACGAAAAAACCCGATAATACGTATTAGTAGATTTCTACTAATAAAAATACTATTTATGGTTAATATTAAAAACAACAAGACAAATTAATCACGACACACCTCCCCGGCAGCGGCGCCAAAATGATTGTGGTAAATGACGTCTTTTAGGAAAAAGTGCGTAAAAACGGAAAGTATTAAGTGATGATTTAGGAAAATCAAACACTAATGACCCAAATAAAGTTCGTTTCCCAAGGAGGTATATGTGTGTGACTAAGATGTAACAAGATTTGAGATTAATATTTGAGAGAAGGGGATGAGAAAATAGAATGACGAAGACGTGAAATTAATTACTACAACGACTAAACGTAAAACCGTAAAAAGGGATAAAATAAAAAATTAATTCTAAAAATTCCCAAAAAATTACCAAAAATCAAATTAAATAAACTAAGAGTTTATCAATGATCAAAACTTTTTCAAACCTTCTAATTAATTAAATATTAATTTTTAAATGCTAATTAAAGCCCTAAAAATCAAATTATTTATCAAAAAGCCCAAATAAAGGTTTTTCAATTGGTAAACCTCTAAAATGACCTAAAAAGATTAAAAACTATTTTTATAAACTTTTAAACTAATAAAAACTATTTAAAATGATTTAAAAACTATTAAAACTTATAATAATTATAAAAATTAATCTAATGATGATAAAATTAATCTAAGAGTTGCAAAAATCCTATTTTATGTATTAAAGCTAAGAAAAATATAAAAAATGCAAAAATGCAAAAATGTCAACCTTAATGGGCTTTTGGGCCCAAAAAGTCAAACTAGGCCCAAATGACCTGGAAAAGCCCTATCTGACTCAAAATTGAATTCTAAACACAAAAGTCTGAAGGCCCAAAAGCTGATTTTGAGCTTATCACAACTTAAATAGTCAACAGCTTATTCTTATTGGGCCAATAAGCCCATTAAGTAATAAGCCAATGCCATCAGCTCTACTTAAACACACAACCTTCTTTTGAGATGCCTAAGAGATCTGTGAAAAGAAATTTTGAAAAAGCACACTCAATAAGCCAGAAATAAGCAAAGAAAAATTTCACAAATGGACAAACTAGTCGACTTGGAGTTCTAGACCACCTCAGGACTTGATTCCACTTGCAAAAGACTCTAAACAACTTAATTAAGCCAAATTAATCAAGAAAAGTCCAATAAGCAAAGCCAAATAAGCTGGATAAGCCAATAAGCACTTATGAAAAAGTCAAATGAGTTGGTTTTCCAGTCAAAGCCTAAAGTCAACCCTCTAAATGCTCCAATATGAACAAATGGGTCAAATAAGGAACACCTATTACAAACTTAAAGTAGTTGCACGTTTGAATAAGCTGGAATAGATTATTAATAAGCTGATCACCAAATTACACTAGTAGGGGGAACTTTCAGTAGGAACTGGTTCCCACTGCTTTGACTTTTTGACTTGAGATTTGTGAGAGATTTACTATGATTTGTTGCAAAACAAAGGCACCCTTACAACCAGTGAGTTGTAAGGAGTCACAATCAAGAAAAATATCACACTTCCAATAAGCCAATAAGCACAGAATAAGCCAACAATGCCCAGATATGATACAAACTTAGCAAATAAGCAGTTATGAACTCATAAGCAATTTTAGCATGAATAAGCAAACCAGAATGAACCAAATGCATATACAAGCTATAATAACTGTTAATAAGCACAAACAAACTTATATCAATCACCAAATCAAAGATTACAAGCAGATCAAAGCATATGCAGGTTACTGATATGAACTTCAAGAACACAAACACTTTTTCTGATATAGATGACCACAAATCCAAATTAAGCACTCAAATCCTACTTCCCTGGTTGTATTAACTTAGATTTAACACTTGTTAACCCTAGCCTATGATTAGATCTAGGTGTCCTCTAAATTTCAGCCAATATTACCAAGTAATTAAGACTTTATAGCCTATTGTTGGATCTAGGTGTTAATAACTACCAAACTTGCAGATAACCAACACTTAGCACCAGATAAACATGTAACAACTCAATAGAACCAAGAACACCAACAAAGGAAGCCTTAAATACTTTGAATTAGTTAACCCAAACACCCCTTTGGAATCTGATTTTACAATCTTCCAAAGGATTATTGTGATTTAACCTATCAAACAAGATTTAATCCACCCTAACAACTCTTATACAACCTCAGAAACTCAAATCAAGCATAAAAACACAGATTCACAATAAAACATGCATAATCACCAAAAATTCAATAAAAATCAGAAAAATGAAAAGGGAAAGGGATGCAAACCTCCAAGACTCACATCCAAGCCTTGGAATGTTTGAGCTGAGGTGCTAGCAAAACAAGCACCAACTTCCTTGTACCTGCTAAGATCAACAAACCAAAAGGATGAACACAAAATATGAAAATCTGATTTTTTGAAACACAAGCTTTATTACTTAAAACCTTGCCTAAAAAACAACTAAACATGAATATGGAACTCAGATTTCAGCTATTCAATCACCAAACTTTTATAAATAACAAGAGAGAAAATCACAATTTTTAGAAAACTCAATTTTATTTCAATAAAAAGGAATTACAAAGTAATAGCTAAAATCTGGAACAAGGGACTCTCACAGGTTGAGGTCTCCTTATATAGGCACTAGTAGACGATTCTAGAATGAAAATACAAAGAAACCCTAGCTATAAATTTCCAGGAATGCCCTTGAGTGCTTGTTGTTGTTGAGCTGTCCAATTTGATCAAAAACGGTCATTTTAGCTTTGGTGTTAAGCTATGAGTCTAAGCTGTTGATTTGGCCACGTCAGATTCCTTGGAGAGGAAGTTGTATTTTCATTGGTGGACGAGGTTGAGTGTGGGGTCACTTGGGTAGTGGGATTGAGGGTTTTGTGTGTGGGATGGGTTTCTGCTTGTGTGAATCAAGCGTGTGTTAAGGTAATTTTGATTTACCCTTTGTTTTAATTAGGGTAAGTTCGGGTTCATAAAGGTAAACAGTAAACCTTTTGATCCAAAATATGGGGGTGTATGTTGTTTGGCGCGTGTTTGTGCCAGTTTGAACTTAGGGAAATGGCACAATAAGTCCTTGTGTTTTGGTTAAACTTGTAAAACGTGTTTTCAGTCAACCAAACTTAATTTCCTTTGTTAAATAAGTTCTAAACTTTACACATTGGCCATAAAACTTTTGCAAAAGGTTTTCAAGGGTTGATTTTGCCACTTTTGCATATTTGAAGGACTGATTTTGGACATTCTTGATCTTCAAAGGTCTTTATTGTATCTTTGACTTCATGAGGGACCTTTATTGACAATTTATAATTGATAAGGGACTAAACTTGCCAATTCTTCAAAGTTGAAGGACCATTTTGTAATTTTGACAAACTTAAGGGACCAAACTTGTAATTATGAATATACAAGGGTTTTAAGTGTCATTTATTCATATTTTGAGGATCAATCTTGTACATCTTCAAGTCTTCAAGGGTTTTTCTTGGATAATTCATGAACTAGGGCCCGGTTCTTTGTACGGCTTCGTTTCTCGTGTCCGTTTTTCTTGTTTCTTGTGATCTTTTGTCTTTTTCACGATATCCATACCTAAAACACACAATTAAACAAATACAAGCATATATATGGTATAACGATGACATTTTATGCATTTAAAGCCCGAAAAGAACGATGAGATCATGTATAAATGCCATCTCATCATGCACGAATTGCGATTCCTTGTTGATTAACAATCTTGGTTCATTTTAGCGCACTTTGTCCGTTTAAGCTTTTCTTGAGTTCGTTCTTTCCCTTGTTATATCTCCGTACTAATAGGTCATTATTCTAATCTGAGTTTGAAGATTTATTCGAAAAGTAGCTAAGAAACTGAAGCATAGCGAATTCTAATGGTGAAGGTACGCCGTGATGCGGAAATTACCTAGGAAGAAATGAATTTGTTTTACACTTTGTACCTCCTCTTGTTTGCATCTTCTACTGTTTCCAGGAGAACTCTGAGGGACCAGAGTTCCTTTAGGGGGAAGACTTTAAGAACCCGTAATTTTCTCAGCACTATTTTATTCTTTTATACGTGCTTCTTGAATTTTTCAACGTATTACGTTTTCTTGTATTTTTATATGTATATCCTGAGATCTTGATATTTTAATAAATTATACCTTTTAAGTATTTACTGATCATTGATAATAAATTATCTGGAATTATAAATTTTTTATTTTTATTCTTCCATATTTAATAAATCAAATTTTGATTTATAATCACCCGCGTGCATTTTACAATGAGTTTACTCAAAATAAATGTACAACGAGAATTCTTAGTGATCGCGATACCGACAGATGCCCAGAATTTACAATTCATTATCGATTGTTTTGATAATTAATATTTTCGACGATTTCGTTCTAATTACGTATTAAGTCGTGTCAGGAAATCCTAAAATCATATTTATGATGCATTGTAACTTTTGAAAAAGTGTTTTTACGAAACCCGAGCCTCGTAAATATTTTTAGTATTTACTAATAGTCATTTTCTACCCTTTAAACTATTAAATTGCTTTTAAGGCCAAAACTACTCAAGAACAAAATTCACACAAACGAGCACCAAATGCAGTCACTGTTAAGGCTATGGGGCTGAGAGGGCCTTTTTGCTGATCTACTTTGCTAGAAAAGGAATTTTGGGTGCTAGTATCTTGCTCAAATCATCACCAAACTGAGTCACACAAATTACAATCCTATATAAACCTATCCTACACTGATTTCCAAGATTAGAAAACTCAAATCTTTAATAATGAAACAGAAATTAAAGCTTACTGAATTTTATGCTACTTTACCAAGTTTTAACAAGCAACTTCTTTTAAATCCTATCTAAACTCGAAACTAATAACTACTTATCCTATCTTGACCTAAGGGAGTGTGTTAAACAAGTTTATAAACCAAAAGCTGTCACCAAATTTAGTTAAAATACAAATCCAAACACCCCCTTATCTTCTGAAAATCAAAAATTAACAAACAAAGGCTATTACAACTTAACCAAACTGATCTAAATCATTCCTAACATGCATAAAAGATTAAATAAGAACAATTAAAGCAAGTAAAAACACATAAGCAGTCTTACACACAAATTCACAAAAATCAATCTTAAAAAGTTAAAAGAAAGGGTTCAAGCCTTGTTACCAATCTGATTTACGTCCAAATCAGAGGGATGGCTGATTGCCATCTTCCTTTCAGTCAAAACTGAGCTTTTGGGCTTAGTGAGTAGAGCTTATGACGTAGAGAGAAATGGGTGGGGACTACAGCAGTCCCAAACACCCCTAATGTCTTCAAATACTTGTAAAATTGAACCTGCCAAGAAAGAAAGAAAAGGAAAAACTGAACTGATACTTATAGCTATGGGCTATAAGCTGGGCTTATTGGTTAAGCCAGCTTATGGCTTATAGCTTTAAATGAAAAAAAAATGGAAAATCGATTTTTAAAACCACAATAACTTTGAAACTTTGAAATCATACAAACTCAATAAGTTAACTTCTGAAATCCACAACACAATCCACTTTCACTTCAATGTGTTAGTGGATTTCAGAATGTCAGAGTATAAGAAAACACGTTTTGACCAAAATCTTTGAACCAAAACTCACTTTGATAATTTAAAAGTAAACAAACAAATGCTGAAATTTAAAGTTTTACACTAAGACAAGGTATTGTAAATAATGGAACTCAGTTCTATTGCCAAAAATCAAAGCTTTCATTATCATTAGTCACTTAAAAATTTTTACAAATAAAAACTGGAACAAACTTAAAATATGAAACCCTATGCTCTTATATAGGAGCTTACAGAAATTTCTAGAATGCAAAACCCTAAATACTGAATTTCCTACTCTGCCCTCGAATTCAAAATCTTGGAAAAGTCTTGGTCTTTGGTATCTTGTGACTTCTGAGTGTAGCACATGTATTCACAACTGTGATTCTTCATCCAAGCCGTTGGTTTACCATTGGGGAACAAGGAACAAATAAGGGCTGTTGATTCTTGCTGGTACATTTTGTCTTGGCTCGTTTTTGGTGCAGGGGACCTCGTGGGAGGGTCCCACGAGTTAGCTGGATCGAATATAAAGGTGGGGTTGGGTGGAGGGGTTGGTTAATTATGTATCTGGATGATATGGGGTAAAACCCCTTTGGTTTAACCACTAAACGGATTAGGGTTTATGTTGGTTGGGGAAAGACAAACAGTGGGTTTAATCTTATTTAGGTTTAACACCAATGTTAACCGCCAGTTTTTTTGGTTTAAAAATAAGTATTAAAAAATGTAAACGTGACTTGGTGGAATCCATCGTGGCAGATGGTGAATGGTGGGACAAGTTTTGTTGCTTGTGCAGAAATAGTCCCTATACTCCCATGGTGTCTTCAAGTTGTAATTAATCAGCAAAAAACAAGTTCCCTTTGTTAAATAGTTTGGCAGCTTGGCAAATTTAGTCCTTGTGCCATGTAAACTTGAATAAAGGACTAAATATGCATATGTTGAATCTTTCAAGGACTAGTCTTGACATATCTTGAAACTTAAGGACCAATTTTGCAATTTTTGAGATTTGCAAGGGCCTAAAGTGACAAGTCTTCAATAATTGAGGGACCAAACTTGCCAATCTTCAATTCTTCAAGGACTTCAAAGGAAATTCATGATTCGGGTCCGGTTCTTTGTGCGGCTTCGTTTCCCGTGTTCGTTTTTGCTTGATTCCTTTGATCTTTTGGTGAATTCACGATATCCGTACCTAAAATACACAATGAACAAACATAGGCACATATATGGTATTTTGATGATATTTTAAGCGTTTTAAGCCCGATTTAGACGATGAGACTATGTATAAATACAGTCTCATCACTCCCCCATACTAAACCATTGCCGTGTCCCCACGCAATGCTAGAATTAAGTATCATAGCACTTCCAAAATTTATTTTATGATGACATTTATTGAAGACATAAAAATAAATAAACTACTATACGTGTTTTAGACATAATGTATTGTTTTCATCACAATTAAGTGACTTTTGGGGTCATAGAACAAGAACACGTGAATGCTTCGTTAGAAATAATTTCGTCGTCCTCGATTTTCACCCAATTCCATGCTAAGCGTGTAACGAGATCATTGTTATTATAAGTTAGCAACACGATCACATCTCATGAGTGTTAATTACGAACCTAAACTCCCTTATTCCTACTTGGTATCTCTTATATTTTATTAAGTCTTAATGATCACGAGGATACATCATCGACTTATGCGTGAATAGAGATTAAGTCTAAAAATAGAGTTTTAACGGTGTAACCAAAATCATTAAATTAATAATTCACCCTAATAGACAACGATGTCAAAAAATTAAGTCAATAAGAAGGATCGATAAACACGATTTTATAACGGTTTTGAACATGAGACTTATTACCAAGACTTTTATACGCCCCCTAACGGAAGGGCCTTATTATCATTGGTTTACCTCCATCTTTTATTCAACTTCGCCATGAAGCTTTTATTATGACTTCGGTCTTGCCTTGCCTTTTATTATCCGCCTCATCGGTGGTTTTATTAGCCAAAGACGTATATCCTCACGCTAAAGCGAATTTTGGATCTTTAAAGCTTCGAAGATTAAGGCTTGATTCACTTTCAATTTGGGCATAGATTTTTCGGCCTTGTGAGCTTCAAATTTTTGCTTAATTTAGGTGAGCACTTGAAATCTTATTATTAGGTGAAGCTTTCGATTATTCGGGTGCCAATACTTCAAAACCGTGACGCTGGCGATACCTTAATGTTTTCCCAATTTAATTACATGGAAGCTACCAAAACAAATTAGAAACCCAACAATAGTGACTAAACCGCCAAATCAATATTTATTAACAATTTATTATGCAAAAGCGTTGGGAGAATAAGCTAATAATTACTACACATAAGATCGTGACGATTACGAGACTTATAAATAACTCTATCATTTCTCGTCCTCATTAAAGAGACTTAGCCTAAAAAAGTTAAGGAATCGAAGCTAAGTGCTCAACACGCACGGTCGAGTCAAAAATTACTCTCATTCTCACCATCGGAAAACCTACATTCGTGTCTTAAACACTTATGAAAAACAAGAAAAATTTTAAAATTTGGCCATTTTTAGCCTTATTTGCAACAAAACGATAGCAAAAAGATGAATATTGGATTGCGTGTTGACGTAAGCAAGGTGAAGTATCTACTCACCCCCCCATACTAAAACTAAACATTGTCCTCAATGTTTCGAGTCTAGGGGTGTAAACACCCCCATACTAGAGACGAAGTCGAATGCTTAATCTCGAGCATGGAAAGGGTAAAACGAATAACCTAAAAGCCGTTTATGAATTATGCTAATAAGATAAACGTTAGAACATAAAAGGATATCATCGGATATCGGAATCCCCAAAGGCAACGATCGAAGCTCGAGTGCTACGTAAAACGAACACGAGAGGCTTCAATGATGTCGATGAACCTAATAAATCACAATCACAAACAACCATGGAACAAAGGTAGGAAGAGCACAAGTCCCCTCGTTACGTTAACTAAGAAAGCAATAATATGTACAAGGATAAGCATGAGAATCCCCCATGAGGCACCTTGTTTTTGATAACCGAGTCAAAAGCTCGACTCGAATCCCCATAAATGTGATCATTTAGGGATAATCTTGGTTTGGTCATTTTTGGTGGGACTTACATGATAAACAAGGCCCAAAAGTACATGGAGTACTTTAAAAACCCGATAAACGTATACCAGGGTCAAAGATAGCGTCTTCGTTTTCGGATGAAAGACGAAACAACGCTACTCCAACGCAAACCCCAATGGGGTAGAAGAAAAGAGATAGGAAGTAGAAAGGTGGGGCAAATGGTAAGTCAAACTTATGAGCTACTCGAGGTAGACTCACACCAAGCAAACGAAAAGATTTTCCATTTATTGCATCGGTGGAAGACCGAGATTTCCCTTTACAAGCAATTCCGGGATCGTAAATCTCGTCCTCGGTGGTAAAGTGTGAGGGAACATTTGGGGCTTCCCCCATACTAAGACCACACACACCATCGTCAAAAGGAGTAGACGAGGTGGTAGCACTCATATAACGTGGTGATGACGGAGTTAAACATGTAGAAAAATCTTTTAAAACATTTTTAAAATCTTTTCCTTTTTCATCGTTCAAAAACTCTTTATGAAAACCCGATTGAATAATGTCGAAAATATTTGGCGTGTCAAATTGAAAATTAGTCGCGCTAAAAATCCTCACATTTAAGTCTTTGGCGGGAGGGGGTGGCGGATTATATAAGTTCTCAAAACGTTTGTCAATAAAGAACACCGCCCCCTCGGGGTCAACATACTCGTCATCCTCATGAACGTCGATCTCATCGATTTCTTCATCAAAGATAGGCTTGTCAAACCACGGTTTGTCATTCCCCTCCTTGAGTATCTTAGAAACTCTCTCGAAAAGATCACGATCAAGCACGAAACCACCATTCTTTTGTGGGGATCGTTGATAAGTTAGATCCTCACGAATGTGGTAAACGTCATTCTCAAATGAGGAGTGTTGATAAGGTAACTCCTCGAGAATGGGACTTGTGTCTATAGCAAGAAAATCATCGACCTCCTTAAAGAATTCTTCATCATCACAATTGTGAAACGAAGGAGGATCGATGATATGGTCATCAACGTTCTCGAATTCATCATCAAAAATGGGATTATGATGAAAAATAGGTTCGTATACGGAATTCGAGTACGTTGTGAAAGTGTCGTCATTCTCATCATCATAAGAAATTTCCGACATGAGATCGTCCTCTTCATTTAAAGATTTATCAAAGGGTAAATCCTCGAAGATGGATGGCGGATTAGCAAGTATATGCTCGATCTCGGCAAAATCACCATCGTCATCAAAGAAAGTGTCGATGTGAGCAAGTTCTCGAGTGGATTTCTCGAGAGTCACAACCATGGACTTACAAGTCGAATGACTATGCTTAGGTGACATTTCTATGATGGGTGAGATTGCATTGGGTTGGGCCACTTCCTTAGCCTTAATGGATTTGGGGCTAGGAGTGGGAGGCACTTCAATGGTTTTAGAAGTATAGGCCTCAAAGTCATGGTCCTTCGAAGGTGGTGAAGACGAGCCCATATTGGTCTTTGTCGTGATGGCACTAACGTCGCCCTTCGGAATTGGTGTTTCACTTGTTTCGCTAAAAACATCCCAAAGTGAGTTTTCATCCATAAATTTACACATACCCTTTTGAATTAGGTACACGTATTCTTTATCATTAAAATCATCATCTTTAAAACCGTTTTTCTTAATTCTTTCAAAACATGCATCAAGCTTCATTCTTTCCGCCAAAGTAAACATTTTGAAATCATTAGAATTTGAATCATTAGGTTTTGAAACCTCGGTTTTTTCATTCTCATAAAATCCTTGGGATTTTCTAGCGAAAAAGTCTACTTTTTCATCCCCATATCTCATAGTAAGTCTCCCCTCGTGAACGTCGATTACGGTTCGAGCCGTCGATAAGAATGGTCGGCCTAAAATAATGGGACATTTAGGGTCACACTCGTAATCGGATATAACGAAATCCGTGGGAAAAACAAACTTTCCAATCCTAACATAGACATCCTCGGCTATTCCAATTGGTATAAGTGGAGTACAATTCGCAAGCTCGATTGTCATGTTTGTGGGGGTAAGGGAAGGCAATCTCATCAATTTCCAAAGAGAATGAGGCATGAGATTGATGCTAGCACCTAAATCGGCAAGGGCTAAACATCCCTCAATCTCGGAAAAATCACAAGGTAATAGAAATTGGCCCGGATCCTTTTCCTTTCTCGGCATACGCCTTTTGGGTTTTTTAAGAAGGATCGAAGCACAAGTTACTTCAAGGGTTACTTTGGTAAGGTCGACAAAGCTCTCTTTTTGAACCGTGGATGGAATTTGAGGTACACGAGGGTGTGCACTCTTTTCCTTGGTCGCCACGTTCACCCCATCGACTTTAGAACAAGAAGACGTCTTAGAAGTCGAGGGTTGAGTGGGATAAACAACACGGAATCCTTCAAGATTAGGGGTAATCACACGACCTTTCTCACGAGACGAGGCGGCTTTGCATTGTTCTTTCGGATTTGCAACGGTGTCACTCGGTAACGAACTCGATGACGAACCCGAGGCTTTGTTCATTATAGCCGAAAACATCTTTTTTATATCAATTTGCCCTTGCTCAATCTTCGTGTTTTGTAATTTCAATGTATTTGTAAAGTCGTTTTTCAAAGTACCAATTTCTCCCTCTAATCGTCTCATATTAGCCTCATTCGTTTTCATGTAATTTTGAAAATCGTTTGACGAACTATTTTGATTTGAATTAAAGTTCCCTTGGTTTTGATTACTTCTTTGAAAATTGTTTTGATTCCCACTTGAAAAATTGTTTCCTTGATTGTTATCTCGATTTTGCCAAGTTATATTACACCTTGATTATAACCTCCTTGATTTTGATTCGAAAAATTTCCTTGTTGATTATTTCCTTGAAAGTTGTTTCGGTTTTGAAAATTGTTGCCTTGGTTATAATTTCCTTGTTGTGATGGACCGGCGTTATTTTGATTTGAAAAATTGTTGTTTAACGCACTCACATTCGACATTTGGCCATCCGTAGCCGCACACTCGTAATATTTATGAGGTCCACCACAAAACGTACACGAAACCTCAACCGCTTTCACCGTAGCGGGAGCGTCTTTCTTTTGCATCTCAATGAGATAAGACGTGAACACAGTCGTAAGCTTGTCGACTTTTGCATCAACTCTCTCAATGTCGCGATTAGAACTACTAACATTAGCGACATTGGCAACACTCGGTGCGTTGCGGAGTTGGTAAACCTTGGATCGGTTCTCGATAATTATCAAAGCTTCTCTCGGAGTCTTACACAAAAAGTTGCCACCGGCGGCGGAATTCAACGAGTCTTGTTCGTGAAAATTAAGACCGTTGTAAAACGTATCGATTTGGTGCAACTCGGAAAAACCATGGTGAGGACATTGCCTAAGCAATTCCTTAAAACGATCCCACGCGTCTCTAAAAGATTCATTCGATTTTTGCTCAAATTTCGTAATCTCGTTTTTGAAAAACGTTGTCTTAGACGGTGGGAAAAAATAATTAACGAACTTGGAAACGAGATCCTTCCACGTAGTAATGGAATTAGGTGGCTCTTTCTCGTACCAATCCTTGGCGGCACCATCGAGCGAGTATGGAAAAAGCATAAGCTTGACGACATCGGCGTCGACGTTCTTAAACTTGCTCGTGGCCAAAAGACGATCAAAATTCCGAATATGGTCGTGAGGATTATCGGCTTCACGACCTCGAAACTTCGTAGCTTGGATCAACGAAAGCATTCCGCTCTTGATCTCAAAATTCTCCGCCTCGATAGCGGGAATTACGATCGCGTCTCCATAACCCTCGGTGGGCGCTTGGAGCAATTCCATCATAGAACGATTGTCGGCCATCTCGTCTAAGGTTTCTTCAACAACGATATTAGGAACGTCGGTTTCTAATTCTCGTCTACGTCGTCGATTCCTTCGATTACGATTGCGTCGATTCGAAGCTTCACTAGAATTGGAATAATCCTTCGATCGAGTGCGCATGCACTAAGCGTAGAATGGGTGGTAGCAAAGAAGATTCTTTTTGCGGCTTTTTGATTTTTTCAATTTTTTTGGTTTTTGATTGGTTTTTAATTTTTTGGATTTTTGAATGTATTACGTAGACACAAATCTACAAATCTCCCCTCGAATCGACTTTCTCGATCAAAGGAGCCTCAAAGAATGAAAACGATCACGTGGAGTGAACGTTCTCGATGACTTTAGAACGTTGGTGGAACACCAAAACGTTCAAGAGGGTTTAATCTTGAAAACAAGCAAATATATATGATACGTAGATAATACTTGGGCGGCAAACCCTCGATTGGCCCTCTTTCTCAAAACACGCACAAGCAAGCGGAGGAAACGAGGCGGCGCGAAGCACTTAAGAGCCTTTTTCCTTTAGGTCGTGAAATACAACCGCCTTATACCCACCTTATAGTTTGTGTTAATTGAAATTAAGCCTCACGAAAGTATTTATCTATTTTGCCTTTAAACTTTTGCTTTGGATTCGAATACAATGATCGAGTGATGAAATCCCGAATCAAGGTTGTGATTTCTCACGTATTTGGAGTACTTGTATGTTTATTGTTCTTACGTAGTACAATATAGTAATAATATATTCACAAGAAAAACGAAAACCAATATATCTACAATATAGTAAAGATTGATTTGTGTTTAATTTAGGAAAATTAAACACGATTTATTTGGATATTATAATATAATAGATAAAAATAACAAAAATGAGTATGTACGATATTCACGCTTTCCAAAAATGAAAAGCAAAAACGCACTACTCAAACAAACACGATGCTAATAATAATGGCAACACAAACACCTCCCCGGCAGCGGCGCCAAAAATTTGATGTAGGTTTTTATATACAAGTCTTAGGAAAGACGAGTATAAATGCGGTAAGTATTAAACTTGACGATTTAATGAAAAACCGACAAATTGAATAAATTCCAAGTTCGTTCTCGAAGGAGGTGTGTATTATGTGTGCCAATTATGTAAAATAACAATGTTTGGATTAGTGACGTTTTTGGTTTAGAAGAGAAAAATAAAAGACGAGCTACGACTACGATTTAAACTACGACGAATGACGTAAAACGCGAACGTAAATACGTAAAACGTGACGAAATTAAAAATTAAACCTAAAAATTAATTAAAAGATTAAACTAAGTCTTAAATAATATAAATAAGAATAAAAATCCAACAAATATATTTTTAAACCTTTTATTAATTAAATATTCAATTTTTAATGCTAATTAAAGCCCAAAAATTAAATATAATTAACAAAATGCCCAAAATATTAATTTATTGAACTAATAACTAACTTATATTATTTAAAGACTAAAAATATTTTTTCTTAAATTTTAAAAACTATTTTTCTATTTTTTTAATAACTAAAAACTATTTTTTTAAATTAAAATAATCCTAAAAAATAATTAAATAATGACAAAATTAATTTAACAATTTTAAAAATCCTAAATTACCCTAATGAACAGTATAAAATTGAAAAAGTTTGAAAAAAGTAAAAATTTTCACTAAAAGACAAAACTGGTTAATAATTAAACCCTAATTATACTAAATTAATTATAAAAAATAATAAAAAAAATGAACAGTGACTAATTTTTATACTAAAAATCTTAAAATAATATTCTAAACCTAAGAAAAATTTTAAAACAGAAAAATATGTATTTTTGGCACTAAATGACAAAAACAGTAATATTAAAAAGTAATTAAAATAGCACTTAAACCTAAAAAATACTAAATGAACAGTAACTGGAAATTAAATTATACTAAAAAATCAGAAATTAAAAATGAAAAATAATGGAAAAAGAATCAAACCCTAATTCCTAATTTAGGTCACAAAAGACAAAAATCTTATGAAACTGATAGTGACACTTTTATGTTTCTGTCTTTTTGTGCAAGCAGTGGCAACAAATACAAAGACAGTGGGAAAGGAGTTCCCACTGTTAATGTTAAAAAACAGGTCTGTATGGATTTGTGCTTGTATCTTGTTCAATTGTTGATGATTCTTGGCAACAAGGGCACCGCTACACTCATGGAAGTGTGGGGAGTCAATAAAAAGTATAAAACAAAGTACTCAAGAACAAAATTCACACAAACGGGCACCAAATGCAGTCACTGTTAAGGCTATGGGGCTGAGAGGGCCTTTTTGCTGATCTACTTTGCTAGAAAAGGAATTTTGGGTGCTAGTATCTTGCTCAAATCATCACCAAACTGAGTCACACAAATTACAATCCTATATAAACCTATCCTACACTGATTTC
The DNA here is from genome assembly GCA_025667525.1 of Glebionis coronaria. Taxonomy (NCBI): domain Eukaryota; kingdom Viridiplantae; phylum Streptophyta; class Magnoliopsida; order Asterales; family Asteraceae; genus Glebionis; species Glebionis coronaria. The sequence continues at coordinate 301,863,301 of CM046875.1, forward strand.
CAAGATTAGAAAACTCAAATCTTTAATAATGAAACAGAAATTAAAGCTTACTGAATTTTATGCTACTTTACCAAGTTTTAACAAGCAACTTCTTTTAAATCCTATCTAAACTCGAAACTAATAACTACTTATCCTATCTTGACCTAAGGGAGTGTGTTAAACAAGTTTATAAACCAAAAGCTGTCACCAAATTTAGTTAAAATACAAATCCAAACACCCCCTTATCTTCTGAAAATCAAAAATTAACAAACAAAGGCTATTACAACTTAACCAAACTGATCTAAATCATTCCTAACATGCATAAAAGATTAAATAAGAACAATTAAAGCAAGTAAAAACACATAAGCAGTCTTACACACAAATTCACAAAAATCAATCTTAAAAAGTTAAAAGAAAGGGTTCAAGCCTTGTTACCAATCTGATTTACGTCCAAATCAGAGGGATGGCTGATTGCCATCTTCCTTTCAGTCAAAACTGAGCTTTTGGGCTTAGTGAGTAGAGCTTATGACGTAGAGAGAAATGGGTGGGGACTACAGCAGTCCCAAACACCCCTAATGTCTTCAAATACTTGTAAAATTGAACCTGCCAAGAAAGAAAGAAAAGGAAAAAGTGAACTGATACTTATAGCTATGGGCTATAAGCTGGGCTTATTGGTTAAGCCAGCTTATGGCTTATAGCTTTAAATGAAAAAAAAATGGAAAATCGATTTTTAAAACCACAATAACTTTGAAACTTTGAAATCATACAAACTCAATAAGTTAACTTCTGAAATCCACAACACAATCCACTTTCACTTCAATGTGTTAGTGGATTTCAGAATGTCAGAGTATAAGAAAACACGTTTTGACCAAAATCTTTGAACCAAAACTCACTTTGATAATTTAAAAGTAAACAAACAAATGCTGAAATTTAAAGTTTTACACTAAGACAAGGTATTGTAAATAATGGAACTCAGTTCTATTGCCAAAAATCAAAGCTTTCATTATCATTAGTCACTTAAAAATTTTTACAAATAAAAACTGGAACAAACTTAAAATATGAAACCCTATGCAAAACCCTAAATACTGAATTTCCTACTCTGCCCTCGAATTCAAAATCTTGGAAAAGTCTTGGTCTTTGGTATCTTGTGACTTCTGAGTGTAGCACATGTATTCACAGCTGTGATTCTTCATCCAAGCCATTGGTTTACCATTGGGGAACAAGGAACAAATAAGGGCTGTTGATTCTTGCTGGTACATTTTGTCTTGGCTCGTTTTTGGTGCAGGGGACCTCGTGGGAGGGTCCCACGAGTTAGCTGGATCGAATATAAAGGTGGGGTTGGGTGGAGGGGTTGGTTAATTATGTATCTGGATGATATGGGGTAAAACCCCTTTGGTTTAACCACTAAACAGATTAGGGTTTATGTTGGTTGGGGAAAGACAAACAGTGGGTTTAATCTTATTTAGGTTTAACACCAATGTTAACCGCCAGTTTTTTTGGTTTAAAAATAAGGATTAAAAAATGTAAACGTGACTTGGTGGAATCCATCGTGGCAGATGGTGAATGGTGGGACAAGTTTTGTTGCTTGTGCAGAAATAGTCCCTATACTCCCATGGTGTCTTCAAGTTGTAATTAATCAGCAAAAAACAAGTTCCCTTTGTTAAATAGTTTGGCAGCTTGGCAAATTTAGTCCTTGTGCCATGTAAACTTGAATAAAGGACTAAATATGCATATGTTGAATCTTTCAAGGACTAGTCTTGACATATCTTGAAACTTAAGGACCAATTTTGCAATTTTTGAGATTTGCAAGGGCCTAAAGTGACAAGTCTTCAATAATTGAGGGACCAAACTTACCAATCTTCAATTCTTCAAGGACTTCAAAGGAAATTCATGATTCGGGTCCGGTTCTTTGTGCGGCTTCGTTTCCCGTGTTCGTTTTTGCTTGATTCCTTTGATCTTTTGGTGAATTCACGATATCCGTACCTAAAATACACAATGAACAAACATAGGCATATATATGGTATTTTGATGATATTTTAAGCGTTTTAAGCCCGATTTGGACGATGAGACTATGCATAAATACAGTCTCATCAAGAACCTTAAAAATCACAAAAATAAAAGTAAATTCTAAAAATTACCAAAAATTCACCAAAAATCAAAAGAAATAAACTAAGAGTTTACCAATGATCAAAACTTTTTCAAACCTTATAAATAATTAAATATTCAATTTTTGAATGCTAATTAAAGCCCTAAAAATCAAATAAATTATCAAAAAGCCCAAATAAAGATTTTTCAATTGGTAAACCTCTAAAATGACCTAAAAAGATTAAAAGCTATTTTTAGAAATTTTTAAACTAATAAAAACTATTTAAAATGATTTAAAAACTATTAAAATTTAAAATAATTATAAAAATTAATCTAAAAGTGATAAAATTATTCTAAAAGTTGCTAAATTCCTATTTTGATGTATTAAACCTAAAAATGTAAAAAGTTGGAAAAAGTGAAATTTTAAAAATAATAATAAAATAATAATAATATAATATTAAAAATCCAAAAATTATAAAAAATTCTAAAAACTTGCAAACTAGTTTATTTTAACCTAAATAATCAGAAAATCAAAGTGAAATTACCAAAATACCCCTAATGGGCCCTCAAATGGGCCAAATCCAAAATCAGTCAACACAAATGGGCTTTTGGGACCAAAAAGTCAAACTTGGCCCAGTTGACTTGGAAAAGCCCTATCTGACTCAAAATTCAATTCTAAGAACAAAACTCTAAAGGCCCAAAAGCTGAATGTGAGCTTATCACAGCTTATTGAACACAAAGCTTATTCTTATTGGGCTTTTCAGCCCATTAAGCCATAAGCTAATGCCATAAGCTCTAATTTGACACACAACCTTCTTTTGGGATGCTTAAGAGATCTGTCAAAAGAAATTTCCAAAAAGCTCACTCAATAAGCCAGAAAATAGAAAAGCAAAAATCCACAAAACGACAAAATAGTCGTTTTTGAGAAATAATGCACCTTAGGACTTGATTCAACTTGCAAAAGCTTTCAAATGGACTCAATAAGCAAAATAAATCAACAAAAATCCAATAAGCACAACCAATAAGACAGAATAAGCACAAATGAACTTATGTAAAAGTCAAAGGAGTTGGTTTTCTAGTCAAACCCTAAAGTCAACAACCCAAATGCTCCAGTATGAACAAATGGGTCAAAATATGAGCACCTATTACAAAAACAAAGTTGTTGCTGGTTAAAATAAGCTATTATAGCTTATTGATAAGCTGACCCCAAATTAACACTATCAGTGGCAACCAGCAGGGGAAAGGAGTTCCCACTGCTTTGACTATTTGACCAAGCTTATATGAGAGTTCTGGTTTGATTCAATTGGAAACAAAGGCACCCTTGTGATCAGTGAATCACAAGGAGTCAATAGCAACAATAAAATCACAAAATGGTTCACACAATAAGCCACAATAAGCCAAACAGTTACCAGATATGCTCCAGATATGCTCCAGATATGCAAATAAGCAGTTAAGCACTTAATAAGCAGATTTAGCCACAATAAGCCAACCAAACTTAACAGGATGCATACACAAGCTATATAAACTAAGAATAAACACAAAGCAACAAGAATCAAATACTGAATCAAAGTAAATAGCAAGATCAAAGCACTAGAAGTTACTGATGAACAATGAACATATGCAGAAACAAGTTTGCTGATATACTTGACACTTAATCCAATTTCAAGCCTCAAATCCTTCTTCCCTGGTGTGATTAACTATGATTTAGCACTTGTTAGCCCTAGCCTAAGCCTAGATCTAGGTGTCCTCAAAATCCTAGCCAATTTTACCAAGTATTTAAGATTTTATAGCCAAATAATGAATCTATGTGATCAAACCCACAAAACCCGCAAACAGATGAACATATGCACCTAACAAACAGATACCAACTCTCGCACACAACAAACAAACACTTAGCAAACCACAAATCCAACTAATGCAGTAATCCCAAACACCCTTTTAAAACTTGATTCCACAAATTTTCAAAGGCTAATGAAGATTCAACCCACAAATCAGATCAATAACACCTCAATAACATCAAACCAAGCCAAATCAACAATATCCAACCACAATAACATAGATTCAAGCATAAATCCACAAAAATTACAAATAATCAGAAACTTAAAGAGAAAATGAAAAGGGAAGAAGCTGCAAACCTCCAAGACCTACATCCAGGCCCTGGATTGTTTGAGCTTAGGTACTAGCAGAACAAGTACCAGCTTCCAAGCTGCTAAGAAGAACAAACCACAAAGTGAGATCAAAATAATGCCAACTTTCTGATTTTTGATGCACAAGCTTTATCACTTAAAACCTTGCCTCAAAAACCTTCAAACAAGATAATGGAACTCAGATTTTAGCTTCTCAAACACCAAACTTTTATAAATAATATATTAGAACTCAAAATTTTAAGAAATTCAAACTTTATTTCATAAAAAGGAATTACAAAGATTAAAAGCTAAAATCTGGAACAAAGGGACTCTCACATGTTGAGGTCTCCTTTTATAGGCAAATGCCTGGCTAATCACTATTCACAAACCCTAGAACTGAATTCCCTATTATGCCCTTGAGTCTTCTAGACGTTTTCTGAATTTGAGCTGTCCAAGTTGATCAAGGCTGTTCATTTTATTTTTGGAATGAAGCAATGAATCATAGTTGTTGATTTGGACACGTCACATAACTTGGAGGCTAAGTTGCATTCTGATTGGTGGAAAGGGAATTGGGGGTGGGGTCCTTTGTGAGTGTGAATAAGGGTTTTATGGTTTGGATGAGTTTCTGCACATGTGAATCACTCATGTGCAAAGGTAATTTTATTTTACCCTAAGTTTAAGTGGTGTAAATTATGGGTGGGGTAAAAGATGAACAGTAAGTCATTTGATCCGATTTTGGGGTAAAAGAGTTGTTTGGCGCATTTTCAGATATGAAAGTTTGAAAGTGGCAACTTAGGTCCTTGTGTTTTGAGATTTTTGGTATAATAAGTCTTTCAGCCTCAAAACGTATTTCCTTTGTTAATAACTTTCACCATTTGTCACTTTTGGCACCAAACTTTGGAAAAAGGTTATCAAGGGTTATTTTTGACACTTTGAGATATTTCAAGGGCTGATCTTGGACATTCTTGATCTTAAAAGGTCTTCATTGTATCTTTGGCTTCATGAGGGACCAATATTGGCAATTTTGATTTGTTGAGGGACTAATCTTGCCATTACTTCAAAGTTGAAGGACCTTTTGTGTAATTTTGACAAACTTAAGGGACCAAACTTGTAATTATTAATATACAAGGGTTTTAAGTGTCATTTCTTCAATAAATGAGGATCAATCTTGTTTGTCTTCAAATCTTCAAGGGTATTTGTTGAGAATTCCATGATTAGGGCCCGGTTCTTTGTACGGCTTCGTTTCTCGTGTCCGTTTTTCCTTGTAACTTGTGATCTTTTGTCTTTTTCACGATATCCATACCTAAAATACACAAGTAAACAAACACAAGCATATATATGGTATTTTATGACATTTTTATGCATTTAAAGCCCGAAAAGAACGATGAGATCATGTATAAATGCCATCTCATTAAAGTGTGTCAATGCTTCAAAGGTCAACGCTGATAGAAAGTCAAACATTGTCAAACCCAAAACTTTTGTCAAGCAAAGTCCACAAGTTGTTAGACCAGCCCCATTCTTTACTAAAGGGTCTAATACTTATGGACAAAGACCTTTTTAGAAGACCAATACGTGGTCTAACATACAATGGGTTCCTGTAGAAAACCCTAGGTTCAACGCTGATAAGGGTAATTTCAGCGTTGACAGGAAGAAATTAAACGCTGACAGGAACGTTGCTAGACCAAGTAAATATTTGCAACCAAAGGGAACGGGGTCTAAAGCTTCTTCTAGCTTGACATGGAGACCTAAACAAGACCAAAACCCTAATTCAGATGGGATTTCTGTGACCTGTAACAGATTTCATTATATTTCAATGGTCATAACTAAACCAATTGGGGTTAACTGGGCATTTCATCCAAAAAGGGATGAACAAGGGGTTGTCATAAGGACTTAGTCTGTTCTTGTTGAACAACCAAATGAATCCAAGTCTACTCAGGCTTGGGTTCCCAAAGAAAACTAATTTGTTTTCTTTATGTGTAGGGCATTCAAAAGCAGGTTAATGATTATGGCTATTGGGATAGTGGATGCTCTAGGCACATGACAGGGAAGGAAGACTATTTAACTAACTTCACTCCCATTAAAGTTGGTGACAAAGTGTACTTTGGAGGAGGATATGGGACTATCACTGGCAAAGGCACTCTTCTCACCAACAATTTGCGTTTTGAGAACGTGTTTATGGTAAAAGAACTTGACTATAACCTGTTTAGTGTATCACAGGCGTGTGATAACAAAAATAAGGTTCTTTTCACTGATACTGAATGCTTGGTGTTGAGCCAAGATTTTAAAATACCAGATGAGAAATTCATTGATTATAGAACACCTAGGCATAAGGACATTTATAATGTGAATCTTAATGGAATTAGAATGAATAATAATTTGTCATGTCTATATGCTAAGGCTTCAGTTGATGAGAGTTATCTTTGGCACAGAAGATTAGGGCACATTAATTTTAAGAATATAAATAGACTTGTGAGACATGGTTTAGTTGATGGTTTCCCTGAGAAGGCTTTTCACAATGACCATTCTTGTGTTGCATGCCTTAAGGGCAAACAACACAAAGTCTCCTTTAAGTCTAAATCTGTGCATTCTAGTTCTAAACCTCTTCACAAACTGCATATGGACTTGTTTGGTCCAACTAATATAGAAAGCTTAAATGGTAAATCCTACTTTTTGTCATCACTGATGATTTTTCTAGATTTACTTGGACTTTCTTTTTAGCTTTGAAAACTGACACTACTGATACTTTGATTAACTTTATTACCCAAATAGAAAAGAAGTCTGGTAATGAGGTTAAGATGCTTCGAAGTGATAATGGTGGTGAGTTTAGAAACAAGTTGTTAGATGACTTTTGTGCCAAGAAAGGGATTACTAGACAGTTTAGTGTAGCTAGAACCCCACAACAAAATAGGGTAGCTGAGAGAAAGAATAGAACACTCATAGAAGCAGTTAGGACTATGTTGGCTGATGCTCACTTTCTCATAGCATTTTGGGTTGAGGCTATGAACACAACTTGTTATGTTCAGAAAAGGGCATTAATCAACAAGATCCATAACAAAACACCTTATGAGCTATTTTGGGGCAGGAAACCTAATATTGGTTTTCTTAAACCTTTTGGATGTCATGTAGTTGTTTTGGACACTAGTGATGCCTTAGGTAAATTTAGTGCTAAAGGTGATGAAGGCTACTTTATGGGTTATTCTGTGCAGAGTAGAGGATATAGGGTTTACATTAAGAAAGAAAAACGTATACTTGAAAAAGTACATGTTAGGTTTTTAGAGAGTAAACCTAGTGATCCTGAAAGTGGTCCAAATTGGTTATTTGACTTGGAACCTCTATCTAGGACATTGAATTATATGCCTGTTACTAATCCAAACATTGTGAAGGTGACTTTAAATGTTGTGGAAGAACCAGTTGTTGATATTTCGGGTAAACAGGTTGATGAAGAGGATGGATCACAAGCAGACAAATCAGCACCCATACTTGAGTATGTTACCATCCCTATATGGATAAATGCATTTGCTGTTGCTGCTGCTGGAAAGGAAAATGGTGGTCCACAAGTATCACCAGTTGAAAACATGCATGATTCTTCAAACGCTGACAGAGGAAAATCTAGCACTGATAAGACAAATTCAGTCATTGATGGCTCAAACATTGACAACTCTAACTCAGGCGTGGACAGATCTTTTGACCATTTATTCTCTTCCAATAATTTTGAACAAGGTGAACCTTCAAACAGAAATGGAGAGGTTCATTCAGATGATGATGGAAGAGCATTTGAAGAAGATATTGGCAATATGGATAGTGAAATTGATGATAATACAATCATTGAAGGAGGAGTACCTACATCTACCATGAAGAATCATCCTTCTTCTTTGATCATAGGTGATGTGATGACTCCTGTGCAAACTAGAAGGTCTCATCAGAATCATGGAGGATTTATTGCCAATATTCACAAGAAGGTTGATACCCCTCTTGTTCAAGCATGTTTTTTGCCTGTTTTCTGTCACAACAGGAACCCAAGAAGATTTTTGATGCTCTCAAAGAACCAAGTTGGGTGGAATCAATGCAAGATGAGCTTCACCAATTTGCTATTCAGGATGTTTGGGAGTTAGTTGATTGTCCCAGACATGTCAGACCTATTGGGACAAGATGGGTTCTTAGGAACAAAAAGGATGAGAGAGGCATTGTGGTCAGAAACAAGGCACGTTTAGTGGCACAAGGATATACACAAGAGGAAGGGATAAACTATGAGGAGGTCGTTGCACCTGTTGCAAGGATTGAGGCTATAAGGATTTTTCTAGCCTATGCTTCCTGCATGGGATTTACAGTCTATCAAATGGATGTGAAGAGTGCTTTTCTTTATGGCACAATTGCAGAGGAGGTTTATGTAATGCAGACTCCTGGTTTTGAAGATTCAGAACATCCAGACAAGGTGTATAGAGTGAAGAAAGCTATGTATGGACTTCATCAAGCCCCAAGAGCATGGTATGGCACATTGTCCACCTATCTGATGGAAAATGGATTCAAAAGGGGCACCATAGACCAGACCTTGTTTACAAAGAAGACTGGTAAGGATTTCTTACTTGTACGGGTCTATGTGGATGATATCATCTTTGGATCTTCTAGTCCAAAGATGAGTGAAGACGTTTCCAAACTCATGACAAACAAGTTCAAGATGAGTGCAATGGGGGAGATGAACTTCTTTCTAGGGTTACAAGTACAGCAGAAATAAGATGGTATCTTCATCTCTCAAGACAAATATGTGGCAAAAATCTTGAAGAAGTTTGGCTTTTCTCCACATGAGAAATGGGCTAGTACACCCATGGATAGGGAAAACCCTTGTGGAAAAGTTGGAGATGGAAAAGAGGTGGATTAATAAGTGTGAAAACACTTATCCTTTTACCACTTATTTCCAATAATAACAAGACCAAAACGTATATTTTATGTCGTAAAAGTCAGAATTATGCGTGGTTTGTGTTTTTATTGTGTTTTAGGACCAGAAGTTGAAAAAGGAAGAAAGCATGGGCTTTCACGGGCTTTTATCGAAGAAAACCAGAAAAGACGAAGTCAAAAGATCAAGAGTGCAAAAAGAACGGAAGTCCAAGGCCTATTCTGAAGATTTATCGAAAAAAAAGTCTAAAGACGGAAGTTTAATGAAGTCGAAGAACTCAAGTCTAATAGAAGAATAAAATTACAAGACAAGTTCAATTTACATCGACAAATCCCGAGACGGCGTCGAGAAAGACAAAGAATTTAAATCGAGTCGAGAAGAAAGAAAGAAAGAAGGAAGCACATGCACCTCCCCATCTCCTATAAATACCCTCCTAATGACACATTAGGAGGGTGTTAGCTAGTTTATTTTCTTTTTTGTAGTTTTCATTTTAGAGAGAGAAAGTGTTTAACTTTCTCTCACTAAAACTTCATCTTTTCTTTCAAATTTAAGCTTTATTTCATCTTTGTATTTGAAATTCATTAATCAAAAGTTCAAATTTAAGCTTTTAATCTTTAATTCTTCTTCCTTTCTTGATTTTGATTTATCTTTGATCTGAAATGTTCTTGATTTGTGTTTGATTTTGATGTTTTTGTGACTAAAAAGTTTATCTTTTTATTCCTTACTAAGTTTTTATACGGTTTAAGCTTTAAGCTTGTTGTGCTTATTGGCTTATTTCGTATATATAGCTTATTGTCTTTTAAGTTTTCTTAAAAATTAGTCTTTTTAATGTTTGATTTATAAAAGTTTGTTTATTTCGTGTTTTAAAAGAAAAGTTTTAACTTTTATGCTTGTTTTGATTTGGTTAAGGTTTGAACAAGTGCTTATTCGTATTTGCTTATTAGTGCTTATTGGTTATAGCTTATTTGCTTTCATCCGAATATTATCATTTCCATCGCAAAGTTAGGGGTTTACTCATTCTGACGGTTTCAGTGTGATTGCAATAACCTTAGGTTTTACTTTACGATCAAGTGTTTTTCCCCCTTATTCCGATCGTGATTGCGATCGCTCATTGCGATCGCACATTGCGACGGGTCTTAAGGTTACTTTAAGACGAAACGCTGCCCAATTTTTGTTAGCAACATTCCGACAGAAAACCTTGGATTCTGATAGCTCAGATCTTAATCATTCCGATACCTTGGATTCCGATACTTGACTCTCAGATAGATTTATTCCGATGCTTTTGGATTCCGATCAAGATTATTCTGATAGAATTTAGTTTCTATTATTCCGATAGTTTTGTTTGTCACTACATTCCGACAGCTTGCATTACATTTCGACAGATTTGGTTTATTATTATTCTGATAGTTTAAGTTTTTTAAGTTTTACAAAGTTTTAAGTTTTAAATTCATTACGTTTTAATTTCCAAAAAATTGCATGCTTCCCGAAATCTCTATTTTTACCAAGTGTTTTTCTAGTAATTTTTAGTTTAATTTTTAAAGCTTTTATTTTACTCAACGACATTTTCTTATTTGCTTTTAGTCTAAAATAGATAACCAAACCATTTTATTTTCCACCAAGAACGACTGAGTCGCACTTTCTACTAGTAATCAATTCGAAAAGATCGGACGATAAAACTTTTATACTTGGTAAAACCTTGTATTAAATGGCGCCGCTGCCGGCTCTTTTCGTTAAGATTAACAGGTTTTAAGTGAGAGACGCGTTGGATTTTGAGATCCGTTCACTTTTGAACGTTATTTTCTTGCCTAAATTTTCAAAAACAATCCTAAGAATATAAAATTTTCAAAAATCCAAAAAAAATATAGAAAAACATAAAAAACCAAAAATATTTCTTGTCTATTTTTCTTTTCCTTTTGTAGGTGTGTATGCGTACTCGTGCTCGTAAGAAGAAAGTAGCTCAAGCCGAAGTCATTACTCCACCTATTGTCACCAGGGACAATCAACCAATGATCGAGCTTTTGCAATCGCACGTAGAGGGTAACACCGATGCTATTGTCACACCCGAGATTGGAGCCAACAATTTTGAACTCAAATCCGGCTTCATTCAAATGGTCTCTGCTCAACCTTTCTTGGGGCGTTCGCTTGATGATCCTCATGACCATATAAAAAGGTTTCTTCAACTCACTAATACGGTCAAGTATAATGGGGTTTCACAAGAGGTAATTCGCTTACAACTTTTTCCTTTCTCCTTAGCAGGACAAGCCCGAAATTGGCTTGATAAGGAACCGCCACAAAGTATTCTTACGTGGACGGATTTAGAGACTAAACTCATCAACTACTTTTTCCCACCCTCACGTACTACCGCTTTGCAGAATGAAATCATTACCTTTGAAAAAAAGTACGGTGAGACATTTAGTGAATCTTGGGACCGTTTTAAGGAACTTTTAAGAAAGTGTCCACAACATGGTTTCACAAAAGTACATCAAATAAATACTTTTTACAATGGGTTAAGCATGAATGACCAAGATTCACTAAATAGTGCCTCGGGGGTAACATTTTGGTTAAGTCTTCTAATGCCGCATGGGACATTATTGAGAATAAGTCTAGAGTGCAAACCAAGAGTATTCGGACTAATGTGGCTTGTGCTAGCACTAATGAGAGCGACAAGAGAATTGATAAGCTTACTTCGCTTGTTGAAACACTTGCTCTCCAAACCGCTAACAACACCAAAGCTATCAATGCTCAAGTTAATGCTATGAGTTAGTCATGTGAAATATGCGGGGGATCTCACTCATACACCGATTGTCCTTCGACTCATGACAATCCGGAAAATGTGTATGCCGCCAACGGTAACTTTTCTACAAGAGGCTATCAAGCACGTCCTCAAGGTGACCGCAATTTTCTCAGTTATCGTTCAAACAACTTTCTTTCACCACCCGGTTTTCCACCTCAAAACCCAAACAATCTCAATCGCAACAATCAAAATCAACCTCGAGCTCCAAATCAATATCAAACCCAAAGAAACTCATATCCACCTCAAAGAAACAATCAAGTTCACCAACCACCAGCTTATCAACCACCTGCCTACCATGCTCTTCCTACCACCCAACCCACCACATTTAATCAAGAGGTTGTTACTTACATGAGGACTAATGATGTGATAGTGCAAAATCTTCAGCGGGAAATGGCCAACATGAAAGCATATATGGTGAAACAAGGGAATGATCTTCAAGCCGATATGCGAAACTCTTTGGTAAGTCAAACGAATGACTTAAGGAACATGATAGCTAGTTTCTTCCCAAGTAATCAAGCCTCTAGTTCGGGTTCTCTTCCGAGTAACACCGTTGCTAATCCAAGAGGGGAGATGAAAGCAATAACCACTCGAAGTGGAAAAGGTTTAACGAAACCCGAGCTTCCAACACCTACACCGGTGATTGTGACAAAGGAAAACGTGTCTCCTTCTCCAATTCCTCCAACTTCTACTTCTCCAATTCTTCCAACTTCTACTTCTCCAATTCCACCGCCTTCTACTTCCACCCCTCCACCACCCAAGGATGTGAGTGAGAATTCCATTCCAAAGCCTTCATCTCAACCCAATATACCTTATCCTTCGAGGTTGAGGAAAGAGAAATTGAAGAACAAGGATGATATTCAGGTTTCTTACTTTCTTAAAATGTTTAAAAAACTGAATTTCAATATCTCCTTTGTTGAGGCTCTCGCTCACATGCCCAAATATGCTAAAATGTTTAAAGATCTTCTCAGTGATAAGGAGAAACTTCTTGACATCGCTCAGACCCAACTTAACGAGAATTGCTCCGCAGTACTCTTAAGGAAATTACCAACCAAACTTGGTGATCCGGGTCGTTTTCTCATTCCTTGCAACTTCCTCGGGGTAGAGAATTGTATGGCCCTAGCCGATCTAGGTGCTAGTATAAACTTAATGCCATTAAGTTTTTGGAAGCAATTATCTCTACCCGAGATAGTCCCCACACGAATGACATTAGAATTAGCTAACCGTACGGTTGCTTATCCGGTGGGGATAGCCGAAGACGTCTTCGTTGGTGTCGAAAAATTCACCTTTCCGGTGGATTTTGTTGTCGTTGACTACGAGATGGATCCCCGTGTTCCATTAATCGTTGGACGTCCATTCTTGAGGACCGGTGGCACTCTCATTGATGTAGCCGCGGGCGAATTAATCATGAGAGTTGGTGACGATAAAATCGTCTTCAACATGGGTAAACTTTCTAAGCAGCCTTCTGAAAACGAGAGCGTTAATTTCATTGACGTTCTTGATGAGGCTTGTGAAGAGCATTTCAAAGACGCATGTAAAAGTGGTTCTTCTTATCTTCCCATTGTTGAGACCGTTGTCTCTATTTCTCCATCACTAACTCTATTTGGAGAAAGTGATTTCATTTTGAAAGAATTTGAAGCAACTTTGGGAGATGTGGACTTACAATATGACGATTCTCCCTCCAATTGGGTTGAAGACATTCGTACCATTGAGAAACTTCTCAGTGAGGACCATATTTCTCCACCATCTCCTAAGGAGATCTCTATCGATGAACCGAATTTGACTACGCCTTCCATCGAAAATCCTTCGGATTTAGAGCTTAAAGACCTACCATCTCATCTCGAGTACGTTTTCCTTGAAGACAACAAGAAGTCACCCGTCATCATCGCAAAGGACTTGAAAGAGGAAGAAAAATCCCGACTTATCGCCGTGCTGAAGAATCATAAGAAAGCGATTGCTTGGAAAATCTCTGATATTCGTGGAATTGATCCTCACTTTTTCACACATAAAATTCTCATGGAGGACGACTTTAAACCCACTATTCAAAGCCAAAGAAGGGTGAATCCCAAGATCCATGACGTTATCAAAAAAGAGGTTATCAAACTTCTTGATGCGAGAATGATCTACCCTATCTCGGATTCACCATGGGTTAGTCGCATCCATTGTGTGCCTAAGAAAGGCGGAATCACTGTTGTTCCCAATGAAAACAATTAGTTGATTCCTGTTCGTCTTGTTACAGGGTGGAGAGTTTGTATAGACTATCGCAAACTCAATGATGCTACGAGAAAGGATCATTTTCCCCTTCCTTTCATGGACCAAATGCTTGAACGTCTAGCAGGTAATGACTATTACTGCTTTTTAGACGGTTTCTCCGGGTATTTTGAAATTCCCATCGATCCTAAAGACCAAGAGAAAACCACATTCACTTGTCTTTATGGAACATTTGCTTATAAAAGAATGCCTTTCGGCTTATGCAATGCTCCTGGGACATTCCAAAGGTGTATGATGGCTATCTTCCATGACACGGTTGAAGAAACTATGGAAGTCTTCATGGATGATTTCTTGGTCTATGGTGATTCTTTGTCTCACTGCCTTGCCAATTTGGAACGCATGCTTAAGCGGTGTGAAGACACTCGCCTTGTTCTAAATTGGGAAAAATGTCATTTTATGGTAAAAGAAGGCATTGTGCTTGGACATAAAATCTCAAAAGCCGTCCTTGAAGTGGACCGTGCTAAAGTGGATGTCATAGCCAAATTACCTCCACCTTCAACCTTGAAGGGTGTGAGAAGTTTCCTTGGTCATGCGGGCTTCTATCGTCGATTTATTCAAGATTTTTCTAAAATCGCTCGCCCGATGACCCACCTCTTGGAAAAAGATACTCCTTTTATCTTTTCTAAAGAGTGTCTTGAATCCTTCAATGTTCTTAAGGATAAGCTAACCAAGGCACCGGTATTGGTTACCCCTAACTGGGAGCTACCTTTTGAATTGATGTGTGATGCTAGCGACTTTGCTATTAGAGCGGTTTTGGGCCAAAGAGTGAACAAACACTTCCAACCAATCCACTATGCTAGCAAGACAATGACGGGGGCTCAATTGCATTATACCACTACCGAAAAAGATCTTTTAGCTGTAGTGTATGATTTTGAGAAGTTCCGCCCCTATCTTGTCCTTTCCACCACAATTGTCTATACCGATCAGCAAACCCTGGGTACACAAGGACTTTCAAGAATCGCAAACTCCATGTATGCCCCACGTGCAAAAAGGACATTCACCATGGAAACCATGCTCATTGCATTCTGCAATACCTCTATGAGGTAAACTCTCGTGCCTTCTCACAGAGTAAGAATGTAGAATCCCATAAGACAACAAGGAGAGTCACACCCGTCACATAGAACAGAAATGACAAGAAATCTTCAAGGCGGATCAATGCAGGATCTAGTTTCTCTCCAAAGAATTCTTCCGATGTGCAAGAGAACACTACTCCTAGATCTAGTCTTCAGTGGAAACCAACGGGTAGGATCTTCAAGGAATTTGGTCTTAAGTGGATTCCCATGAAGATATGTGATGAAACCTGCTCCAGCAATAATGCGAGTGTTCTGAATGTAGAAAATGCATTTGTTACTCCTAACACTAGTATTTGTGCAAACTCTTCTTCTGTCATTGCAGGTACTTCAACAGATTCTGAATCCACTTCTTCAAAGGGTTCCAATTCTGTACATTCGACATCACCCTCTTCTGTTGTACAAAGGTCTATTTTGGATTATTTTCGAAAAAATTGAAAAAATCAAAATACAAAAATATAAAACCTATAAAAACAAAATAAAAAATGTGAAAATCTTTCAAAAATTCTAAAAATATTCTTCTCGACATGTCTTTCAGTTTCGATAATATGGACGTGCCTAGAAATGTCGCTCAATAACGACACGGGCGTGTACATAAAGCTCGAATGAAAGTTCAAATGTTTTCAAAACATGTCATTTCCTTTTTCTTCATATGATTTACAATTACTTCAGATTGTGACTCGTGCCTCAAAGATAGGAAGGTTGATCATGGATGATAACTTATCCTTAACAACGAGAAAATACAATTTTCTCGGTCATGAGCTTTCAATAAAAAACATTCCATGGTTTTAAGCTCATGAAAACAAATTACAGTTAAATGTTACACTGTAACTCAAACTTTAAATAAAGGAGAGTGTATACTTAAAGATAACTTATCCTAATAATGGGTAGAGAAGTCTATCACGGGTTGAGCTTGTCACAAAAAATTCAAAGTTTTGAACTCTACACAATGGCTTATAGTCATATGTCAGACTATAACCCGGTCCCCAAATAAAGGAAAGTCTATGACTTATCCTCATCAACGGGAAATTAATTTTTCTCCGTCATGGGCTTATCGTAAACATTCAACGTTTTAAGATCATGAACAAAAGGAAACTGTTCATTTATGCACATTTCTCCTCAACAACGGGAAATTCAGTTTTCTCGGTCTTTGAGCACAATTTTTCAAGATATTTTCAACTGTCTTATTCAAATTCTTTCAAAATTATGTGCTCATATACTCCCCTATTTTAATCAAAAAAAATTTCCAGGGGGAGTATAAAATTCTCATAACATATAGTTCCAAAAAATTTCATGAAAAATTATTCTCTTTATGTTATCTCACTAGTTTATCAAAAATTTCACAAACACATGCAATTTTTGAGGGGGAGAATAGTGATAAAATGTGATCAAAATGTTTCATCTTTGGATAAGATCTTTGATTAAGTGCTTTCTTTTCCTAATATGTGTAAAAATCTTTCCTTTTATGATGCACATATGTAGGGAGCTTTTTGGTGATATAGAAAACTTTCAAGGTGTAACATTGATTTCATCAACACCTTGATTGTCTTTTCAATAGGTTTTTATGGTTACGATATCTATGCCCTTCAACACATTAATTTACGACAGTATTGGTGTCAAAAGGTGGTCAGGTATTCATCCTATGATCCAACCAGAACCGGAGAGATCTTCCCAGGGACAATCCATTAGAACTTAGAAGTCCTTAGGAAAGACGGAGTAGTAGAGTGTACGGGAAAAATGCCGACTAAGTACTTGAGCTAGCACTGGAATAATCACAACAAGGTTCTAGTTATGAAGTATTGGTAAGCATTGAAGTGCTTGAAGAATGAAAAAGAAATGTAAGGATAAAGGGTGAAAAGAAATAGCCCTCCATACAACTTAGGCAGAAACCAGGTCAACACATCTACTATCAGAATCACTTAGATGATTTCTGGTATTGAAGACAAATCATCATGGACCCAGTGATGCAATGCACAACCCTTCCTAGCCTACTCAATCTTCTCTCAAAAGAAGTGTGTTTTATTGTCACGGAGTTCAACTCATTTCTATCGACCTTCTCACTCCGAGATAGTAGATATTGAAAAGGTGGCAATCCACTCTAGCCTCCGATCACCAAATAAACGTGCACTTATAGAGTCTAGAGCCAACGAGATTCATCAAAAATCTCATTAGGACACTTATTCTATATATCAATTGTTGTTCATCATTAGAACACAAGCAATAATTTACAGAGTCCTACGCTCTATCCTTGTAATATTGCCAAAACATTCAGAGTGATACTCTTTAGTATTCACAGTGATGAATGGAAAACCTTCCAGTGTTAATATCAAACAGCACTGAGGTAGGTCATATGTAAGATTCACTTGAATTGAACATATGTTAACTGGAAAGCAACATTGGTTTGATTCTTAATTGATTCAAACTCATTCCAGGTCTCGACGCAATATCTTTATGATCTTGCCAGAACATTCAGAGTAATACTTTTTAGTATTTATAGTGACGAATGGAAATCCTTCCAGTGACATCATCAAACAACACTGTGGTAGGTAACTTGTGAGATTCTATAAGAATCAAACTTGTGTCAACTGGAAAGCAATGATGGTTTGATTCTTAATTGATTCAAACTTGTTCCAGGAAATTGAATTAACGAATTAATCAGCAGAATGGAACTGCATGATTCACTCCTTACTATGAATTATCTTTCGATACATTCAAGTATTAAGAACGGCTACCACATCCGGAAACCCTGTCAAGGAAGTTCTTTGAACTTTCCTAATCACATGTAAAGTATTCATACTGTATAACGGGAAAATGGAGGAATGCAAACGGTGACGTAACCTCAAGAGTCGTAATTCAAGACCACATGCTCATGTAAAAGAAGAAAGCTCAAGAACATCTAAAGACAAAGACTTCCGCTACTCTGACTATCAAGGGAGATTGTTAACAAGCTTTCAAGACAACGCAAACTATGAGTATGTGGGAAAAGACACAAGAACACAAGTTAGCAAAGTTTAAAGATCAAGTCAAGGCAAAGATAAAAAATCCAAGATCACAAGTCATGAAAGGAATGATGAAAGAACTCTCAAGACAACGAGCTTCAAAGTCTGCAACAACAAAGAAGTGAAGTCACATAATAAATGACCACCACTTAGGGGGAGATTGTTAGAAGTATTTAAAGTGATGGTCAAGGAAGTGAAGTCACATATTATATGACCACCCCTTAGGGGGAGATTATTAGAAGTATTTAAAGTGATGGTCATATAATATACCGTTGCGAAGCTCATGGAAAAAGCTTCTTAATAGTGTCGAGAGTTCTATGTTATTGTTATGTATGTAACGGGAATTAGTCCCGAACACACAAATGAGGAAGGACTCATAATCTTGTAAGCCTTAGTATAAAAGGCATAACCATCCTCATTTGTATGTGTGTCTCTCATAGTATCTTTCCATTCTTCTTGTTTTAGAGAGAAAAACTCTCCTTAGTTTCTCTCACTAGGAACACCTACTTTGTATCTTTCTCTTCTTCTTCCTTAATCTAATATTCCATTCTTAGTTTTAATCTTATTCTTCATCATCTTTATTTCTTGTTCTATAAGTCGTGTGTAATAGTCCTACAGGATCATTATAGGTGATATAATGTCAACATATGGGAAATAGTGTGTAAAGTAGTTATGATAGCGCTAAGCTCATGACAGCGATGCTAATAACAGTACTTAGGCATATCCAAAAACATAACTTGAGCGAAGATATCAAGAAAACATAGTTTTGCGTCCATAAAAGATGTTACAAGCATTATCTCACCCCAAATAGATTAAACATATAAAGCAGTTTAAAAGGGTCTATGACTCACCTTAGTATAGCAAAGATTTCACAGCATGGATATGAAAATCACAGATGCAGCAAACACAAGTCACAACCTAAATATATATAACGCCAGGTTAGGTCACAACCAAAGAATGCAAAAATGCATTCTTGTCACACGCAGATGTCACCCTTTACCACGGTTTAAGTTATATATAAAATATACTCAAGACGCTTGTTGATGTAATATTCGACCAATTTATAAGTAGAGAAAATATCGACTCGACTTAATAAAATATTCGTCAGCCTTTTGGCGTTATGATAGTAATTATCCAATTTAACTTAGTTTAAAGTAGTTCTCAATTTTCTAAAAGAAATCGTCAACCTTTCGACAATATTTTTAATTTACCCATTTTAAACAAAACTTAACTCATATCAACTTAATCTCGACTAACGCTTTCAAATCTCGAAGCCTTGCACATTGCCTCACGTCACTCGACATAAAACATTTACCAAAATAATATTTACACAACAAATTATATATTTACCAAACTTTTAATACAGTAAATCCTAGTGTTTAGAAAATTAAAGTATAGACACCAAATTTAGTACCAAATCCCACTTGACCTATTTGTAAATTGTTTTTTATATCACTGTTTAGGGAGACAGTTGGACAAGACATAAACATGGCTGACATTTACTATTCTTTTTGAAACATTTTCTATCTTTTACACTCTCTCTCTCTCTCGATTTACAACAGTGGCAGAAAACACTCTTAGAAAACCCATTTATAAAAGCCATCTTTGCCTCTCTCTCTCACAATTTTATAAACAGCACTTTCCAAAACATTTCATGTTCCTCTCTCTCGTGTACATACAGCAGCAGAGAAAACACTTGAAAACATTTCACTCTCTCAACTATCTTGGATAAAAGACGGTAACAACAAAACAATATTTAATAAACGTTTTGCTCTCTCTCTCTCTCGCATTACTCACAAGGAAACATTTTCCCTCCAAAACACATGTACTGTCCTCTCATCTCTCTCTTTGCTCTCGGGTAAAACAGTAGCAAAAAACAACATTTTGAAAAAAACCTTTTTTAAAACAAGTTTACCCAGTACAAACACTCGTCTCAAAGTGACCACTCTCGTCTCCACCCTCACGACAAACTCTCAACAACTCTCGTCTCACGTTTGCTATTACTATGATGATACAAGACCGGGTTTCGGACGTACCCATGAAGCTCAATATAGACCAAAAGACACCCAACGTTAGTTTTAAAACAAACCATAAGAATCTTGACGTAAAACCCATTTCGAACGTAGCCTCAAAAGTGTTTATATGGACAACAACTTGATGTTAGTAAAAGGTTTACAAGACATAACTTTGAAAGATTAGTGTTTCCGAAAATAGTGGTAAGGTGACGTATGTATGCATGTAAAACGACTCAACAATAGAGTGAAAGAAGATAGAGATGAAAAGACCTTGCCAAGCTCGAGAGTGGTAACGGTGCGCGCGTCAAACTTGTAAACCAAATACTTTCGAGAACAAGAAGACCCACGTCGACTTGTACCACAATAACAAACCTTCGAACACCTTCGACCAAGAAACCCACGTCGCAAAACCCGTACTTGCTTCACAACCGCAACAAGAAACTCTCGAACAACGTGAACCCTCGTGACGACCTCGTACCCGCTACACAAACATCAGCTAGAACGCTTCAATACCTTTGAACAACAATGTCGAACTGCTAACTTTTCTTGTACCCGAGACGACCCTTCTAAACCCACGACTCAACCGCGAACCTAGCTACAACAACACTCGTAATCTCCTCCACGACACTTTACTGTGTTTAGTTATAAAAAGAAATGTTTTATTTGGATTTGTGTCTCGGTTGAGGTAGTTTAGCCGAGGGGTTTTCTTGGTAGGATAGTGAAATGAAAACAAACAAGTGTTTCTTTTGGTCAGGGATATGTATGTGTGGGTTTTGTGGTAAATGAGATTTGACTGAAATGAGATGGGGAGATTTGATAGGGGAGGTTTAAAACGTGTGAGGAGGGGGACCAAAACCATCACTGAATGAGGGCAAAGGGTAGGACGAGTTGTTATCCTTAAAATATTGAGTCAAACAAGAATGCTCGGTCATATGCTTATTATGTATCGTATTTTAGAACCTTGTAATAGATAGTAGGTTAGTCGTGCTTTACGGGCTTAACTTTAAGCTAAAGTTCATTCATAAGTAACTAAAGCCTAAAAGGGAAGCCTGACTCATTAATATATAGCCCATACAATCCTGCATGTCGGTGGACTATATATACACTCCTCCTAGCATGTTAGGAGGAGGTTGGTTCATTATTCTCATTCACTCTCTAATATAATATTCACCAAGTTCCAACCATTCTCTCTTTTCTCTCTCTACTTTCTCTCTCTAAAATTCATCTATCTTTTATCTACCTTTCTTGTTTAATCATCACATATTTTATGGGACAACAATTGGTATCAATCGCCATGGGGTAGATTTGTGATTGGTTGTTGTTATCTTATTTGGTTCGTATGATTTAATCCTTAAATCATCTCGGATTCAAATTCTTTTGTGTTTTCCGTACTCTAAATCTTGCTATACATCTCCTACATAGTTGTGGTAGGGATTTGGTTGTTTTGGTTTGGTTAAAATTACGGATTTCTTGTCAAAAATCTCACTTTTTTACCTAAAGTTTCGAAACAGTACTAGTATATTCCGATAGAAGTTTACTGAATTCCATCGCAAAGCTTAAGGGTTTCTACATTTTGATCAAGTATTCCGATAGTATATCTGTTGTAATATTCCGATAGTGTTGTAAGGGTTTTTACATTCCGATCAAGTTTTCCGATCGAATCTCTTTAGTGATATTACGATCCAGATTCCAACAGGTATTCCGATCCAGATTCCGACAGGTATTCCAATCCAACATTCCGACAGGTATTCTGATCCAACATTTCGACATGTATTCCGATCCAACATTCTGACAGGTATTCTGATACACATTCCGATCAGCATTCCGATCAACATTCCGTTCCACATTCCGATCCAGCATTCTGATCCACATTCTGATCCACATTGCAATGGACATTGCGATATGTTTGGCTAAATTTTGTTCAAGCACTTTTCAGACTTAGCCACTATCTAGATAATAAGTGTGAAAACACTTATCCTTTTACCACTTAATTATAATAATAACTAAGCCAAAACGTGTATTTTATGTCGTAAATGTCGGAATTATGCGTGGTTTGTGTTTTTGTTGTGATTTAGGATCAAAATGTGAAAAGGGAAGAAAACATGGGCTTTCACGGGTTTTATCGAAGAAAAAGACAAAAGACGAAGTCAAAAGATCAAGGGTGAAAAAATAACGGAAGTCTAAGGCCTATTCTGAAGATTCATCGAAGAAAAGTCTAAAGACGGAAGTTTAATAAAAGCCAAAGAACTCAAGTCTAAATTAATGTAGAAATTACAAGACGAGTTTATTAATCAGGAGACAAAGTCGAAAAAGTCGAAGAATTAAGAAGACGAAAAGACGAGAAAGAAAGGACGTGAAGAAGAAAGAAAATAGCAACACATGCATTCCTTCCCTTCTCCCTATAAATAGACTTCATTTCACCTTATTTAGTTTTGTTGACTATCTTGATAAAATAGTTCTTCCAATTTAATTACTTGCACTTTTCTTAATGTCATTTATTTAATTGCACCTTTAATTACTTGTCTTGCACCTTAAATTTGTAAGCTTTTAATTCTTGTCTTTACTTTAATTGTTAAACCTTAATTTTAATCAAGTTTTTAATTAATCTCTCATTCTACCTTTCTTGTTCTTGATTTAATCTTTATGTTTATGTGCTTATTGTCATGCTAATTTGATTATTTGTCATGTTTTTATGTTTATGATTGTGTTAGCTTATTGATTTTATAACTTATTGTGTTTTTCTTAAATTTAATTAAGTGCTTATTAGTTAATTTTTATAAAAAGTTGATTTTAATTATTTTTATTATTTTTATTATTTAGTGTTTTTAAAAGTTTTTAAATTTTAACTTATTTGCTTTTCCTAAAAATCTATTTGGTTAAGTTTTTAGTTTAGTGCTTATTAGTTTTAAGCTTATTTTAGTTCTTGGCTTATTTGCAAATTTTTTGTTTATCCGGATTGTACCAAACCCTTTTATTCCGAATAAGAGATCCAATAAGGTATTCCGAATAGCTGTGAAGTTAGTTATTCCGGATAAGGGACACGACTAGTATTCCGGATAGTGACCCAAAGTCACATTCCGGATAAGGCTTCGTTTCATTTATTCCGGATAAGGATTCGTTTGAGGATATTCCGGATAAGGGTTTTATACCTTATTCCGGATAATACTTCGGAACTTATTCCGAATAGTGATCATCAGGACATTCCGGATAAGGTCTTGATCTCGGATTCCGGATAAGCCGTCTAACCAAATATACCGGATAAGGCACAAGTGGATATTCCGGATAAGCATCTCGACAAAGATTCCGGATAAGGAATCAGGAGTAATTCCGGATAAGAGTTCATTGGACATTCCGGATAAGGGAATTTTCTGATTATTCCGGATAAGCTTCACTTAGTGAATTCCGGATAAGCAGCAGATTAGGATTCCGGATAAAGGTGACAGCTTTATTCCGGATAAGCAGTACTTTGTTTGGTACTCCGGATAGTGACAGTATTACGGGTTCCAACTCAGGTTCTGTTTACTTCCTTTTTATTTTCAAGAATTTATTTTTTCCTGCTATTTTTCTTTAAGTCATTTTAATTGCTTTTCTTTATTTTAAATTTCAAGTTTACATTTTTATTACATTTTCAAATTTACTTTTCGTCGAGTCTTAATTTTTGTCATTTAATTAAATTTCCTTTTAAAGTTTTTAATATTGCACCATTTACTTTTTAATTAGTTTTAGAATTAATTACCGCAATTTACTTTAAAGTCTTGCACATTTATTTTACAACAACTAATAATATTCTTTTTCACCAAAATTCGACTGAGTCGCACATTTTTCCCTTTCTCAATTCGAAAAGATCAGACGATAATTCATACTTGGTAAATCCTTGTATTACTAGACTAGTCCCGGAATATCGTTTACCAAAAAAAAAGTTAAAATTTTCCTGTCAAGTAAATTCAAATTTGTTCCATACTAGTTTTAGGCTATTTCTAGCTCGATTTCAAAATTTGGCGATTACAAAAAATGTTTTGTCTACCGTTTTATCGGACTGAGAATTTATTGTCGGAATGAAGAAAAATCGCAGTTTTCAGAATTTAAACCACAACCTAATCACACCATATCTACTTAAGATCCGAAGTCACTTCATCAACTGAGACACCATCATCATGGAGAAGAGCAATACGTGTTCAGACGTAACTGACGTATAGATGGAACAACTACAACAACGGCTATGTATCTTGAGAAAAAACTCCATGGACGGTTTGAGAGTCCTTCATGAGTCTTTTAAGGACCTTTCAAGAGTCTTGATCGAATTAGGTGAATCCATTGGCACATTCAGAAAAACATTCAGAAATGCCATGGATAAACTTGAAGCAAAACTTGTCAACGAAAGAATCATTGCTAGTGAATGCAAGACCACTTTCACTAATGTAAAATCCATGATTTTACCATGAGTTAATGTAATAAAGTTTCACCCAATAAACCTAGAACACTATCTCATGTGTTATATATCTATAAAATGTGTGTGAACTTGTCCATTATGTACTTATACTTTTACATTCATACTTGTTGTAAATAACTACATAACTTAAACCATGTACATAAAACTAGGAGAAACAAGTAATAAAATGTATAATCAATATTTGGGGTATACACAACACTTAATCAAAGTTGGAAAACATGCTACACATTGTATGTGTAGCCGTGTATGTATGTATGTATGTATACCATGAACATGTTTAAACCTTCTTGGACTAGCCCAAGACCATATACTCCTTGTGTGGTAGCCCAACATAAGCCCAAGCCAAAGCCCACTACCCTTTGGCTACCTATACAAGGCACACATGCATATGTGGAATGAGAAGAGATGCTTTGGAAACACAAGAGCTAACACTTGGCACAAGTGTTCTTACCAAGGCAATCATGCCTTTTGCCTTGACTTTCTCTTTCTCCTTTAAGCCAAAAAACACACACATACATTCTTACATTCTCTCATGCAATCCAATCTCATTCTCTCTTCACCTTTCTCTCTCAAATGATTTGGCTTTAAGCCATATACATCCAAGATTGTTCATTAAATCTACTAGATCTTTGTCCCATCTTAACTACTAATCATTTAGTAGCATCATCATCTTTGGAATCATTCTACCAAGCCCTAGCCGATCCGTAAGGGTCACCGCTTGGTTTATATTTAGGGTTTTCTTCATCATCTAGATTAGATCTCTAATCTCCTTGTTCATCTAGATATTCCTTGGTAACTTTTAAGCAAGAAAGGTATACTCCTTATGCTTCTTCATTTTTACTTGCATGCATCATCATCCATCCATAAACACATGTAACAAACTTGTTAAAAACCAAGATTTGGTAAAAACCATGACCTCAAAGGTCACGACATATATTTGAATGACATTAGTCATGGTTAAAAACTTTTTATAAAGAAACCTATGACTAGTATTCTATGTGTTAACTTGATTAAAAATCATATGAACCATTTTATGAATTTAAATGTAGCATTGGTTACACATCTTACTCTTTAAGATTTTGGTTAACTAATAATCATAGATCTCATAAAGTAAACTTGTGTAACTTAAAAACCATGAAAGACCATGACCTTAAAGGTCACGAAAAGATTTAATAGACACTTATGATTTATGTACTAAGTTTTTAATGATGGAATATGTATTATTACATGTGAAATGGACTACTAAAAATCACTAAAATGAATTATGTGTACATATATAGCCGTGGGTTATGTATGACTTTGAATGGGTTTTAAATGTACATGCATGCTTATATAAAACCTAGATCTAGTGTTAAGAGTTAACTTAACATGATATTCATAAAACAAGCTTATAGATCTTATGGGAACATTGGGAGAAAACAATATAGCCGTGGGCTATATGTTGTTCTCTTGGATTTGTGATTACCTTGGAAACATGCAATAAGCCTAGATAATTATGTTGTATTTTATAAACATTTACAAGACATAAAACTAGCTAAAAAGTTCATCTTAGAAACAGCAAGATTATAAAAAAAATTATAGCCGTGGGCTATATGTATGTATATATGGACTTATGATTTAGTTTCTTGGTTTGTACATAGCTAGATCTTATTTTGGGGACACTTATAAGTACATGCAACCTTAAAACAAGTTTTGACTCATCTTAATAAGCTATAATTAAATATAGCCATGAGCCATAAGCTAATATTAGAGCTTATGACTTGCATGAAACCTTGTAACATATCTAGATCTCATTTGGTACATCAAATAAAATAAACTATGAGTTTTATTCTTTTATTAAGGTTTAAAACTAAATATCAATAAGCTAATAATAAGCATATAAGAAAATCCTAGATTAATACTTACATAAAATGAAAAGTAGTATTGATGGACTAATTAAGCTCATGCAACATTAGTCCAAGGCTTAATGGACCCAATAAGCCCATTTGACAAATCTTAATATCTTAATGGACTTAAGAATATACTTAGGCCCATTTAATTAATTAATGGACTTAGATATTTTTAAGCCCAATAAATGTTTTAAAGGCCCATTTAACAAGTTAGTGAACTTAAAATGTATTTAGGCCCACTAGATGGCCCATTATATATTTTAGCCCATTTAATGTTTTGGAAAATTTAATAAAAGTTTTTATAATAAAATATAACTTATAAAAACTTTTGGACTAAAATGATAATTTATGAAACTTAAGGACTAAAACCGTGACTTATGAAACTTGTTTTGATAAAGTAGTAAACACAAGGACTGAAAATGTAGTTATCTGAAAGTCTAGGGTTTAATAACTACCATCTGTGGCATATTAAACCCTAGGGACCATTTTGGGAAGTTTCTAATAGTTTTTTGGCATTTTATAACCCTAAGGACCTTTTTTGTAATAATCCAAAACTTAAAGAAGCCCTAGGGACTATTTTTGTCATTTTATGAAAGTTATAAAACCTAGATATAACTAGGAGGACTATGTTGGGAATAAAATGTAGCCAAAACACTTGGACGGTGACAAGAGCAATTTAGGCATAGATGAGAAGAAATCAAGCGTTGACAGGACAAGCGTTGACAGGAAGAAGTCAAGCGTTGATAAGAAGAAGTCAAGCACTGATAGAAGACTTAGTCTACACGTTTTATGTTTATAGTATGATTCTAGTAAATATATGTTCGACAATGTATTTTCTATGTTTATCTTTACCAAGAATAGCTGATACGTAGACTCTTGTACAAGGTTCCTTAATCTATAAAAGGAGGCCTTTAGGTTTTAGTTTAATATACAAATTACACTTTCATTGTACGCAAGTTCGATTTATCAATCAAAGTGAAAGTTTGGTTTATCTTGTTTGTGTGTTCTTGTTTAAGTATTAATTCCGCATAATACTTGAATTGTTTCATACACAACAAAGTTTCTCTACGTGCTTAACTTGATTTAATCTCGTTTACACAAGCTAAATCGATCTATGTTTGGGATCAACAAGTGGTATCAGAGCTTGTTGAGAAACTTTGATCTAAAGAACACAAAAACCCTAAATCGCCAAAAACCCTAATTTTCAAGAAACCCTAAAACTAAAACACCATGTCTACTCTAGAGTTAACCTCCTCCTCCTCAACCCCTAACATCAAGATTCCCATGCTAGACCCAGACAACTTTGAGCTGTGGAAGTTGAACTTTGAGCAGTATCTTCAAATCCATTACCACACTCTATGGGAAATTATTGAATATGGAAATACATTCAATAAGGCTGCCAAGATTGCAGCTGTTATCTTGGTAAGATCAACTCCAGGCTCTACTAAAGAGGATCGAAAAGAAAAACTTGAAGATGGAAGAGCTCTCGCAGCTGAGGACGTTGCAAAGAGGATGAACGACATGAAAACCCTAAGCATCCTCAAACTCTCTTTGGGACAAGCCAATCAACACAAATATAGAGGTTATGATTCTGCAAAAGATCTTTGGGCAGCCCTTGAAGTTGCTTATGGTGGTAATGCTGATACTGTACAAGAGAAAAAGAAGCAACTCTTGCATGAGTATGTTGTGTTCGAAACTCAACCCAATGAAAAGCTAAGTGGAGTGAGAAGCAGACTTCTTGACATTACAAGCAAGTTGTCATTCATGGGAACTGTGCATGATGATGTTGATATCATCACCATTTTCCTTAAAAGTCCTGGTGATGCATGGAAGATTGAAGCAAGGTCTATGATTACTAATAATACTCACAAAAGTTCCACTTTTGATGATGTTTACAATAAACTAAGGCTGGTAGAGAGTGAAATCCTTTTGGAACAAGGAAGTAAGTCTACCAATGGAAATATATCCTTTTTCTCACATAGTGAAGGTCGATTTGATCAAAGGGAGTCATACATGCACTCCGTTACTGGATCACCTTGTGTCAACGCTGGATCAAGCTTTGTCAGCACCTCACATTCAGACGCTGACACATACAATGTTGACTCACCAAGAGTTAAGCCTGCTGGTATTGATCTAGATACTGTGTGTGCATACATTGCTTCATTGCCCAATGGTTCAGTCATTACATATGAGGACCTTGAGCAAATTAGTGATGAGCATTTGGAGGAGATGGACATAAAGTGGAATATGGCTCTTGCAAGCATAAGGGCAAATAAATGGAATTGAAGATTTAAGAAGAATATGACTTTTAATGCTAAGGACACTGCTAGATTTGATAAATCCAAGGTTGAGTGTTATAATTGTCATCGAATGGGACACTTTATGAGAGAATGCAGATCTTCAAGAAGATCTGATGTTGGAAAACCCTCAAGCCAAATCATCAAGGCTCAGGATTCCAAAGCTATTGTTGCTATGCAAGACATTGATGGTGTTGGCTGGGATTGGAGCTATTTGGCCAAGGATGAGGAAGAAAACAAAGCTTTGGTTGTAGAAAAGGAAGAAGAGGAGCATGTTCACTATGCTCTCATGGCATACTCTTCATCTTCATCAGACAATGAGGTATATGATGATGCTTTTTGTAGTAAGGGTTGTCGTCTAAATACTGAAAAGCTTAACAAAGAAGTCTTAAAATTAACAGCAGAAGTTGTTAATGAAAGATGCAAGTAATCTAATTATCAACTTGCTCTTACTCAAAGTGAAAAGACTGTGGCTGAATATAAGAAAACGGAGTTTGAACTAAAAGACCAAATCAATATTTTAACTCATGATTTAAATGCTAGTGTTGAGGTTAGAAACATTTTGGAGAGAGACAATGGCGCTTTACAAGCTAAGTTAGATGAGGCCATCAAAAATAAAGATAATGTAGATCTTAAAATCCAGAGATTTGATAAATCCTCATAAACTCTAGAAAAATGTGTTAGTGAACAAAGAGATTATAGGGATATGACTTGGATTATGATGAAAGAGTATGCTGGTGTTCCACCACCTGCTGGGAACTTTTATGGCGACCTTAGAAAGGATTTGTCTTGGACTAGTATACCAGAACTCCAAGAAGAGGAATTTTTTCCTACACCAAGAGTTCTTACCCCAGTAGAGGAATACAAGAAGAAGTTGACTGATTTGGACCAATGGAAGAAAGTCAACCCTACTTTGTTTTGAAGGGTGGCATGCTTAGTGACAGCCCAAATGAGTCTACACCCATAAAAGTGACCAATCCTACTACTGGCAAGACTGTTGACCTTTGCTTAAACATTGATAGAAAACCTAGTATTAAATATGCAGAAATGTATAGAAAACCTAGGTCACTAAAAAGTCAAATTAGTGATAATGGGACATGTTTCTTTTCTTCTAGACCTAGAGCTATGTCTAGAAAAGCCTGTTATACTTATGGAAGTTTTTCACATTTATCTTATAAGTGTGTCAATGCTTCAAAGGTCAACGCTGATAGAAAGTCAAACATTGTCAAACCCAAAACTTTTGTCCAGCAAAGTCCACAAGTTGTTAGACCAGCCCCATTCTTTACTAAAGGGTCTAATACTTATGGACAAAGACCTTTTTAGAAGACCAATACGTGGTCTAACATACAATGGGTTCCTGTAGCAAACCCTAGGTTCAACACTGATAATGGTAATTTCAGCGTTGACAGGAACAAATTAAACGCTGACAGGAACGTTGCTAGACCAAGTAAATATTTGCAACCAAAGGGAAACGGGTCTAAAGCTTCTTCTAGCTTGACATGGAGACCTAAACAAGACCAAAACCCTAATTCAGATGGGATTTCAATGACCTGTAACAGATTTCATTATATTTCAAAGGTCATAACTAAACCAATTGGGGTTAACTGGGCGTTTCATCCAAAAAGGGATGAACAAGGGGTTGTCATAAGGACTAAGTCTGTTCTTGTTGAACAACCAAATGAATCCAAGTCTACTCAGGCTTGGGTTCCCAAAGAAAACTAATTTGTTTTCTTTATGTGTAGGGCATTCAAAAGCAGGTTAATGATTATGGCTATTGGGATAGTGGATGCTCTAGGCACATGACAGGGAAGGAAGACTATTTAACTAACTTCACTCCCATTAAAGATGGTGACAAAGTGTACTTTGGAGGAGGATATGGGACTATCACTGGTAAAGGCACTCTTCTCACCAACAATTTGCGTTTTGAGAACGTGTTTATGGTAAAAGAACTTGACTATAACCTGTTTAGTGTATCACAGGCGTGTGATAACAAAAATAAGGTTCTTTTCACTGATACTGAATGCTTGGTGTTGAGCAAAGATTTTAAAATACCAGATGAGAAATTTATTGATTATAGAACACCTAGGCATAAGGACATTTATAATGTGAATCTTAATGGAATTAGGATGAATAATATTTTGTCATGTCTATATGCCAAGGCTTCAGTTGATGAGAGTAATCTTTGGCACAGAAGATTAGGGCACATTACTTTTAAGAATATAAATAGACTTGTGAGACATGGTTTAGTTGATGGTTTCCCTGAGAAGGCTTTTCACAATGACCATTCTTGTGTTGCATGCCTTAAGGGCAAACAACACAAAGTCTCCTCTAAGTCTAAATCTGTGCATTCTAGTTCTAAACCTCTTCACAAACTGCATATGGACTTGTTTGGTCCAACTAATGTAGAAAGCTTAAATAGTAAATCCTATTTTTTTTGTCATCACTGATGATTTTTCTAGATTTACTTGGACTTTCTTTTTAGCTTTGAAAACTGACACTACTAATACTTTGATTAACTTTATTACCCAAATAGAAAAGAAGTCTGGTAATGAGGTTAAGATGCTTCGAAGTGATAATGGTGGTGAGTTTAGAAACAAGTTGTTAGATGACTTTTGTGCCAAGAAAGGGATTACTAGACAGTTTAGTGTAGCTAGAACCCCACAACAAAATAGGGTAGCTGAGAGAAAGAATAGAACACTCATAGAAGCAGTTAGGACTATGTTGGCTGATGCTCACTTTCCCATAGCATTTTGGGTTGAGGCTGTGAATACAGCTTGTTATGTTCAGAAAAGGGCATTAATCAACAAGATCCATAACAAAACACCTTATGAGCTATTTTAGGGCAGGAAACCTAATATTGGTTTTCTTAAACCTTTTGGATGTCATGTAGTTGTTTTGGACACTAGTGATGCCTTAGGTAAATTTAGTGCTAAAGGTGATGAAGGCTACTTTATGGGTTATTCTGTGCAGAGTAGAGGATATAGGGTTTACATTAAGAAAGAAAAACATATACTTGAAAAAGTACATGTTAGGTTTTTAGAGAGTAAACCTAGTGATCCTGAAAGTGGTCCAAATTGGTTATTTGACTTGGAACCTCTATCTAGGACATTGAATTATATGCCTGTTACTAATCCAAACATTGTGAAGGTGACTTTAAATGTTGTGGAAGAACCAGTTGTTGATATTTCGGGTAAACAGGTTGATGAAGAGGATGGATCACAAGCAGACAAATCAACACCCATACTTGAGTATGTTACCATCCCTATATGGACAAATGCATTTGCTGCTGCTGCTGTTGGAAAGAAAAATGGTGGTCCACAAGTATCACCAGTTGAAAACATGCATGATTCTTCAAACGCTAACAGAGGAAAATCTGGCACTGACAAGATAAATTCAGTCGTTGATGGCTCAAACGTTGACAACTCTAACTCAGGCGTTGACAGATCTTTTGACCATTTATTATCTTCCAATAATTTTGAACAAGGTGAACCTTCAAACAGAAATGGAGAGGTTCATTCAGATGATGATGGAAGAGCATTTGAAGAAGATATTGGCAATATGGATAGTGAAATTGATGCTAATACAATCATTGAAGGAGGAGTACCTACATCTACCATGAAGAATCATCCTTCTTCTTTGATCATAGGTGATGTGATGACTCCTGTGCAAACTAGAAGGTCTCATCAGAATCATGGAGGATTTATTGCCAATATTCACAAGAAGGTTGATACCCTTCTTGTTCAAGCATGTTTGTTTGCCTGTTTTCTGTCACAACATGAACCCAAGAAGATTTTTGATGCTCTCAAAGAACCAAGTTGGGTGGAATCAATGCAAGATGAGCTTCACCAATTTGCTATTCAGGATGTTTGGGAGTTAGTTGATTGTCCCAGACATGTCAGACCTATTGGGACAAGATGGGTTCTTAGGAACAAAAAGGATGAGAGAGGAATTGTGGTTAGAAACAAGGGACGTTTAGTGGCACAAGGATATACACAAGAGGAAGGGATAAACTATGAGGAGGTCTTTGCACCTGTTGCAAGGATTGAGGCTATAAGGATTTTTCTAGCCTATGCTTCCTGCATGGGATTTACAGTCTATCAAATGGATGTGAAGAGTCATTTTCTTTATGGCACAATTGCAGAGGAGGTTTATGTAATGCAGCCTCCTGGTTTTGAAGATTCAGAACATCCAGAGAAGGTGTATAGAGTGAAGAAAGCTATGTATGGACTTCATCAAGCCCCAAGAGCATGGTATGGCACATTGTCCACCTATCTGATGGAAAATGGATTCAAAGGGGCACCATAGACCAGACCTTGTTTACAAAGAAGACTGGTAAGGATTTCTTACTTGTACAGGTCTATGTGGATGATATCATCTTTGGATATTCTAGTCCAAAGATGAGTGAAGACTTTTCCAAACTCATGACAGACAAGTTCAAGATGAGTGCAATGGGGGAGATGAACTTCTTTCTAGGGTTACAAGTACAGCAGAAAGAAGATGGTATCTTCATCTCTCAAGACAAATATGTGGCAGAAATCTTGAAGAAGTTTGGTTTTCTCCACATGAGAAACGGGCTAGTACACCCATGGATAGGGAAAACCCTTGTGGAAAAGTTGGAGATGGAAAAGAGGTGGATTAATAAGTGTGAAAAGACTTATCCTTTTACCACTTATTTCCAATAATAACAAGACCAAAACGTATATTTTATGTCGTAAAAGTCAGAATTATGCGTGGTTTGTGTTTTTATTGTGTTTTAGGACCAGAAGTTGAAAAAGGAAGAAAGCATGGGCTTTCACGGGCTTTTATCGAAGAAAAACGAGAAAAGACGAAGTCAAAAGATCAAGAGTGCAAAAAGAATGGAAGTCCAAGGCCTATTCTGAAGATTTATCGAAAAAAAAGTCTAAAGACGGAAGTTTAATGAAGTCAAAGAACTCAAGTCTAATAGAAGAATAAAATTACAAGACAAGTTCAATTTACATCGACAAATCCCGAGACGACGTCGAGAAAGACAAAGAATTTAAATCGAGTCGAGAAGAAAGAAAGAAAGAAGGAAGCACATGCACCTCCCCATCTCCTATATATACCCTCCTAATGACACATTAGGAGGGTGTTAGCTAGTTTATTTTCTTTTTTGTAGTTTTCATTTTAGAGAGAGAAAGTGTTTAACTTTCTCTCACTAAAACTTCATCTTTTCTTTCAAATTTAAGCTTTATTTCATCTTTTTATTTGAAATTCATTAATCAAAAGTTCAAATTTAAGCTTTTAATCTTTAATCTTCTTCTTCCATTCTTGATTTTGATTTATCTTTGATCCGAAATGTTCTTGATTCGTGTTTGATTTTGATGTTTTTGTGACTAAAAAGTTTATCTTTTTATTCCTTACTAAGTTTTTATACGGTTTAAGCTTTAAGCTTGTTGTGCTTATTGGCTTATTTCGTATATATAGCTTATTGTCTTTTAAGTTTTCTTAAAAATTAGTCTTTTTAAAGTTTGATTTATAAAAGTTTGTTTATTTCATGTTTTAAAAGAAAAGTTTTAACTTTTATGCTTGTTTTGATTTGGTTAAGGTTTGAACAAGTGCTTATTCGTATTTGCTTATTAGTGCTTATTGGTTTTAGCTTATTTGCTTTCATCTGAATATTATCATTTCCATCGCAAGTTAGGGATTTACTCATTCCGACGGTTTTAGTGTGATCGCAATAACCTTAGGGTTTTACTTTGCGATCAAGTGTTTTTTCCCCCTTATTCCGATCGTGATTGCGATCGCTCATTGCGATCGCACATTGCGACGGGTCTTAAGGTTACTTTAAGACGAAACGCTGCCCAATTTTTGTTAGAAACATTCCGACAGAAAACCTTGGATTCCGATAGCTCAGATATTAATCATTCCGATACCTTGGATTCCGATACTTGACATTCAGATAGATTTATTCCGATGCTTTTGGATTCCGATCAAGATTATTCTGATAGAATTTACTTTCTATTCTTCCGATAGTTTTGATTATCACTACATTCCGACAACTTGCATTACATTCCGACAGATTTGGTTTATTATTATTCCGATAGTTTAAGTTTTTTAAGTTTTACAAAGTTTTAAGTTTTAAATTCATTACGTTTTAATTTCCAAAAAGTTGCATGCTTCCCGAAATCTCTATTTTTACCAAGTGTTTTTCTAGTAATTTTTAGTTTAATTTTTAAAGCTTTTATTTTACTCAACGACATTTTCTTATTTGCTTTTAGTCTAAAATAGATAACCAAACCATTTTATTTTCCACCAAGAACGACTGAGTCGCACTTTCTACTAGTAATCAATTCGAAAAGATTGGACGATAAAACTTTTATACTTGGTAAAACCTTGTATTAAATGGCGCCGCTGCCGGCTCTTTTCGTTAAGATTAACAGGTTTTAAGTGAGAGACGCGTTGGATTTTGGGATTCGTTCACTTTTGAACGTTATTTTCTTGCCTAAATTTTCAAAAAAAATCCTAAAAAATATAAAATTTTCAAAAATCCAAAAAAAAAATATAGAAAAACATAAAAAACCAAAAATATTTCTTGTCTATTTTTCTTTACCTTTTGTAGGTGTGTATGCGTACTCGTGCTCGTAAGAAGAAAGTAGCTCAAGCCGAAGTCATTACTCCACCTATTGTCACCATGGACAATCAACTAATGATCGAGCTTTTGCTATCGCACGTAGAGGGTAACACCGATGCTATTGTCATACCCGAGATTGGAGCCAACAATTTTGAACTCAAATCCGGCTTCATTCAAATGGTCTCTGCTCAACCTTTCTTGGGGCGTTCGCTTGATGATCCTCATGACCATATAAAAAGGTTTCTTCAACTCACTAATACGGTCAGGTATAATGGGGTTTCACAAGAGGTAATTCGCTTACAACTTTTTCCTTTCTCCTTAGCAGGACAAGCCCAGAATTGGCTTGATAAGGAACCGCCACAAAGTATTCTTACGTGGACGGATTTAGAGACTAAACTCATCAACTAATTTTTCCCACCCTCACGTACTACCGCTTTGCAGAATGAAATCATTACCTTTGAACAAAAGTACGGTGAGACATTTAGTGAATCTTGGGACCATTTTAAGGAACTTTTAAGAAAGTGTCCACAACATGGTTTCACAAAAGTACATCAAATAAATACTTTTTACAATGGGTTAAGCATGAATGACCAAGATTCACTAAATAGTGCCTCGGGGGGTAACATTTTGGTTAAGTCTTCTAATGCCGCATGGGACATTATTGAGAATAAGTCTAGAGTGCAAACCAAGAGTATTCGGACTAATGTGGCTTGTGCTAGCACTAATGAGAGCGACAAGAGAATTGATAAGCTTACTTCGCTTGTTGAAACACTTGCTCTCCAAACCGCTAACAACACCAAAGCTATCAATGCTCAAGTTAATGCTATGAGTCAGTCATGTGAAATATGCGGGGGATCTCACTCATACACCGATTGTCCTTCGACTCATGACAATCCGGAAAATGTGTATGCCGCCAACGGTAACTTTTCTACAGGAGGCTATCAAGCACGTCCTCAAGGTCCGCAATTTGCTCAGTTATCGTTCAAACAACTTTCTTTCACCACCCG
The DNA here is from genome assembly GCA_025667525.1 of Glebionis coronaria. NCBI lineage: Eukaryota > Viridiplantae > Streptophyta > Magnoliopsida > Asterales > Asteraceae > Glebionis > Glebionis coronaria. The sequence goes on from CM046875.1 coordinate 301,899,763, forward strand.
GTTTTCCACCTCAAAACCCAAACAATCTCAATCGCAACAATCAAAATCAACCTCGAGCTCCAAATCAATATCAAACCCAAAGAAACTCATATCCACCTCAAAGAAACAATCAAGTTCACCAACCACCCGCTTATCAACCACCTGCCTACCATGCTCTTCCTACCACCCAACCCACCACATTTAATCAAGAGGTTTACACTTACATGAGGACTAATGATGTGATAGTGCAAAATCTTCAGCGGGAAATGGCCAACATGAAAGCAGATATGGTGAAACAAGGGAATGATCTTCGAGCCGATATGCGAAACTCTTTGGCAAGTCAAACGAATGACTTAAGGAACATGATGGCTAGTTTCTTCCCAAGTAATCAAGCCTCTAGTTCGGGTTCTCTTCCGAGTAACACCGTTACTAATCCAAGAGGGGAGATGAAAGCAATCACCACTCGAAGTGGAAAAGGTTTAACGGAACCCGAGCTTCCGACACCTACACCGGTGATTGTGACAAAGGAAAACGAGTCTCCTTCTCTAATTCCTCCAACTTCTACTTCTCCAATTCCACCGCCTTCTACTTCCACCCCTCCACCACCCAAGGATGTGAGTGAGAATTCCATTCCAAAGCCTTCATCTCAACCCAATATACCTTATCCTTCGAGGTTAAGGAAAGATAAATTGAAGAACAAGGATGATATTCAGGTTTCTAACTTTCTTAAAATGTTTAAACAACTGAATTTCAATATCTCCTTTGCTGAGGCTCTCGCTCACATGCCCAAATATGCTAAAATGTTTAAATATCTTCTCAGTGATAAGGAGAAACTTCTTGAGATCGCTCAGACCCAACTTAACGAGAATTGCTCCGCAGTACTCTTAAGGAAATTCCCAACCAAACTTTTTGATCCGGGTCGTTTTCTCATTCCTTGCAACTTCCCCGGGGTAGAGAATTGTATGGCCCTAGCCGATCTAGGTGCTAGTATAAACTTAATGCCATTAAGTGTTTGGAAGCAATTATATCTACCCGAGATAGTCCCCACACGAATGACATTAGAATTAGCTAACCGTACGGTTGCTTATCCAGTGGGGATAGCCGAAGACGTCTTCGTTGGTGTCGATAAATTCACCTTTCCGGCGGATTTTGTTGTCGTTGACTACGAGATGGATCCTCGTGTTCCATTAATTGTTGGACGTCCATTCTTGAGGACCGGTGGCACTCTCATTGATGTAGCCACGGGCGAATTAATCATGAGAGTTGGTGACGATAAAATCGTCTTCAACATGGGTAAACTTTCTAAGCAGCCTTCTGAAAACGAGAGCGTTAATTTCATTGACGTTCTTGATGAGGCTTGTGAAGAGCATTTCAAAGACGCATGTAAAAGTGGTTCTTCTTATCTTCCCATTGTTGAGACCGTTGCCTCTATTGCTCCATCACTAACTCCATTTGGAGAAAGTGATTTCATTTTGAAAGAATTTGAAGCAACTTTGGGAGATGTGGACTTACAATATGACGATTCTCCCTCCAATTGGGATGAAGACATTCGTACCATTGAGAAACTTCTCAGTGAGGACCATATTTCTCCACCATCTCCTAAGGATGTCTCTATCGATGAACCGAATTTGACTACGCCTTCCATCGAAAATCCTCCGGATTTAGAGCTTAAGGACCTACCGTCTTATCTCGAGTACGTTTTCCTTGAAGAAAACAAGAAGTCACCCGTCATCATCACAAAGGACTTGAAAGAGGAAGAAAAATCCCGACTTATCGCCGTGCTGAAGAATCATAAGAAAGCGATTGCTTGGAAAATCTCCGATATTCGTGGAATTGATCCTCACTTTTTCACACATAAAATTCTCATGGAGGACGACATTAAACCCACTATTCAAAGCCAAATAAGGGTGAATCCCAAGATCCATGACGTTATCAAAAAAGTGGTTATCAAACTTCTTGATGCGAGAATGATCTACCCTATCTCGGATTCACCATGGGTTAGTCCCGTCCATTGTGTGCCTAAGAAAGGCGGAATCACTGTTGTGCCCAATGAAAACAACGAGTTGATTGCTGCTCGTCTTGTTACAGGGTGGAGAGTTTGTATAGACTATCGCAAACTCAATGATGCTACGAGTAAGGATCATTTTCCCCTTCCTTTCATGGACCAAATGCTTGAACGTCTAGCGGGTAATGACTATTACTGCTTTTTAGACGGTTTCTCCAGGTATTTTCAAATTCCCATCGATCCCAAAGACCAAGAGAAAACCACATTCACTTGTCCTTATGGAACATTAGCTTATAAAAGAATGCCTTTCGGCTTATGCAATGCTCCTGGGACATTCCAAAGATGTATGATGGCTATCTTCCATGACACGGTTGAAGAAACTATGGAAGTCTTCATGGATGATTTCTCGGTCTATGGTGATTCTTTGTCTCATTGCCTTGCCAATTTGGAACGCATGCTTAAGCGGTGTGAAGACACTCGCCTTGTTCTAAATTGGGAAAAATGTCATTTTATGGTAAAAGAAGGCATTGTGCTTGGAAATAAAATCTCAAAATCCGGCCTTGAAGTGGACCATGCTAAAGTGGATGTCATAGCCAAATTACCTCCACCTTCAACCGTGAAGGGTGTGAGAAGTTTCCTTGCTCATGCGGGCTTCTATCGTCGATTCATTCAAGATTTTTCTAAAATCGCTCGCCCGATGACCCACCTCTTGGAAAAAGATACTCCTTTTATCTTTTCTAAAGAGTGTCTTGAATCCTTCAATGTTCTTAAGGATAAGCTAACCAAGGCACCGGTCTTGGTTACCCCTAATTGGGAGCTACCTTTTGAATTGATGTGTGATGCTGGCGACTTTGCTATTGGAGCGGTTTTGGGCCAAAGAGTGAACAAACACTTCCAACCAATCCACTATGCTAGCAAGACAATGACGGGGGGCTCAATTGCATTATACCACTACCAAAAAAGATCTTTTAGCTGTAGTGTATGATTTTGAGAAGTTCCGCCCCTATCTTGTCCTTTCCACCACAATTGTCTATACTGATCATTCCGCGTTGAAGTACTTGTTGACTAAACAAGATTATAAGCCAAGACTTCTTTGTTGGGTTTTGCTCCTTCAAGAATTTAAAATTGAAATTCGTGACAAGAAGGGAGCCGAAAACCTAGCCGCGGATCATCTAAGTAGACTTGAGGATCCTTATCAAGGGGATCATCCGTCTCAAGAGATCAATGACTCTTTTCCCCTTGAGGCCTTAATGTCTATCAATTCCAATCTTGATGACACCCCATGGTTTGCGGACATTGCAAACTACTTAGCGAGTGGTATTCTCATCGAAGGGTTAACATCCCAACAAAAGAAGAAGTTCTTTAAAGATGTTAAGACTTACTTTTGGGATGAACCTTATCTCTTCAAACAATGTGCTGATCTGATTATTCGTCGGTGTGTTGATGGACCCGCAACTTTCGACATTCTCAAAGCTTGCCATAAAGGACCCACCGGTGGTCATTTTGGTCCCAACTACACCGCAAAGAAAGTGTTTGACTCAGGATTCTATTTGCCCACCATCTATCGTGACGCTCACGAGATGGTTAAAAATATTGATGCCTGCCAACGCCAAGGCAAGATCACACATAAAGATGAGATGCCTCAAAATTTCATACAAGAATGTGAAATCTTTGATGTATGGGGCATCGACTTTATGGGGTCGTTTCCATCATCTAAAGGGAACAAGTACATCCTCGTAGCCGTTGACTACGTTTCCAAATGGGTTGAAGCTAAGGCGCTCCCTACGAATGATGCGAGGGTGGTTGTGAACTTTTTGAAGCATCTTTTTGCTCGATTCGGTGTTCCTCGTGCTATCATCAGTGACCGCGGGACTCATTTTTGCAATGATCCATTTGTTAGAGTCATGGCTAAGTACGGTGTCAATCACCGTCTTTCCACCGCTTATCATCCTCAAACAAATGGTCAAGCCGAGATATCTAACCGTAGATTGAAGCGAATTCTTGAGCGTACTGTGGGAGAGCATCGTGCCTCGTGGGCCGATAAGTTAGATGATGCTTTGTGGGCTTTCCGTACCGCATATAATACCCCGATTGGTTGTACACCTTATCGTCTTGTGTACGGGAAAGCATGCCACCTCCCTATCGAGCTGGAACATAAGGCATACTGGGCCTTGAAGTGGGCCAATTTCGACATCAACAAAGCCGACGATCTTCAGAAGATTCAACTCAATGAGCTAAATGAACTAAGGAATGAAGCTTATGAGAACTCATTGATCTACAAGGAGAAGACCAAGATCATCCATGATGCAAGGATTACGAACCGAGAGTTCCACGTTGGTGATCAAGTTTTACTCTTTAACTCTCGGTTGAAGATCTTCTCGGGCAAGCTGAAGAGCCGTTGGTCTGGTCCATTCACCGTCGCCAAAGTCTTCCCATATGGCACCATTGAGCTTTCTCAACCAAATGGGCCCAATTTTAAAGTGAATGTCCAGCGCGTGAAGTTGTAATTTGGTTAGGACATCTCTCATGAGATGATTCCATCCCTCACCATGTTTCCCTTGAATTAGTTCGGTGACGAGTCAGGCTCGTGACTCGGCTAACAAAAACAAGCGCTTTTTGGGAGGAAACCCAATTATCTATCTATCTTTATCTGTTTTCATCATAAGTGTAGGGGGACCCTAGTAGGTGTTTGTTGTTTTCTTTCTTATGATGTGCATGGATTGGAGCTATCAAAGATCCATTCTTGATGACTTTTGACGATACGTGATTCCGTGTACCCGTCTTCCAGGTTCTATCCTAAACTCTTTTTATTCACTATTTTATATTTTTCAATATTAAAATAGGAATCACTTTAGTTGTCTCTTCCTTAGCAAGATTTAAACAACGTGCACAATGTCCTAAGTGTAGGGGAGTTTACTCCCACATGCTTAAACATTGAGGACAATGTTTATATTAAGTGTAGGGGGACTTCCATCGAAGTTAAGTGGGCTTTTCCTTGTATTTGTCCTCATTTTAACCGGAAAATTTTATTTTTCGACACTTTTCAAAAAAATTAATCTATTTTGGCCTAGTTGTATAGTAGTATTTTCCTTTGTTAGCGTTATTTACTTTCTTTGCTAAAATAAAATTTTGAATAAAGTGGTTTTAAATTTTTCAACGTTATAAATCTTTTGACTCAACCCGAGTTTACTTATCTAAGTTTACTATAGCTAGTATCCTTAACGTGTTTAAGTCAAGTTTTGCTAGGCTTTTATATAGGGAACTTTAAAACGCGAAAGTCTTAACTTTTACGGGTTAAGAACAAGAACTTTTCGCAAGTTCCTATAATTGATCCTAGAGAGTCGTTTATCAAGGGAACTTTAAAATTCGAAGTCTAAACTTGAAAAAGTCTAAGAATTTGCAAGATCCTATAGATGACTCGAAAACCCAAAACTTTGATTTAATTGGCTAAGCATCCATGAGTCTCATTCCTTGAGATTTTAAATTGTGGAGAACGAGAGATCATAGAGTCAATTATAAGTTTGGTATTCTTTCGTGAATTTATGTGAGTTTATTATAAGCCTATTCTCCATCGCTTGTTAATAAATTTATCTGCAATAAATAAGGTTGTACGATTTGAAAAGTTACTTAGCTTCTAGCACAAGATCGTTTAAAAGTTGCTCGGTATTAATTAGAGTTCATAGCCAAGGCATAACTTATTGAAGCGGGATGCGAAGATTGGCTAGTCCGAAAAGGTCCTAACAAGACACGAGGGCTACATTTTGTTGCTAAAGATCCAAAAGTGATGTGAAGAATCATTTATCCAAAATCAATATAAAGGATCGAGACACACGACGAAAAGCAAATACTCCCCTAAAGATCATGGAGAAGTCTATCCAAAAAGGCCCTAACAAGGTATGATGAGGATAAATAGATCCAAGTCCTAAGAGGAGGCGGATCCAAGTCCAATCTTTATTTTGGACTTTGATATACAACAATCCGCCTCCTTTTAGGACTTGGATCTATTTATCCTCATACCTTGTTAGGGCCTTTTTGGATAGACTTCTCCATGATCTTTACGGGAGTATTTGCTTTTCGTCGTGTGTCTCGATCTTTCATATTGATTTTTGATAAATGATTCTTCACATCACTTGGGATCTTTAGCAACAAAATGTAGCCCTCATGCCTTGTTAGGGCCTTTTCGGACTCGCCAATCTTCACGTCCTGCTTCAATAAGTTATGCCTTGGCTATGAACTCTAATTAATACCGAGCAACTTTTAAACGATCTTGGGCTAGAAGCTAAGTAACTTTTCAAATCGTACAACCTTATTTATTGCAGATAAATTTATTAGCAAGCGATGGGAGAATAGGCTTATAATTAACTCACATAAATTCACGAAAGAATACCAAACTTATAATTGACTCTATGATCTCTCGTTCTCCACAATATAAAATCTCAAGGAATGAGACTCGTGGATGCTTAGCCAATTAAATCAAAGTTTTGGGTTTTCGAGTCATCTATAGGATCTTGCAAATTCTTAGACTTTTTCAAGTTTAGACTTCGCATTCTAAAGTTCCCTTGATAAACGACTCCCAAGGATCAATTATAGGAACTTGCAAAAAGTTCTTGTTCTCAACCCGTGAGAGTTAAGACTTTCGCATTTAAAGCTCCCTATATAAAAGCCTAGCAAAACTTGACTTAAACACGTTAAGGATACTAGCTAGAGTAAACTTAGATAAGTAAACTCGGGTTGAGTCAAAAGATTTATAACGTTTACAAATTAAAACCACTTTATTAAAATTTATTCTAGTAAAGAAAGAAAATAACTATACAAAGGTAAAACTACTAGGCCAAAATAGATCAAAAATTTTGAAAAATGTCGAAAAATCAAATTTTCCGGTTAAAATGAGGACAAATACAAGGAAAAGACCACTTAACTTCGATAGAAGTCCCCCCTACACTTGATATAAACATTGTCTTCAATGTTTAAGCATGTGGGAGTAAACTCCCCTACACTTAGGACATTGTGCACGTTATTTAAATCTTGCAAAGGAAAAGACAACTAAAGAGATTCCTATTTTAATATTGAGAAATATAAAATAGTGAATCGAAAAGAGTTTAGGATAGAACCGGGAAGACGGAAACACGGAATCACGGGTCGTCAAAAATCATCAAGAGTGGATCATTGTACGCTCGAATCCCTAAATATGAGAAGAGTGGAAATAGCAAACCAACGAGTCTCCCCTACACTTAGGATAAAGGTAGCTAAAAGATAGATACTTGGGTTGCCTCCCAAGAAGCGCTTGATTTTTGATCACCGAGTCGTGAGCCTGACTCGACCTTGATTATCATAGGAAGAAACTTGAATAACATCCACCGGGATCAAAGACATAGTCTTCATCCATCAAATAGCACAAGCTTAAGGCGAACAAGGCAAGCCAAAAAAGAGTAGGCAAGGTTCCCTTAAGCAAAGATGGAGCACGGTGGGAGCAAGGGTGAAGAGGTGCAATCATATCTCCTTGGTTACCAAAAATCTGTCCTTTTATTTCATCAGATGGATACTGAGATGGCTGAAGAATATCGATACCGGGGTCGAACACCTTTTCCTTTAGGGGAAAATAGCACTCAGGCTCAGCAGAATTTGAAGAAGATCCGCTAAGAAAATGCACAACCTCGTCCTCAGAAGGTGGACAAAGAGGTGTCAAAACATACGTGTTGCGGATGTTGGTGTCGTCCGGTGTCGTCTCCTTTGAAAGAATTTTCTTCAAATCCGTAAAAGGATGAAGACCATAATCATCAAAGTCCAAAGGAGGGGCATCACTCTCATGAGGGAAGTATGTATTAAGAAAGGTAGCAGAGTCTTCCTCAAATGAGTAGTCATCCAGAGTAGGATTAAGCATGGTTGGCGGAGGATCTTCATCATGAGAAGAATCACTCGAAAGAGTATCAGCCTCATCAAAATCATCATAAGTGGGCATGTATGGATACTCAGAAGTAAAATCATCATAACCATCCCCATCGGAGCTAGAATCATCATCATAAGCATCATAGATCGATGGAGAATCATATATGGGTGGAGGTTCCAAATTGGAGAGAGAATCATCCATATCATCTTGAAACAGTGGATTATCATTGCAAAAATCGAATAGAGGATTGTTGTAGACGACAAAATCATCGAGCACATTAATCATATTCGCCGATTCTCTTCCATTATATTTGCTTGTAAGCTTCCCCATTTCAAAAACTTGTGCATCATCCCCGACTCTTAAGATGAGTTCACATTTATCCACATCTATTAAAGCTCTACCGGTTCTGAAAAATGGGCGTCCAAGTATTAACGGAATACGAGGGTCCATTTCATAATCAACAACGACAAAGTCGACCGGAAAAGTAAATGTGCCAACTTTAATGAACACATCTTCGGCAATACCAACGGGGTAAGCGAGAGTGTGATTGGCTAGCTCAAGAGTCATCTTGGTGGGTGTAAGGTCGGGCAATGATAACTTTTTCCAAACGCTGAAAGGCATCAAATTTATACTTGTCCCGAGATCGGCTAAGGAAGTAAATTCGTCGGTTTGGTTAAAATTACAAGGTAGCACAAAACGACCGGGATCTCCAAGTTTTTCCGGAAGTTCTTTAAGAAGGATTGCAGAGAAATTTTCATTCAAGCGAGTATTAACAAACTCGACCATCTTCTCCTTCTTACTAAGCAATTCCTTAAACATCTTGACAAATTGTGGCATTTGGGCAAGAGCTTCAACAAGGGTAAAGGTGACGATCATTCCGACAATCTTTTCCAAAAAGTTAAAGACTCGAACGTCATTCTTAGTCAAAATTCTAGCATTGTTGAGTCGAGAAGGGTAAGGAATGCTAGGGTTGGGTGGTGGAGGTGTAGAAGGGGAAGGTTGAGATGTTGAAGGGTTAAAGGTGGAAGGTGGGGTTGGTGGAGGATTCTTCTTGGGTACTTCTTCATGACGAGGCGGAGACGGTAATGGTGAACTAATACTAGGTGTGGGAGTAGTAGGGATAAATGGTGGTGGAGGAGGTGTAGATGGTGTAACTGGGGGTGGGATAGATGGTCCTACTAAAGTTGCTCCACTACTGGTAGTAATAGCACTCACATTCGCTCTCGGGTTGGTGACGGTGTTTGAAGGTAGAGAGCCCGAAGTAGAGGGTTGAGTGGTTGATAAGAAACTAGCCAGCATATTCTTCAAATCATTCATTTGAGTGCTGAAGGAGTTTTGTATATCATTTCGAAGCTCGGGCCTAATGTCATTCCCTTGCTTAGTGATATCCCCTTTCAGATTGATAATTTGGCTTTGTAGATTCTTGATTTGCTCTCCTTGGGTTCTCATTAAAGCTTCAACATCTTGATTAATGGGTGTGGCTTGTTGAGCGGGTGGGTGATAAGGATTAGAAGCTCGAGGTGGGATTTGGTTGCTTCTATTGTAATTGTTGTTGGGGTTGTGTTTTTGAGGAGAAAAACCGGGTGAAAGATAGTTGTTCGACCGGTAACTTAGCAAATTTCGATCCCCTTGAGGTCGGGCTTGGTAATTTTTCGGTGAATAATTACCATAAACCGCATACACGTTTTCCGGATTGCCTTGAGTAGAAGGACAATCAGTGTATGAGTGAGGACCGCCGCATGTCTCACAAGAATTTGTTACAGCTTTAACTTGTTGTTGTTGGTTTGTAGCGGTGAGCAAGATATTTTTGTTCATTTCGGCCATCATGCGGGTGAATTCGGTCATGTCGGGGTTTGCTGATGTAGATGAAACATTGACTCTCGGGTTGTTCCTTGAAGAAGCGGAGGAATCCCAGTTTTTATGATGAGTAGTCATGTTCTCAATAAGCTCTCTACACTCCTCGGGTCTTCTTTTCATAAATGTGCCACCGGCGGCTGCATTAATCGTATCACGATCACGAAAAGTCAAACCGTTGTAGAAAGTATCAATTAAGGTAATGAGGAGCATGTCGTGGTTTGGACGTCGATCGATCAAAACATTATATCTTTCCCAAGCATCAAAGAGAGATTCATCGGGTTCTTGCATGAAACCGTTGATTTGATTTCGAAGGCTCGTAACCATGGATGGTGGAAAGTAGCGCGACAAAAATCGTTGAGTCATGTCATCCTAAGTATGAATGGAATTCTTCGGGAGACGATCAAACCATTTTTCGGCGTGGTGTGATAAAGTATGTGGAAAGAGTTGAAGGCGAAGGACATCCATAGTAGCACCGGGCAACTTCATGCTTTGAGTAATAGTAATGAATTTGTCGAGGTGCTTGTTGGCATCATCATCCGGTATTCCGCGAAATGGATTAGTTTGCACTTGTTGGATCATGTGATGCTTCAACGAAAACTCCGGAGCCGTGATTTGCATCGGCGCAATCGGTCCTCCTCGTCCAAACATTGTGGGTTGACAAAGCTCCTCCATTGTCCGAAGATCGGGCTGTGGAAGAACATTGTTGTTGTTATTGTTGAGGTGCGGTGGATTATTGTTGTTGTTCACACCTGCCATAGCTAAATCTTCACGAGTATCGGGCTCTAGATAAGTAGAAGATCTAGTACGCATACACCTTCAAAAGCAAAAGAAAACAATACCAAAGAAATAGACAATATATAGACACTATAAAAATAAAAATAAAATCTATTTGGATTTTTGAAAATTTTTAATTTTTATGGGTTTTTAACAATTTTTAGTTTTTATGGATTTTTGGAAATTTTTAAGCAAGAAAATAACGCTCACGAATGAACCGATCCCAAAAAGCAACGCGTCTCTCACAGAAAATCGTTAATCTTAACGAAAAGAGCCGGCAGCGGCGCCATTTAATACATGGCTTTTGGCCAGTATAAAAATTAAGTTCGTTGAAGTGGTCTAATCGAATTGATTACTGGTTCAAAGTGTGACTCAATTGTTTTTGGTGAAACAAATGTTGTGTCGTTGTAATAAAAGGAAAGTGCAAAACTTTTAAGTAAAAAGACGGGTAATTAATCTAAACTTAACTGAAAATAAATGACGAGAAATTAAAGCGAGACGAAAAGTAAATAACGCGAACTTAAAACTATCCTAAAGGTAAACTTAAACTTAAACTAAAGGCAAGCTTAAAATAAATCTAAGGCAAGTAAACTAAAAGTGCAACTAAGGAAAAAGGCGGGGAAAAATAAAGCTTAAAACTTAAAATATAAAATTAGAAAAAAAAACTAGAAAACACTCATCCGGAATATACCTTCACCCAGAATAACAAGTTCATTCAGAATACTGCTTCATCCGGAATAATTCTTGCTGGTTCGGAAAAAGTGATTCATCCGGAATGTTGTGTTCATCCGGAATAAACTCTCATTCGTAATATTAGCTTTATCCGGAATAATTCCTTTATTCGGAATATCAGGTTTGATTCGGAATAACAGCTTCACTCGGAATATACCTTCATCCGGAATAACAAGGGCTCATCCGGAATATTGCTTGATTCGGAATGTTGGATTGGTTCGGAATAAATGGAACGAAGTGCTGATCCGGAATAACCTAGACTAACCCTTCATCCGGAATAACAAGTTGATCCGGAATAAACTGCCTTGATTCGGAAAAACCTGGGAAAACAAATTCACGAAGAACACGGAACTAGAAAGGACGAATTTTCATTAAATCTAACCAAAAGAATAAATCAAACTAACCACAAATGATCAACTAATGATAATCTATCAATCCAAATCAATAAAACCAACAATAACAACCAAAATAATCAAAACCCACTTAATCAAATTAATAAAAACTCAAGAACTTAACATAAACATAAAGATGAAGATTAGATAGGAGATTAACAAGAAAAGTAAAGATTCAATAAACATAGAAAGGAAACTTACTTGATAATTAAAGGAATTAAAGTGCAAGACAATTAAGAAAATGACAATGAAATAAATGTGCAAGTAATGTAAATGGTGGAGAACTAATCTTATCAAAATTAGCTAACAAGAAAAAATGAAAGCTTAATGATCCTATTTATAGTGGAGGTGGAGAGGGAGTGGGAGGAATCTTCCTCCTCTCTTTCTTCTTTCTTTCTTGTCTCGTCTTTTAAGTTCTTCTAAGTTCTTCGACATTAACGACTTTGTCTCGGGATTTCTTTAAACTCGTCTTGAAATTTCTTCATAAATAAGACTTGAGTTCTTCGGCTTTATTAAACTTCCGTCTTTAGACTTTTTCTTCGATAAATCTTCAGAATAGGCCTTGGACTTCCGTTCTTTTTGCACTCCTTATTTCTTGACTTCGTCTTTTGTTTTTTTCTTCGATAAAAGCCCGTGAAAGCCCGTGTTTTCTTCCCTTTTTACATTTTGATCCTAAAATCACAACAAAAACACAAACCTTGCATAATTCCGACATTTACGACATAAAATACACATTATGGTCTTGTTTCATTATAATTAAGTGGTAAAAGGATGGGTGTTTTCACACCTATCAGAGTTTGAGTTTGATGTTGTTATGTATGAATTATTTCTCGAGTCATTATTAACGAACGCGCCTTATTTGATAGGTAGCGGTTCTCGTGTTTGAAAGGCATCCATTATCGTCGACGATCATCTCGCTAGATCTCTTATACTAAGGTGAGTCTATAGCCTCGCTTTCTACTCGTTTTAATGATTTTAATACCCGCGAGGGGGATACATGCTATTTGAAAATAAATGAATACAAGTCATGAGTAATTGTTGGACCCGAATGTTGCCTAAATTTGATTTCATTGTATTGAGTAACTTGTTGCTAAAGACCCTAAATTCATGAGCCGTTAACTATCTTCTGACTTGATGTTTTGAGTCGGGAATAGCCGCTTATTCTAATGATAGTACTATTGGGTTGACCACCCTATCTAAGACCAGGGCATTACGTTGAGTAACCCGCTGGGAAGGATAATTTTACGTGAATAAGATTGTGGTATTCTAGCAACTGATACCCTAGATAGGCAATGGTTTTATTCTAGTCATGTCGGCATTTGACGTGGGTGACTATTTGGTTAAGGGGTTGGTGTCATGAGCTTAAATACAATGTTTGTTTAATAATATCATTATTATTACTGCCTTGAATATAGATTGTGTGTACGAAAATTCTATAAATGATTATGATTGATTTTCTTCTTGTGTTCAAATGTGATTTGATAAACCTATAGTCTCGCTCAACATTATTGTTGACTCGTTTTATGCATGTATTTCAGGTAATAGGAACTGATGGAGCATGGAGCTTTGTTGTGGAGGTTGTGGCTTGGCTTTTGGAAGAATGTTGGTCTAAACTGTTTCTACCTTTTAATGTTGGACAATTTACTTTATGTTTTTGTACTGTACTAAACTTGTTGATTGTTGGTCGAGATCCATGGGGACAAAATGCTTTACTCTGGTATCGTGTCAGTACAATTTGGGTTGAAATCTATGTTTTAGACCATTTATGAAAATCATGTTTATATTTTGTGTAAACGTTTCACTTTTGAGTCGTTCAATATATCTTGTGTGATGATGCTTATGTCTAGCATCCAATTGTGTATTTCCGCTGCGCAATGTAAATTGGGGGTGTTAGAGATTGGTATCAGAGCTGCAAGTTATAGAGAACTGGGTCGATTTTGAAAATTATCCTAAACTATAACTTTGGTGTCGAAAGTATTTGTTCTTCAAAAGCACACAACTCCTCTGCAACGCTCCGGTAAGATCACTTTTTGTTTTGTTTTGCATTGTAGATGTATCCCTCATAACTGAAATGATTTCCGAGTATTTATTAAGTAAATACTACGATATTGTATTGGAATTAGTGAAATTACGCTGAGTGCTTGTCAGTATCATATTTTTTTTGCGAGCATTGCATAAACATCATTTGCATTGTGTTGCATAGCATGGATAATGTATGACATTTGCATGAGCATTGCATACTAATTATTATTTTATTAACGATGACCTTAAGTATCCTTGAACCCTTATAATTGTAGAAAATGGCTGGTTTACCTCGTGAGGATGGATGGATTGATATGACTAAAGTAGTGGATGGTGAGGAAGTAGATAACTTTGGTGCTAGTAACGATGAGGAGCCTTTTGAGTTTTTAGATGATGGGATTCCACTTACTGCAGTTGGTTAGACAAAGCCTGAGTTGATACAAGGTAGTTATGTTCCAAGGGTTAATGTTGTGCCACAGACTGTTCCAGATTGTCAGCGACCGGTTGTTCGTTCTTCGACTCCGACTTGTGATGGTTAAATTAGTAGTTTGCCTGGGATGCATTTGCTAGGGGTGATGTTCCTGTTGAGTCGAGTAGGGCTGCTAGTGCTCGATCTATTCATGATGGTATTCCTAAGGTTTATTGTCCAGGTCCTAGGTCTTATGATGATATTTTCTGGTTTCTTAAGAAGTTTGATCGGTCTTTGTTTGAAAGGTATTTGGTTGAGACTCGTGTGATTAGGAGGTTTGAGCTGAATGAGAAAAAGTTTGACAGGTTTGTTGGTAGTGTGTGGAGATCAGAGTTTGTTAGGGCAAGGGAAATGGATGAAGTTGTTAGATTGAGATCTATGGTGCTGAATTTGAGTGGGCAAGTTGAAAGGTTGCGCAGGGAGTAGGAAAGGAATGCTAGGTTGAGTGCGTGGGATTTGCCGATGAGATCTTTTCCTAGTCAAGGTGTTGTGATTCGTGATGTGCCGAATCAGGTGGAAGCTCAAGTGTTGGTGAAGCCGAGTGAAGGAGGTAGTCGTAAGGGGAAGGAAAAAGTGGAGGAAGAATCAGAAGATGACGATAGCAGCAGTGATGACGAGCCGATGTACAAGAAGCTGCAGGGATGTGATGTTTAGTTCTTTATGTTGTTTTTATTTAGCCTTGTTGTAATAGAACTTATGTAGACTCGTACTCTAGTTTGTGATGAAACTTAATGACTTTAAGTTTGTTGTGATGAAGGATTGTAGTGACATTACTTGTCACAATTTTGTGGAGATTTTCCAAAACAATCCAAAATTACCTTCATGACTTATGATTTGTCTTATTAGTTATTGTGTGAATTGGTTAATGATTCATTGTGAATTGTGTTGTTGATGCATGAAGTATCCATGTTACATCTTGATAGAGAAATCCTTCTTCTTATCTTGATATGAATACTTACTTGTTCTTTTATGTTTTGGTTACAGGAAGGAGTTGGGAGGCATTTTTCTGACTTTACTAAATTTTTGTTTGGTTAGTTTCCTGTAAACCTGCCGCCTAAATTGACGACTGTTACTATTAATACCATGATTGAGCAAGCTATAGCTAGAGCTTTAGAAGTTGAACATGCTGCGAGGAACCAAGAGGCTGAGAATAGGAATGTTGCTGGTCAGGTTGGAGGGAATGTTGGAAATCAGGTTGGAGGAAATGCTGATGAGCAAGCAGAAGGAAATGCTGCGGGACAAGTTGGAGGTAATGCTGCTGTTCAGCAGGTTCAAAAGGAATGTTCTTATGCTAGTTTCATGAAATGTGGACCTACCCAATTTCGTGGTACTGGTGGTGCATTGGAATTAAGGAGGTGGATTGAGAAGATCGAAAGTACTTTTGAAATCAGTGGATGTTTAGAAGCCAGTAAGGTGAAATTTGTTGCAGCTACTTTTCAGGATGATGCGTTGAGTTGGTGGAATAGTCAAGTAGCTACTGTAGGCTTGGTTGAAGCTAATGCTAGAACACGGACTGTGACCAAGGGACTGTTGACTGCTAAGTTTTGTCCTGAGGAAGAGTTAGGTCAGTTGGAAGATGAATTAAGGCATTTGGTGCTGAAGAATAATGATATTGTAGCTTATACAAGGAGATTTTCTGATTTATGTTTGTTGTGTCCTGATGCGTTTGCTGATGACCGTAAGAAGATGAAGCAGTATATTAGAGGTTTATCTAGTAATATCAAGGGAGAAACTACTTCGTCGAAACCCAAGTCATTTGATGAAGCTGTTCAAATGGCTCATGCTTTAATGGATGTAAAGCTGCAGGATCGAAAGGATAGTATTGCCGAAGGAAATAAGAGAAAGTGGGAAGCTGCACACTCAAGTCAAGGGCAGAATCAAGGTGGTTATCGTAATAACAATAACCAAGGACCGAATACGAATCAGCAATATAATTTGAGAAGGAATGATGGTGTTCGTGCTGCTACAGGAAATCAAGGTAACAAGGTGAATCCGAAGTGTGGCCGGTGTAATCTGTATCATATTGGAAATTGTCCACCTGCTTGCAACAAGTGTGGGAAGGCCGGACATAAGATGGCAGATTGTTGAAACAAGGGTGTAGCCACTAGGGCCAATGCTGTCAAGGTAGTTTACTGTTTTGGATGTGGAGGTCATGGACATAAGCAGAGGAACTGTCCGAGGGTTGGCATACGACAGGGAGGCAATGTTGCTGCTGTTGCTGCTGGGATTGCTGCTCCAGCCTATGTCGTGGGAGATGCTGACAAACCTCAAGGGCCGAACATGGTGACTGGTACGTTCTTACTTGATGCTTGTTATGCTAGTGTGTTATTTGATTCTGGATCCGATAGAAGGTTCGTAGATGTTAGATTCAGTCAGCTATTGGATAGAGAACCAGTGAGATTGACAACTAGTTATAATGTGGAGTTAGCTGATGGTAAGGTTGTAAGCACTAGTTTTATACTGAAAGTTTGTTCCTTGAAGTTAGGTAATTATGTGTTTAGTATTGATTTGATGCCCATAGAATTAGGATCTTTTGACGTGATTGTTGGAATGGACTGGTTAGTTGGTAATGGTGCAGTAATTGTTTGTGGAGAAAGATTAGTTCAGATACCGCTAAGGAATAGGGTATTGACTGTGAAAGGTGATGAATGTACTTCTCGTTTGAGAGTTGTTTCTTGTTTAAAGATGATGAGGTATATAGAAGCAGGTTGTGATGTGTTTCTTGCACAAATAAGTAATGATGGTGTGAATGAAAGGAAATTGGAGGATGTGCCTGTGATTAGAGAGTATCCTGAGGTTTTCCCTGAGGAATTGCCAGGATTACCGCCGCATCATGAAGTGGAGTTTCGTATCGATTTAGTGTCGGGTGCTGCTCCTGTTGCTCGTGCACCGTATCGTTTAGCTCCATCTGAAATGAAGGAATGATCTGATCAATTGAAGGAATTGATGGATAAGGGATTTATTAGACCAAGTTCGTTGCCTTGGGGTGCGCCTGTTTTGTTTGTTAGGAAGAAAGATGGTTCTTTTAGAATGTGTATTGATTATAGAGAGCTTAACAAATTGACTGTCAAGAATCGGTATCCACTGCCGAGGATTGATGATTTGTTTGATCAGTTGCAAGGTTCTTGTGCATACTCGAAGATCGATTTGAGATCTGGGTATCATCAACTGAGAGTTAGGGAAGAAGATATTCCTATAACAGCTTTCCGTACTCGATATGGACATTTCGAATTTCAAGTGATGCCTTTTGGATTAACAAATGCGCTTGCTGTATTTATGGATTTGATGAATCGTGTATGTAAGCCATATTTGGATGAGTTTGTTATCGTATTCATTGATGATATTCTCGTTTATTCCAAGAGTGAAGAGGAACATGAGAAGCATTTGAGAACAATTTTGGAATTGTTGAAGAAGGAGAAGTTGTATGCGAAATTCTCTAAGTGTGAATTTTGGTTGAAATCAGTGCAAATTCTGGGGCACGTGATTGATAGTGAAGGTGTTCGTGTGGATCCTGCTAAGATTGAGGCAATTAAGGATTGGTCAGTGCCGAAGACGCCGACTGAAGTTCGCCAATTTCTTGGTTTGGATGGGTATTATAGAAGGTTTATTGAGAAGTTTTCGTTAATTGCTAAGCCATTGACTAAGCTTACGGAAAAGAATCGAGTGTTTGAATAGGGATTGGAAGAGGAATCTGTATGTTGAAGGATAAGTTGTGTTATGCGCCGATATTGTCTTTGCCAGAAGGATCTGAGGATTTTGTAGTGTACTGTGATGCGTCTCATAAAGGATTTGGAGCTGTATTGATGCAAAAGGGAGAAAGTAACAGCGTATGCGTCGAGTCAATTAAGGAAGCATGAAGAGAATTACACTACGCATGATTTAGAACTTGGGGCTGTGATTTTTGCTTTGAAGCTGTGGAGACACTACTTGTATGGAACCAAGTGTGTGGTTTTCACTGATCATAAGAGTTTACAGTATATTTTGGATTAAAAGGAATTGAATATGAGGCAAAGAAGATGGGTTGAGTTGCTGAGTGATTATGACTGCGAGATTTGTTACCATCCTGGTAAAGAGAATGTGGTAGCTGATGCACTTAGTAGAAAGGAAAGAGATAAGTCTATAAGAGTTAGAGCTTTGACGATGATGGAAAGTGTTGATTTGACAGAAGAGATATTGAAAGCCCAAACTAATGGTATGAAGGAAGAAAATGTTGAGGCAGAAAATTTGGGTAGAATGTTGAAACCATTGTTTGAAGTGAGGTCGAATGGATTGAGGTATTTTAAGAATAGGATTTGGTTACCGTTTTGTCCATCTGAGGAAGATTCGTTAGGGGTGCGAGATTTGGTGATGAATGAATCTCATAAGTCAAAGTATTCAATACATCATGGATCGGACAAGATGTATCAAGATCTTAAGAAAGTTTATTGGTGGCCGAATATGAAGGCAAATATAGCACAGTGTGTTAATAAGTGTTTAACTTGTGCGAAGGTGAAGGCTGAACGTAAGAAACCGTCGGGATTATTAGTGCAACCTGAGATTCCTGAGTGGAAATGGGAGAAGATTACAATGGATTTTGTGACAGGTTTGCCAAGGACTGCAAATGGTTGTGATATGATATGGGTGATTATAGATAGATTGACTAAGTCTGCTCACTTTTTGCCAATGAAGAAGACAGATAGTATGGAGAGGTTAACAACAGTGAATTGAAGGAGATTGTTTGTCGACATGGTGTGCCTTTGTCGATACTTTCTGATCGTGATAGTAGGTTTACTTCAGAATTTTGGAAGTCTTTGCAGAAAGCGATGGGAACGGAGTTATGTTTGAGTACAACATATCATCAGGAAACTGATGGACAAAGTGAGAGAATGATTCAAACGTTAGAGGATATGCTTCGTGCATGTGTGATTGATTTTGGAAATGGTTGGGATAAGCATTTTCCATTGGTTGAATTTTCGTACAATAATAGTTATCATGCTAGTATTAAAGCCGCTCCATTTGAAGCTTTGTATGGACGTAAGTGTAGATCACTAGTGTGTTGGAGTGAGGTAGGAGAAAGTCAATTGACTGGGCCTGAAATGATATTTGAGACGACTGAAAAGATTGTGCAAATTAAGAAGCGTTTGTTATCTGCCAGAAGTAGACAAAAGAGTTATGCTGATAACAGAAGGAAACCGTTGGAGTTTGAAGTAGGAGACATGGTTATGTTGAAAGTATCTCCATGGAAAGGAGTAATTTGCTTTGGGAAGAGAGGAAAGTTGAGCCCGAGATATATTGGACCATTTAAGATTATCCAAAGGATTGGATTGGTGGCTTATAAGTTAGCATTGCCTGATGAGCTTAAGGCTATTCATAATACTTTTCATGTGTCTAATTTGAAGAAGTGTTTATCTGAAAGGGATGTGGTGATTCCATTGGAGGAGATTCAACTTGATGATAAGTTGCATTTTATAAAGGAACCTGTAGAGATAATGGATAGGGAAGTTAAGAAGTTAAAGCATAGTAGAATTCCGATTGTGAAGGTGAGATAGAACTCTAGACGTGGGCCAAAGTTTACGTGGGAACGTGAGGATTTCTTTAAGGACAAGTATCCTCATTCTTTTAGGAAGGATTAAGCGTCGCGGACGTCGCTTCTTTTAAGAAAGGGGGATGTGACAACCCAAAACCGAGGTCATTACTTTATCTTATTTTACGATTATTTTTGAAATTTTTGAATGAGTTTGAACGATATTTATTTTTGGAGGTTTAAGTTTAAACCGATGTTGGAAGGCCTATATTTAATATTTATTAAGTATAAGGAGTATTAGCAAGCGTAATGTCGATGGATGTCAAATATTTTACGTTTTATTGTCGGTTGTTCGATTTTTATTATTTTTGAGGTTTTATTTTAAATGACGTGTTAAGTCGAGTCTAGAGTCGATATTATTATTTTTGAGGTACGTTTTAAATTTTTAAAAGTATCTTTATGAAACCCGAGCCCCGTAAATATTTTGAAAATTGACTAATAGTTATTTCCCGCTTTTTAGCTAACTATTTATATTTTTAGCCACAACTATTGCTAAATTGCAACTTTGGTCCTTACCCCACTATATATAAACTAGAAACAAACACACACACTTCCATTTTTCATTTTAGAAATTTCATCATCACTCTCTCTCTCTCTTGTGTTTGTCGAAACCCACCACAACCCCAACACACATTCAAACTTCAAATTATCTTGAGTTTGAGGTTGAATCCAACTAAACCAAGCATAGACCCAATCTTATATTTGATCATGGATCATTTTGGTGTAAGAAATCCTTACATGCAAGCAACTTTTTTTTCTTGATGTTGGTAGGTAGGAGCTATGATCATGCATGGCATTTTCATGATGATCCATGGTGTTCTTGCTAAAAATATTGTTAGAAACTTCATTTTGATCTTTAGATTTTTATTTTGATTATGATTTTGATGTTATGGTTGATGTATGATGATATTAGGGTATAGTAATGATCATTTTCATGGTTGGTTTTTATCAAAAAGTTGATTTTGTACAAGATTTTTATAGTCATTTTATAACAGTAAGTAAAGTGTAAAATCCGAATTTTTATGTTTTGAAAATGGCTTAACTTATAGCCTAGGGTTGTAGATAATTTTCTTAGCTTCGATTTGATATAAGGTAGAGCTTCTAGCTCAAAACGAGCGCGAAGTTATGATGTTTTGAATGATCGTGTACCGGGAGACGAGTATCGGCACTACAAATATTTGTTGTCGATATTTGGATCGAATCTCGGGGACTCTAAATGGATGTATTGAAAAATGTAACCTACTGATAATGAGGTGTTTACTTATTAGGTTGAGTTTACTTTAAAACCCGAGTGTCGGTTTTGTAAACGGAGTCGTTTAAATAAGTTAAAACGGTTGTATGAAAAATTAACGTAAATCTGTCCGGATTTTGTAGTTTGAAAATGAGTCGGGTAAAGTACTTTAAAAGTCATTTCATTTGATAAACTTATAGGAGGACTTTCTATATATAGTAAGTTAGTTTATCGAGTCGTTTCATAAACGGTTGACGAGTTTAAAAATGGGTAAATGAGCTAGTACATGTAGTATGTACCGGCAGACTTTGTAAAAAGTGTAAAATGGTTAAGTAAATGTGTAGTAAAGTATAATGAAGTTATTTATATCGTTTTCTCTCGAGTTTATTGTGACTTTATGAGTTTGAGTTTGATGTTGTTATGTATGAATTATTTCTCGAGTCATTATTAACGAACGCGCCTTATTTGATAGGTAGCGGTTCTCGTGTTTGAAAGGCATCCATTATCGTCGACGATCATCTCGCTAGATCTCTTATACTAAGGTGAGTCTATAGCCTCGCTTTCTACTCGTTTTAATGATTTTAATACCCGCGAGGGGGATACATGCTATTTGAAAATAAATGAACACAGTCATGAGTAATTGTTGGACCCGAATGTTGCCTAAAGCCGATTCATTGTATTGAGTAACTTGTTGCTAAAGACCCTAAATTCATGAGCCGTTAACTATCTTCTGACTTGATGTTGTGAGTCGGGAATAGCCGCTTATTCTAATGATAGTACTATTGGGTTGACCACCCTATCTGAGACCAGGGCATTACGTTGAGTAACCCGCTGGGAAGGATAATTTTACGTGAATAAGATTGTGGTATTCTAGCAACTGATACCCTAGAGAGGCAATGGTTTTATTCTAGTCATGCCGGCATTTGGCGTGGGTGACTATTTGGTTAAGGGGTCGGTGTCATGAGCTTAAATACAATGTTTTTTTAATAATATCATTATTATTACTGCCTTGAATATAGATTGTGTGTACCATAATTCTATAAATGATTATTATTGATTTTCTTCTTGTGTTCAAATGTGATTTGATAAACCTATAGTCTCGCTCAACATTATTGTTGACTCGTTTTATGCATGTATTTCAGGTAATAGGAAGTGATGGAGCATGGAGCTTTGCTGTGGAGGTTGTGGCTTGGCTTTTGGAAGAATGTTGGTCTAAACTGTTTCTACCTTTTAATGTTGGACAATTTACTTTATGTTTTTGTACTGTACTAAACTTGTTGGTTGTTGGTCGGGATCCATGGGGACAAAACACTTTACTCTGGTATCGTGTCAGTACAATTTGGGTTGAAATCTATGTTTTAGACCATTTATGAAAATCATGTTTATATTTTGTGTAAACGTCTCACTTTTGAGTCGTTCAATATATCTTGTGTGATGATGCTTGTGTCTAGCACCCAATTGTTTATTTCCGCTGCGTAATGTAAATTGGGGGTGTTAGAGATCCAAATGCAAACAATGATCCAAACCTCAATATGCGCAGAAACAACACCAATAGGGGTTGTTCTTACCTTGACTTCTTGAAGTGAAAACCCTCATACTACCGAGGAAAAGAAGGAGTTGTTGAATTGATTCAATGGTTTGAGAGACTAAAGACAGTTTTCCGCATCAGCGGTTGTGCTGACGAGAACAGGGTTAAGTTTGCCACATGCACACTACTCGAGAGTGCTCTTACCTGGTGGAACTCTGTGGTCACTACCCTTGGACATGACGCTGCTTATACTCTCACTTGGGCCAACCTCAAAGAGAGGGTGACTGAGAAGTACTGTCCTAGAGGAGAAATGAAGAAGTTGGAAATAGAGTTGTGGGATCTAAAATGCAAGAACAATGACATCCTTTGGTACAACCAAAGATTTCAAGAGTTAAGCTTGATGTGTACCATAATGTTCCCTCAAAGGAGTGACAAGATTGAGAAGTATGTCAGCGGACTCCCTGACAACATCCATGACAGTGTGCTAGCATCACGACTCACTACCGTTGAGAGTGCTATGGAATTTGTGACTGAGCTGATCAACAAGCGAGCCCGCAATTTGTCTGAAAAGCAAACGGATAACAAGAGAAAGTCAGATGAAAGCTCTCGTAACCAGTACCAGCAGTCTTCCAAAAGGCAAAACGTTGGGCAAGCTGATGATACTACTCCCACAACCCACACTAAGAACTACTCAGGATCCAAGCCTAAGTGTCCAAAGTGCAACTATCATCATGTTGCTGGAGGATAATGCCAGGGATGCTACAAGTGCGGCCAACAAGGCCATTTTGCTCGTGATTGTCAAGCAAATGTTGTTACCCCGGTTCGACCCAATAACAACCCTAGAAACAGCAACAAAGGCAAGTCCAATGCTCGTGCGAGCGGAAGTGGGCAACAGGGAAACCGAAACCCCACAGGTGGAAGCAACAGTGGACCAAAGAGAGCTGTAGTATGTTACGAATGTGGAACCCCTGGACACGTGAGACCCGACTGTCCCAAGTTGGCCAACCAGAAGAAGGACAACAAGGGAACTTCATCACAAGTGTACATGATTGGCAATGCCCAAGCCAATCCAGATTCCAACATCGTCACCGGTACATTTTTACTAAAGCAAGGATATGCATTTGTCTTGTTTGACACCGGAGCAGACCAAAGCTTTATATCTACTGAATTTACTAAAGTATTGGAAATCACTCCATCAGTTTTAGACCCCTACTATACTATAGAACTAGCTGACGGAAAAGTTGTAACGGTTGACACCATCATTCGAGGTTGTACCTTAAACCTTTTCAATCACCCGTTTAACATCGATCTGATTCCAGTAAGTCTTGGTAGCTTTGATGTCATCATTGGCATGGATTGGCTAGCAAAGTATCATGCAGTTATCATATGTGATCAAAAACTGCTTTGTATACCATGGGAGATGAAACCTTGATTATACGAGGGGATGGTAACCCTGATATAATCAACACTAGACTTAGTGTCATTTCTTGCACCAAAGCCCAGAAATACTTGATCAGAGGATGCCCTAGTTTCCTAGCACACATCTCCAGAATCGATGAAGAAGACAAACCCGAGGAAAACGGATCAAGGACGTACCAATTGTCCGAGACTTTCCTGATGTATTTCCTGATGAATTATCGTGCCTCCAGTGCGACAAATAGAATTCCAAATTGATTTGATTCCTTGGGATGCACCTGTAGCTAAGGCCCCCTACCGGTTAGCACCATCAAAATTGAAGGAACTAGCCAAACAACTCCACGAACTACCAGAAAAAGAATTCATTAGGCCTAGCTCCTCTCCATGGGAAGCCCCTGTTCTGTTTGTCAAGAAGAAAGACGGCTCTTTTCGGATGTGTATCGATTACCGGGAATTGAATAAACTAACGGTAAAGAATCGTTATCCATTACCTCACACCGACGACTTATTCGATCAACTCCAAGGATCGAGTATGTATTCTAAGATTGATCTGAGATCCGGATATCACCAACTGAGAGTTCGGGAATAAGATATTCCTAAGACAGCTTTCAGAACTCATTACGGTCATTTCGAATTCCGAGTTATGCCTTTTGGGTTAACGAACGCACCAGCAATATTCATGGACCTCATGAACCGGGTGTGTAAACCTTATCTGGATAAGTTCGTGATAGTTTTCATCGACGATATACTTGTCTACTCCAAGAACAAGCAAGACCGTGCGGAGCATCTGGCTCAAGTATTGAAAGTACTCAAGGAAGAGCAGTTGTATGCAAAATTCTCCAAATGTGAGTTCTGGATACCTAGAGTCCACTTCTTAGGTCACGTCATTGACAGCGATGGTATCCACGTAGATCCTGCGAAGGTTGAGTCCGTTAAGAGTTGGGCATCTCCTAAATCACCGACAGAGATCCGCCAAATCCTAGGCCTCGCCGGATACTATCGCTGATTCATCGAAGACTTCTCCAAGATAGCCAAACCAATGACCAAACTTACTAAGAAAGGAGTAAAATTTAATTGGGGATAAAAGGAGGAATCAGCTTTCCAGTTGATAAAATAGAAGCTATGCAGTGCGCCTCTCTTTTCTTTTCCTGAGGGCAATGATGACTTTGAGGTACATTGTGATGCATCATATTAAGGATTGGGAGCAGTATTGATGCAAAGAAAGAAAGTAATTGCCTACGCTTCTAGGCAATTAAAGAAGCATGAGAAGAACCACACTACTTACGATTTAGAACTTGGAGCTGTAGTCTTTGCCTTAAAAATTTTGAGGTATTACCTTTACGGAACAAAATGTACAGTGTACACCGACCACAAGAGTCTGCAACATATACTAGATTAGAAATAGCTTAATATGAGGCAGCGTCGTTGGATCGAACTGCTAAGTGATTACGATTGTGAAATCAAATACCACCCAGGTAAAGCAAACGTAGTTGCTGATGCATTAAGCCGTAAGGATAAAGATCCACCCATGAGGGTTCGGGCCTTAACCATGACAATCAATCTAGACCTGCCCAAGCAAATTCTTGAAGCACAAACTCAAGCACAGAAACCCGAAAACCTCTGGAAAGAAGAGATTGGAGGAATGCTTCGAACCGACCTCTCTAAAGACAAATTGGAACCAAGGGCGGATGGAATATTGTGCTTACACGGGAGGAGTTGGCTACCCCGTTATGGGAATTGAGGGACGTAATCATGCACGAGTTACATAAATCCAAATATTCTATACATCCTAAATCGGAAAAGATGTATCAAGATATGAGGAAATTATACTGGTGGCTAAACATGAAAGCTGACATCGCAACCTACGTCCAGAAATGTTTGACATGCGCACGTGTCAAAACAGAACACCAAAGGCCCTCAGGTTTACTGGTACAACCCGAGATACCTGAATGGAAGTGGGAAAATATTACCATGGACTTCGTTACCAAACTCCCAAAATCATCACGCGGATATGATGCCATCTGGGTGATAGTCGACCGACTCACCAAGTCTGCTCATTTCATACCTGTCAAGGAATCCGACTCCCTATCCAAGTTGGCAAGGACCTACCTTAAGGAAATTGTAACCAAACATGGAGTACCAGTCTCAATAATTTGTGACCGGGACAGTAGATTCACTTCCAACTTCTGGAGGGCTCTCCAACGAGCCCTGGTTACCCAACTGGATATGAGCACCGCCTATCATCCACAAACAGATGGTCAGAGTGAGCGAACCATCCAGACCCTAGAGGACATGCTAAGAGCATGTGTAATTGATTTTGGAAATGGTTGGGTCGAGCATATACCCTTGGTTGAATTCTCATACAACAATAGCTATCACTCCAGTATCAAGGTCTCCCCTTTTGAAGCCCTTTATGGATGGAAATGTCGCTCTCCTGTGTGCTGGGTAGAGGTAGGTGAGTTCCAACTCACTGGGCCTGAATTGATTCAGGAGACTACAGACAGAATCATCCTCATAAAACAGAGGCTGCAAGCTGCTCACGATCGACAACAGAGCTACGCAGATCAGAAACACGGACCCGTGCAGTTCAAAGTAGGAGATCACATCATGCTAAAAGTGTCACCATGGAAGGGAGTTATACGATTTGGAAAGCATGGAAAGTTAAATCCATGATATGTGGGCCCTTTCAAAGTGGTAGCCAAGGTCGGAGAAGTGGCTTACCGTTTGGAGATGCCACCATAATTAAGTTGGATACACCCCACCTTCCCTGTATCTAATCTGAAAAAGTGCTACGCTGAGGAACCTTTGGTTATGCCCTTAAAAGGATTCCATATCGATGACCAACTCCAATACACGGAGATACCAATGGTAATCATGGAGAGAACAACCAAGAAGTTGAAACGTAGCCGCATCCCGTTAATCAAAGTGCGATGGGACTCGAAGAGAGGCCCCGAGTACACCTGGGAACGAGAAGACATCTTCAAAGCCAAGTACCCCCATCCTTTCACTTAAAAGATAACTACGTTTTTAGTAGCTTTGAGGACAAAGCTAAAATAACGGGGTAGTGATGTAAAATCCATGATTTTACCATGATTTAATGTAATAAAGTTTCACCCAGTAAACCTAGAACACTCTCTCATGTGTTATATTTCTATAAGATGTGTCTGAACTTGTCCATTATGTACTTATACTTTTACATTCATACTTATAAATAACTACATAACTTAAACCATGTACTTAAAACTAGGAGAAACAAGAAATAAAATGTATAATCAATATTTGGGTTATACACAACACTTAATCAAAGTTGGAAAACATGCTACACATTGTATGTGTAGCCGTGTATGTATGTATGTATGTATGTATTTATACCATGAACATGTTTAAACCTTCTTGGACTAGCCCAAGACCATATACTCCTTGTGTGCTAGCCAAACATAAGCCCAAGCCAAAGCCCACTACCCCTTTGGCTACCTATACATGGCACACATGCATATGTGGAAGGAGAAGAGATGCTTTGGAAACACAAGGCACAAGTGTTCTTACCAAGGCAATCATGCCTTTTGCCTTGGCTTTCTCTTTCTTCTTTAAGTCGAAAAACACACACATACATTCTCTCATTCTCTCATGTAATCCAATCTCATTCTCTCTTCACCTTTCTCTCTCAAATGATTCGGCTTTAAGCCATATACATCCAAGATTGTTCATTAAATCTACTAGATCTTTGTCCCATCTTAATTACTAATCATTTAGTAGCATCATCATCTTTGGAATCATTCTACCAAGCCCTAGCCGAACCATAAGGGTTACGGCTTGGTTTATATTTAGGGTTTTCTTCATCATCTAGATTAGATCTCTAATCTCCTTGTTCATCTAGATCTTCCTTGGTAAATTTTAAGCAAGAAAGGTATACTCCTTATGCTTCTTAATATTTACTTGCATTCATCATCATCCATCCATAAACACATGTAACAAACTTGGTAAAAACCAAGATTTGGTAAAACCCATGACCTTAAAGGTCACAGCATATATTTGAATGCAATTAGTCATGGTTAAAAACTTTTTATAAAGAAACCTATGACTAGTATTCTATATGTTAACTTGATTAAAAATCATATGAACCATTTTATGAATTTAAATGTAGCATGGGTTACACATCTTACTCTTTGGGATTTTGGTTAACTAATAATCATAGATCTCATAAAGTAAACTTGTGTAACTTAAAAACCATGAAAGACCATGACCTTAAAGGTCACAGCAAGATTTAATGGACACTTATGATTTATGTACTAAGTTTTTAATGATGGAATATGTATTATTACATATGAAATGGACTACTAAAAATCACTAAAATGAATTATGTGTACATATATAGCCGTAGGTTATGTATGACTTAGAATGGGTTTTAAATGTACATGCATGCTTATATAAAACCTAGATCTAGTATTAAGAGTTAACTTAACATGATAAACATAAAACAAGCTTATAGATCTTATGGGAACATTGGAAGAAAACAATATAGCTGTGGGCTATATGTTGTTTTCTTGGATTTGTGATTACCTTGGAAACATGTAATAAGCCTAGATAATTATGTTGTATTTTATATACATTTACAAGACATAAAACTAGCTAAAAAGTTCATCTTGGAAACACCAAGATTAAAAAAAAATTATAGCCTTAGGATATATGTATGTATATATGGACTTATGATTTAGTTTCTTGGTTTGTACATAGCTAGATCTTATTTTGGGGACACTTATAAG
Organism: Glebionis coronaria; assembly: GCA_025667525.1. Lineage (NCBI taxonomy): Eukaryota > Viridiplantae > Streptophyta > Magnoliopsida > Asterales > Asteraceae > Glebionis > Glebionis coronaria. The sequence goes on from CM046875.1 coordinate 301,928,381, forward strand.
TACATGCAACCTTAAAACAAATGTTGACTCATCTTAATAAGCTATAATTAAATATAGCCATGAGCCATAATATCATATTAGAGCTTATGACTTGCATGAAACCTTGTAACACATCTGGATCTCATTTAGTACATCAAATAAAATAAACTATGAGTTTTATTCTTTTATTAACGTTTAAAACTAAATATGAATAAGCTAATAATAAGCTTATAAGAAAATTCTAGATTAATACTTACATAAAATGAAAAAGTAGTATTGATGGACTAATTAAGCCCATGCAACATTAGTCCAAGGCTTAATGGACCCAATAAGCCCATTTGACAAATCTTAGTATCTTAATGGACTTAAAAATATACTTAGGCCCATTTAATTAATTAATGGACTTAGAAATGTATTTAAGCCCAATAAATGTTTTAAAGGCCCATTTAACAATTTAGTGAACTTAAAATGTATTTAGGCCCACTAGATGGCCCATTAGATATTTTAGCCCATTTAATGAGCCCATTTAATGTTTTGGAAAATTTAATAAAAGTTTTTATAACAAAATATAACTTATAAAAACTTTTGGACTAAAATGACAATTTATGAAACTTAAGGACTGAAACCGTGACTTATGAAACTTGTTTTGATAAATTAGTAAACACAAGGACTGAAAATGTAATTATCTGAAAGTCTAGGGTTTAATAAATACCATCAGTGACATATTAAACCCTAGGGACCATTTTGGGAAGTTTCTAAAAGTTGTTTTGTCATTTTATAACCCTAAGGACCATTTTTGTAATAATCTGAAACTTAAAGAAGCCTAGGGACTGTTTTTGTCATTTTATGAAAGTTATAAAACCTAGATATAACTAGGAGGACTAAATCTGCCATAAGCCAAAACTTTCACAAGCCCTAGGTACCAAATGTGTAAAATCCAAAAGTTATACTTTGTTTAAAATATGGAGGTACTAGTTTTGCCATGTTCCAAAACTTTAACAAGCCCTAACCCTGATTCTATTTTAAATTTAGTAAAACTTAATTAAATCCTAAACCATAAGGATTAATGTATAAATTCTTAAACTTGTAATTGATAAATTCTTTTGTAAATGTTAAATAATTTATGGGAACTTTAAAGTTAAATAAAATATTATTTTTTTATTTTTCAAAAAATAAAATATTTATATTTTCCTTTATGAAATAAGTTGTATAAACAATATGGATATGTATTATTAATGCATGAACTCATATACGTTTAGGATATAAAGTTATATTAACGTTAAATAAATTGAATACGAATATTATAAGTAAAACACCTTATGTTTACTTAAAATAGGAAACTTAATTGTAAGTTTAAATGGTTATTTCTAATACATGTACTACGAACGTAAACTAATATTTTAAGTAGAACATTTTTGTGTTTACTTAAATATGAAACTTAATGATAAGTTTAAATGAATGTTAATAATACATGAACTACGAACGTAAACTAATACTATAAGTAAGATATTATATGTCTACTTAAATAGGAAACTTAATTGTAAGTTTGAATGGTTATTATTAATACATGTACTACGAATGCAAACTAATATTATAAGTAAGACATTTTATGTTTACTTAGAAATGAAACTTATATAGATAAGTTTAAATGGATATTGTTAATACTTGTACTACGGTTATTAGATAAATGTCGTAGCATAAATGAACTGACTAAAAATCTGTATAAGCATACACATATGTTCTTTGTACTATCTATTAAGACTGTACTAATTGATTAGTTATAACTTTTGGCGTGATCATTATTTGGATATTCGTGTTATACAGCTATTTCCAAGTCCCAGGTGAGTTTATAGCCCCATATAAACTATTGATAAACTTTTCCTCTACGGGGGAGAAAACATGCAACTATTTTAAATGGAGATAAATGAATTGTATAAACTTGACTATGATTATAGAAATTGTTAAATTGTTGTAAATCGCCCGAATGTTATAAATAGATCTATTAGGGATTGACCATCCTCATCTGGGTGAGTCATGCTCACTGTGCCTTGGCCGGGACAACAGATGTATACCATGTTGGAACTGGGTTTGGGTGTCTTTTTGTAAGACACTACGTCCTCATCTGTTGAGGACTATGGAAGGTTAAGCTTCAGTTTCGAGTAATAGCAAATGTAATCTAATTTTTAGTAAAAATGCTTTGTGCATTGTTACTCCTATGATTAATGTATGTCCAAACTAATTATTGTTAAACCTGTAAATTCACCAACTTTATGTTGACCCTCTAAGCATGTTTTTCTCAGGAAAATGAAGTTAGTACGTGATATGTGCATGGACTCAAGCATCTATGTAATCTGCATTGTAGGACTCGTCAGGGGTTCTATTTGGGGAAAATGAACAATCTACTTATGACATGTTAAAGACAATTTTTATAAATTTGTATGACAATCATGTAATCTGTTTTGAATAATTTCTTATCTTATGCTCTATGAACTATGTGCTATCGATCCACCCTTGTGACATCTCCGTTGATAATTCCGCATATTTTGACCCTATCTGGGGTGTCACAACTGATATCAAGACGACACTTGAAAAGACTTTTACTTCTGAATTCATCAAGTATTTGCGAACAAAGGACTGCTTCAAGAAAAATAATGAAATGGATGCTTTATCATATAAATATATGATAACCCGCAACCTAGACTTCATTGTAACATATGTGAACCTCATCATACAAATGCAACAAAAGATTGATGAAAGGCTCAATGCAAGTTGTGGAATAGCATTAGATATTGAGAACACAAGCTGCAGATATGAGACTCCAACTCATAGTTCAGAGAATGATAACAATATCTCTGGCAAAGAAAGTAGCAACTCTGGCAAACAAGGCACATACTCTAAGAATATCGTTAGCAATACACCTTCCTACGACAATGGACCTGTTTTTTATTCTGATCTATTGGACGAGGTAAACAATGATAAATACAATGTGTTTGGCAATGCCAATACGCATGAACATTGTGATCAAACAACAGTCCTTAATGACACATGTATGAAGGAAAAGGTTGATAGCAATACCACACCTGATTCATCAGACATGTGCAATAATGAGTTTGAGGATGATCAACATGCATGTGAGTATGATGATGAGGAGCGTGTCTCGCTTGCTAATTTAATTGCTAGTTTACAAAAAGATGTCAATAAAAATAGAAAGAGTCAAAAGCAATTAAAGAAGGCAAACGCAGCGCTCACTCAAAATTTTGAAGAATGCAAAGCTGCTTTAATTAAATCTATTGAGACACTTGAAAGTTATAGAACTGAGATTCTTCAAAATACCAAAGAGCTTGAGGGTTACAAGGGTAGTGCGTTAAAAAGTCAAAAGGACGATCTTGAAAAGAAATGCAACAAAACTCTTGAGTTATTAACCAAAGAGAAACGTCAATTTAATGTTTTATTAATGGATGAACGTCAAAAAACGTACCTTGATACCACCAAAGTTAACGAACTTGAACAATGGCTTTTGATGGATAACACCGAGACTGCTAAAATTCTTGATGTTAAGAAACAAGAGGTTGAAACGTTAAAACAAGATTTCAAAAGTCGACATGAAAAAGATACTGAAAAAGTAACGGAACTAGAAAAACAAGTCGAATTTTTGAAGAAAATTGTTTAGAAAACGCATGACTCTATTCAAACTGAAAGAATGATAGCACCTCCATCGATATTTAAGGGTCAAGCTAGCTTTGCAAGTCCTGATTACCTTTCCCAAGCTCAAGCTGCGAACCCCCGCCTTTATATGGAGGAGTCCGAATGGATCGATCCTGAATGTCCTCTTGTTAATGATGAGACATACCTTTGGGAAGAGGAGAGTATATCACCGGTCAATAAAGAGTTTGTGAAACCATATAATTATGCTTATGAGAATAGTCTATATGGTCTTTTCACTACACAAAAACAGAAGTCTCGTGAGGAATTGTTTTTAGAAAGCAAACAAAGAATAATTCAATGGAAGAAAGTTTTTGCCACTAAGAAATCTAACATTTTTAAGTATATCAACTACTTACCCCTTGGTGCGTCTAAAAGTAAAAGTAGGAAGACTCTTGGTATTCTTAAACATCACATTGATAATGTTCAATCAATCGTGGAAAGAGATTGGCAAAAACGTGAAAACGACAAATGGAAAAAAGAGATTCCTCATGATATAACCTTGCTTGTGAAAGAACTTCTGATTCCGAATACGACGACGATAAAAGCCACTGTTCTTGAATTTGAAACATTCATTCGATCTGAAATGTTTGATGATTTGAAATACGTCGAGTCTCTTGAAAAATAAATTGATGAACTTTAGACAGAAAAATCAGAATTCTCGAACGAATATGATCTTCTCTTAGAAGAATGTCTCTCCAAAGATATCTTGTGTGTTACTCTTCAATCTTGTGCTGATATCGATGAATATTCTGATGTTGCATGCAAATATCTTGATAAGATCAAAGAGTGTGAGCGTCTTGAACTTGAGCTTTCGAAACACAAAAAAAATGTTGATAAAAAGGCTTTTGAGTTACTTCAACACCGATCTGATTTCCTTCAAAAACATTGTCATTCTCTTGAAATTGTTTTACAAGACAAAGTCGAAAAAGTTCCAAATGATAATAACTTGCAAGTAAGACTTTCTGCATTGTGTCGAGAAACGAACGAAAAGAGTATGGAAATTATAGACTTGAAATATCAGTTGCAAGAAAATGACATAGCGATAGAAGAGTTGAAGAAACTCGTTGCTAAAATGGGTGGGAAAACTGTGGAACCTAAAGTTGTGAAACCTATTGTTCGACAACCCAATGCCTACAAGGATCCAAAGCCACTATCTTAGGAAAACCACCTCCTTTCTCCAATTCTTTTTATGTAAAACCTAGGTTACCCCCAAGACTGATGTGCAAACAAGTGTTCCAAAACCATCAATATCACCTTATGTTCCTCAATTTAGAAAGCACACTGTTGCTAAACCCAACTATATGAATGCACCTAGCACTTCTAGGACTCCTACAAAGCGTGTGACATTCGTGTCCACAAAGGAATCTGTAGGTTCAAATGACTTAGTTCATACCAACAAACTAAAGGATGCTAAGGAAAAAGGGAAGATTTAGAAAGAGAAACCCGTGTATTCAAAACCTAGTACACCAAATCCCGCTAGAGTTCAACACTGTAAAACCCGCATGCTTTTACCATGAATAGTACTCTTATGATCGTACGTACATGATTAGAACTTTCCTTTTATAGCACGTTTACGTTTCACGAATAGGAATTTACAAGTATTACGTACGTGTTATTACACGATTAGTATTTATTACGTATTAAGACACGATAATTATTATCCAAAATAATAATAATCACGAACATGGAAATCATGAACGTAAATAATCACGAACATGTTATTATGTATTTACGTATAATTATTACGACTACGTATAAATATAAATTACGACACGAACGATAACTAAATAGATCACGTAAACGCGACACGAGAACACGTATAATATTTAGACACGGAAAACAATGGGTTTCCCCTTGTGGGCCCCACATACGCGCGGCAAGAAACAAGGAAGGGGACCAAGCCCACTTTTAATTTAGTTAAAACAAGAAAAAGGAAAACATATTTTTCATAATTACACAAAATTAGAAAAATATCAAAACCCTAATTTCTCTTCCTCTCTCCCGTTTGGCCGTCGGTCTAAGAACACCACAAGGGTGTGATTGGTTGGTTTTGGTGATCAATTCTTGCAAGGGTGTTCGTGTTTTTCATTCTTCATTGTTTCACGTATTCGGTAAATCATTAAACCCCTTTTCTTTTTATGTTTTATTAAATAAAAACACATGAAATCATAAGGTTATAATAAACAAGTTAACATAAATATGTAATTAATCATAGGGGGTTAACTCATGGTGTTTTTATGGGGTGTTTGTTTCGGCCGACGCAAGGAACCGAGAGCCTAGGTTCTCGGTGTAACACCCCCAAATTACCACGCAGCGGAATACCACTTTGGGGTGCTACTCATAGCACATCACACACAATCATAGACAACGACCTCAAAAGAGACGTTAAAATAATATACAACCTTGTCTAAAAAGTTTCCCATCCCAATATATATTAAATCAGAGTAGCGTTTAGTCCCAAAAACCGTTACCAACACATCACATTCATCATACAAAGACTTAAAAGTCATTTATTCATTTCAAACGATGGAAAAATAATATAAAACTTTAGACAAGTAAGCACCAACTACCTCCCTGCATGCTCCGCTGCTATCCATCTTGATTACCTGAAATATATGCTCAAAATCATCAACACAACGGTTGAGTGAATCTATAGGTTTTGCAAGTCATCATTTGAACACAAGCATTTTAATCATCTCAAGCTTGTCACACAAACAAGTCATATATATCGATAAATGCCTTAAGCTCATGCAACTGAACGTTAACCAACACGTCAAACCGAGTCACTTACGGCACCCCTACAGAGGTAATATTGTCATATACCATCGACCTCTTATACATAATATCCCTCTCAGGTGATCACAAGGATACATACCTTAGGATAACGCTGTCAAACCAAATAGATCTATCATATGTATTAGCGTTTACCTCGCAAGGTAATTAACAGTTCATGAAATTCAGGGACTTCATAAGACAATGGTACTTAGGCATTTATCATCATATTCGGGTCCAGCATACCAAAAACAACTTGTGTTCATTTTATAAAACAACATGTATTCCCCCTCGCGAGTTAAAAATCATTTATAAGATAATATAAAAGCGAGGCTATAGACTCACCTGATATAGCTATCACACATTTATCAAGGAACAAACATCCAATAGTCGATACACAACTTCATGAGATATCAATCGCTCATTGCTCGAGAACGAGATGCCCAACGGTCGTTATATGACCGAACGAGACCTATAATGACGAGACGCGTCTTAGGATCGAGTCTATACGTAAGCCATACATATATGTAAATAGTTCTCTTTAGTAAGTTTGGACATTGCATAAGTTTTATAAAGCTTTTGATGACAATTTACCATGTATTGTCCCATTATGGTCATTAAGCTCATTAAGGCCCATTAGTGGCCCATTACACTTTTATATAAGTTAAGGCCATTTCAAAATGAGTATTAGACTCCAATTTGGTTATTAATCTCAGGCCCAATAATTTCCCAATAGCAATTACAAGTGTAAGTTGGGCTTTTGTGGCCCAAATCCACTTTATATGCATTACAGGTTCTAAAACGCCCCAAAATGATATCGACTTAATATTTCGCGACGGTCGGGTCTCGGGTTCTATAATTATCAGTATATAAAAGAGTCTCGACTCATGGATAAGTGGGTCCTACCACATCGTGTTATATAAAATGGTCAAATTTTACTTTATATCAATATGGTTCAACTTTTGCAAATTCTCGACATACCCCGTAAATTTGGTCATTTCTCCTAAACCGTATGTATTTTAGGTGAGTTATTTATATCAAAATTAATCTCAACTCATGTACTTTACTGATCTCAAGCATATATAACCTTAAGTTATGTTTAAGGTAGCTTAGATGTTCATTTTATCATTAAAAGTATGGGCTGTGATTCGCAGCCAACTTCAGTCTCACCGTTTTGGCCGCCATTTCTAAACCGTATGGAACTTGTGGACAATCCAATTTATTCTAGTTCTTCATAAATTTACCTACAACCCATAGTTTTACCTTTTTCTATTATTCTGAATCCGTGATTACTCTTCATGTAAGAGTAATCAGTCAGTTTCTTCAGCATGTTCAGATTTAACACTTTTAACCTTTTCGACCATATCTAATTCATCGGGTATCGTCACAACACGAGCGACCCGGCCAAATCGCCACAAAACAAAGCCCTATCATTGCTACTGACCAAATATCAAAAAATATAATCTACACCAAAAGCTTGTCTAGCTTGCATATTTGATCTCAAAAATTCATATACAATGTCCAAAATTCACCAAATTATATATTATTCATATAATCACAGAGGTAAAATAATAACTAAATATAAATCCTCAACAATAAAACGAAGAAAATATTCTTACATAGGGAAGATTGAAGAGACAAACAACACGAAGAACAAACCAATCCTAGCTTCCAAAATCAAGGATATGACCAACAAACTCAACTTAAACCCAAATCATATATACCCTTCCAAGAATTCTTCAAAGTCAGCCCTTAAGTACTTCAAAATTATAATATTGATACTTCTTTTGTAGAAGTATGATTCAAGAACTAAGACTTATAACTCCTAGTCTTAAAAATGGTAACCAAAGTTGCTAGAAAATTATGAAATGTGTTTTCATGTGAAAAGTTGTACGCCTAGTAGATGGAACTCAATATGAGTTTGTGTTTCATTTTAAACAAACGAAAGTTACTTCATATGTAAGTAGAGATACGTGGCACTTGACTTTTAATACGTGTTTAAGTAAAACATCATGTGATGGCATATGCCCTACAAGTATTTTTAATAAGACTTATGTCTTGTTAATGGTGTGACGCCATGTATCATATAATCGGGTGGTTTTGGTTGTTAAATTGTTTAAGTATTTGTCTTACAATTATAAAGCGGGTATTTTCAAAGTCCGATATTTTAAAAGTTACGCGATTTGAAAGATATGCAGTAAACACGAAAAATAAACGCTTGATATAAAATAAAAACATTGACATTCAGAGAACATTTATATTTGATATATAAGTGAGGGCTTATAATTTAAAATACATCAACGCGTTATATAAACGAATGTCGCCTAAAGGCTTAACGTAAATAATGAATAATGCTCATAAAACAAGAAATTAAAATGACGACAATAGAAAATATTTCTATGTCATAACAAGGATATTTACGGTCGATGACGGACGTAAAATTTGACGATAAATAATAAATGACACGTATACGATACGTTAAAACCTTAACCCTGTCGGTTAGCTGAGAATTCAATATTATTCAAAAAAATGATCATGCCAAATAAAAGTCGATTAATAAATATTGCTCCGAATATTAGAAATAGTTTTGGAACTCGGTCTAAATATTGATTTTAAGGTTCGTGATATTACATCATCTAACCCTTTAGGAAGCGACGTCCCGACGCTTAATTCGTCTCAATAGTCTTCAGTCTAACAATGAAGAGTGAGAAACAAGTAAGTCATCGTCTTGGTTTCCAAGGAAAGTCAAAAGATATTATATGGTACATGTTCTCCATGATCGTACGTCATTCTAAAATGCCGTCTCAAGTTCGCACAACTTACAATCATTCGACTGGATCACATACCATATAAGTACCTAAAAAGAAAAGGTCGAACATAAACATCGAATATAAATCTCCACTGTTGATCATCGAGAAAACCTTGAATGAACCCTTCGATAATAGTAATTAAAATTACAAAATCTTCACATCCACGATAAGTCGTCGTTGATAACTTGATCCTCAGTCAATCCACAAGTACACGCATAAATCATGGTGACGCTTAAACAAGTCGCCTATTCTCGGAACGGTCAACGGTTCTTAAAGATTAGGTTATAAAGCTCGCGATCATCGAGATGGTCCATCAAAATAAATCGCAACTCGAGAGAAGTCCAACGGGTTACTCATACATAGATGATAATCGACGATCATCATAATGACGATAGCACTGAACGATTCTTATCAACGAAACAGGGTTCGAAGAAAGACCTACGCATACCAAACACTCACAAATCGAGCTAGACATACTTGGGCCCACTCATTTATAACTCCTTGTCTACATCAAAAGGCGTCCCCTTTCATGTATACAAGAGTTTATAAATTTACAGTTTAGGAACTTATAAGTTAATTGTTCAAATGAAAAGGCGTCCCAATCCATTTCAACAAGACGATTATAAGTCATCCTACTCAAGTATTACTACCTCTCAACACGATGTCAAATCCAAAACCATAGTAAATACAAGGTGTCAATAAACTTACATCATGATTTCCGTATTCAAACGTCCCATTCCATTTGAATAAGGAAAACACAACAATCTAAGGTCTAGTGGTTTAAAATTTTCTTATTCAAATGTCCCAACCCATTTCAATAAGACAACCTTAAACGACTCATAGTTGTGCGAGTTAAAATCTCTATATCTAAATGTCCCATTCCATTTAGATACAAGGTATTAAGTCACTCAACCGAATGACTACTACGAGCATATCTTTGTTGTACCCAACTATATAGTTGATTTGAACACATATATATTTGGGTCCAACATTCACATCCTCCTTTTCGCCAATAAAACGTAGTAATATAAAATCAAATCACACGTCGCATTACATAGAAGATGTCGCCTCAGATAAATGATTCTTCAAAATCATAAGAAGTACTTGGAACACAAATATCACATCAATCAATTACGTTTTGAAAGGATATGTCCTAAAATGGCACATCACAATACGGTGATAAAAATCGAACTTAAGCAAGTCGATATGCGATAGATTATGGAACAATATATACATACTCAAAGTATCAAACGAGTTTCACACTCGTATTCAGATAATATACAATTATCAAGATCGGTGATTGGTAGTGAGGCTAAATCCTATACAAAACCGTATTATAAGATTTACGACAATCATTCAAGGAACATTGCTTCACGTGCAATGCCTTTAAATACCATAGTATAATCATACATATACATACAATCATTCCTACATACACATAGGTTCACATAATCACAGTCAATCATAAATTAATGCAAGATAAGCCTTACCGGAGCCATGTAGAGTAGTTGCGTGCTTAAAACTTTTTAGAACACACCAAAGTTATAGTTTAGGTTTTTCAAAATAGACCTAGTTCTCTATAACTTGTGGCTCTGATTACCAATTTTGTAACACCCCCAAATTACCACGCAGCGGAATACCACTTTGGGGCGCTACTCATAGCACATCACACACAATCATAGACAACGACCTCAAAAGAGACGTTAAAATAATATACAACCTTGTCTAAAAAGTTTCCCATCCCAATATATATTAAATCAGAGTAGAGTTTAGTCCCAAAAACCGTTACCAACACATCACATTCATCATACAAAGACTTAAAAGTCATTTATTCATTTCAAAGGATGGAAAAATAATATAAAACTTTAGACAAGTAAGCACCAACTACCTCCCTGCATGCTCCGCTGCTATCCATCTTGATTACCTGAAATACATGCTCAAAATCATCAACACAACGGTTGAGTGAATCTATAGGTTTTGCAAATCATCATTTGAACACAATCATTTTAATCATCTCAAGCTTGTCACACAGACAAGTCATATATATCGATAAATGCCTTAAGCTCATGCAACTGAACGTTAACCAACACGTCAAACCGAGTCACTTACGACGCCCCTACAACAGGTAATATTGTCATATACCATTGACCTCTTATACATAATATCCCTCTCAGGTGATCACAAGGATACATACCTTAGGATAAGGCTGTCAAACCAAATAGATCTATCATATGTATTAGCGTTTACCTCGCAAGGTAATTAACAGTTCATGAAATTCAGGGACTTCATAAGACAATGGTACTTAGGCATTTATCATCATATTCGGGTCCAGCATACCAAAAACAACTTGTGTTCATTTTATAAAACAACATGTATCCCCCCTCGCGGGTTAAAAATCATTTATAAGATAATATAAAAGCGAGGCTATAGACTCACCTGATATAGCTATCACACATTTATCAAGGAACAAACATCCAATAGTCGATACACAACTTCATGAGATATCAATCGATCATTGCTCGAGAACGAGATGCCCAACGGTCGTCATATGACCGAACGAGACCTATAATGACGAGACGCGTCTTAGGATCGAGTCTATACGTAAGCCATACATATATGTAAATAGTTCTCTTTAGTAAGTTTGGACATTGCATAAGTTTTATAAAACTTTTGATGACAATTTACCATGTATTGTCCCATTATGGTCATTAAGCTCATTAAGGCCTATTAGTGGCCCATTACACTTTTATATAAGTTAAGGCTATTTCAAAATGAGTATTAGACTCCAATTTGGTTATTAATCTCAGGCCCAATAATTTCCCAATAGCAATTACAAGTGTAAGTTGGGCTTTTGTGGCCTAAATCCACTTTATATGCATTACGGGTTCTAAAACGCCCCAAAATGATATCGACTTAATATTTCGCGATGGTCGGGTCTCGGGTTCTATAATTATCAGTATATAAAAGAGTCTCGACTCATGGATAAGTGGGTCCTACCACATCGTGTTATATAAAATGGTCAAATTTTACTTTATATCAATATGGTTCAACTTTTGCAAATTCTCGACATACCCCGTAAATTTGGTCGTTTCTCCTAAACCGTATGTATTTTAGGTGAGTTATTTATATCAAAATTAATCTCAACTCATGGACTTTACTGATCTCAAGCATATATAACCTTAAGTTATGTTTAAGGTAGCTTAGATGTTCATTTTATCATTAAAAGTATGGGCTGTGATTCGCAGCCAACTTCAGTCCCACCGTTTTTTGCCGCCATTTCTAAACCGTATGGAACTGGTGGACTATCCAACTGATTCTAGTTCTTCATAAATTTATCTACAACCCATTGTTTTACCTTTTTCTATTATTCTGAGTTCGTGATTACTCTTCATGTAAGAGTAATCAGTCAGTTTCTTCAGCATGTTCAGATTTAACACTTTTAACCTTTTCGACCATATCTAATTCATCGGGTATCGTCACAACACGAGCGACCCGGCCAAATCGCCACAAAACAAAGGCCTATCAAAATATTACCTTAAACCAGCCTCAATGCCTACTGATTATGAGCCGTAATACAATCATTGCTACTGACCAAACATCAAAAATTATAATCTACACCAAAAGCTTGTCTAGCTTGCATATTAAATGTTAAAAATTCATATACAATGTCCAAAATTCACCAAATTATATATTATTCATATAAACACAGAGGTAAAATAATAACTAAATGTAAATCCTCAACAATAAAACGAAGAAAATATTCTTACATAGGGAAGATTGAAGAGACAAACAACACGAAGAACAAACCAATCCTAGCTTCCAAAATCAAGGATATGACCAACAAACTTAACTTAAACCCAAATCATATATACCCTTCCAAGAATTCTTCAAAGTCATCCCTTAAGTACTTCAAAATTATAATATTGATACTTCTTTTGTAGAAGTATGATTCAAGAACTAAGACTTATAACTTCTAGTCTTAAAAATGGTAACCAAAGTTGCTAGAAAATTTATGAAATGTGTTTTCATGTGAAAAGTTGTACGCCTAGTAGATGGAACTCAATATGAGTTTGTGTTTTATTTTAAACAAACGAAAGTTACTTCATATGTAAGTAGAGATACGTGGCACTTGACTTTGAATACGTGTTTAAGTAAAACATCAGGTGATGGCATATGCCCTACAAGTATTTTTAATAAGACTTATGTCTTGTTAATGGTGTGACGCCATGTATCATATAATAGGGTGGTTTTGGTTGTTAAATTGTTTAAGTATTTGTCTTACAATTATAAAAGCGGGTATTTTCAAAGTCCGATATTTTAAAAGTTACGCGATTTGAAAGATATGCAGTAAACACGAAAAATAAACGCTCGATATAAAATAAAAACATTGACATTCGGAGAACATTTATATTTGATATATAAGTGAGGGCTTATAATTTAAAATACATCAACGCGTTATATAAACGAATGTCGCCTAAAGGCTTAACGTAAATAATGAATAATGCTCATAAAACAAGAAATTAAAATGACGACAATAGAAAATATTTCCATGTCATAACAAGGATATTTACGGTCGATGACGGACGTAAAATTTGACGATAAATAATAAATGACACGTATACGATACGTTAAAACCTTAACCTTGTCGGTTAGCTGAGAATTCAATATTATTCAATAAAATGATCATGCCAAATAAAGGTCGATTAATAAATATTGCTCCGAATATTAGAAATAGTTTTGGAACTCGGTCTAAATATTGATTTTAAGGTTCGGGTTATTACACTCGACTTGCTTTTGTTCGAACCAACAACCGAGACCAAGGGGTCTCAGTGTGGCTGTGATGTTTCGGTCGCAAGAACAAGGGACCCCGACCTATGTCGGGGTGTGTTTTGGTTCAGGTGGTCTCGGCTAAAAACAAAGAAACACCACCGGCTTAAGCCGGTGGCTAAATAAGGAAAGCAGGGGGAACATGATCCGCGGCAGCAGGGGGAACCACCGGCTAACTGCCGGTGGGAACTTTGCCCAGCCGGCGGCTACAGCCGAGAAACCAGGGGAAACCACCGGCACAGCCGGTGGCTGTTTTTGCGAAAACAGTGGCAACCGGCCAAGCCGGTTTTGCCATTGTTAAGGGTGCGTTTGTTTGGCCGGTTCACGGGTCCGGTTCACGGGTTCACGAACACGGTTCACGTCACGCTTTAGTAAAATAAAACACGGTTCACGACTTGGTTAATTTTACAAGTTTAATTATTTTACAAGTTAATTATTTACAAGCTTAATTAAATTAATATAACATGTTACATAATTAATTTAATTACAACATGACTTAGGTTAATTATTATTATTAATAATACATGGATTTTTAACCTAAGTATTTATTGTATAAATTAGACTAAATAATTAATTAATTATTAAAATCATGACTTATAATTAAATAATTTCAATGACATAGGTTATATTAATATATAGATTAATACATGTTTTAACCTAAGTATTTTAACCACTTAATTTAATTAAATCATGTTATATTTAATTAAAGCATATAACATATAGCTTATTTAATTTACATGTAATAATTAATAAACTATACTATATATCACATGACTTAAAATATTAATCAGTAAACACTTAAGCTTATATTATTAGCTTAATAATCCAGCTTATTTCTATTTATGGAAACTTTATATTTTTAGAAACTTATTTAATTAAGGCATTTAATCTATTTATGGAAACTTTCTATTTTTAGAAACTTATCTATTTTAAGCAGAAAATTTATTTTTGGAAACTTTCTATTTTTGGAAATTTTCTATTTTTAGAAACTTTCTATTTTAGGAAACCTACTATTTTATGAAGTTACTTATTATTACACAACAAGTATAATAATACAAGAAATACAAGTAATACTTAATTGGAATAGACAGAATACATGATAAACATAACATAACGTTAAAAACAGTAAAACAAGACATGAACATATAAAACAAGCTAAGACATGATATAAAACCAGTTACGTATACAATAATCAGAATACTTATACACGTATATTATTTATGTAGCATTAGTGGTATCGAAGTAGGACTCTCTTCCGTTCGTCTTCTTCGTTCACTGGACACAAGGTACGGATTCTCCGTCCTTTCAGTATGGACATTCTTTCCTTATTAGGATTCCCCGTATGCAGCCAACTGTTTCCCCAGTATATGTTTTATATGTTTTTGAATTGCTTATGTTTAATTAGATACCTAAATCCAAATACATGCATGACCAGTTTCACCTAGTTATCGAGGTACCATAACCATAACACTGGAGCCACCAGTGTTATGACTTCACCACGGCGGAGTGATAGCTCGTGGCGTCCCTTCAGCTTTTGGCCATATTACTATTATCATGTGGGGCGTATGGGTGCATCCTAGGTTACATGTTTTTACAGATTATTCAGGTGAATGTGGTGTGTGCCTTGCATCCTTCACAAGGAGTTAATCCCTCCTACCCAAAAACTTATATTAATTAGAGGCAGCCCCTCTAATTGCATGGCGAGGTCACCTCTCCAAGTATTCATGCACGTTGATATTTGATGACCTATATTGGCTAATGGTAAACATGTTAAATAGTTTTTATAAGATAAACATAAGGCTTTTCAAACTATAAAACCAGTTTTACTAAGTTATACCAGGTTTTCCAGGACTTATACATTTCCGCTGCTTTAGGCTTATATGCTTATATTATTCATGCTATACTTGTATATCCGTGCACTGAGCGTTATGATCAGCCGTTTTTCCTTTCATGTTCCCAAAACGGCAGGTACTCAAGGACGCTCGTAGACTTTAAGCGTACGTGCATATGGATTAGAAGCTTCCTAGCCTTCATTACTTTATGCATTTCTTCATACTTTTGATACTGATTTCTATGGACATTGTTTAGTCCTTTTCATTTACAGTACTTATGTTTGTGTGTGATGGGTTCTACTTTTGGGGTACCGATGTTTGTTTCCGGTATTTCCTTTATGGTCATGTGATGTTTTATACATTTATCCTTGTATGCTTTGATGACACGCTATAATCACGCGTGACATTCCATTTACCAAAATGGGGTGTTATAATTATGGTATCAGAGACAAGGCTTCGACCTGTAGGCTCTCAAAACACGACCTGTGATTAGTGGGTAGTCACTATGGTCTTCCTAGAACTGATAGTCGCTTTTCATGCATTCATCATTTTCATGCATACATATATATGTCATTGTCGCATGTTTATGACTAAGTAATGGTTGTTACAGGACTGGCCCTATTTAGTGGCATGTGCTTTTATCGAAACTTTTAACTTTAGGACCGACCCATTGGCGTCCCCTCGCCATGTCTTTTGTTTTGAATGAACTGACCATAGGCGTTCACTCTCGCGCATATAAAAGTTTTCATAAAACTGCATCATGCATTCATGTACTAGTTTTTCTTGCATAAAATTTTTCTCATGATTTATTGGTACAAATTATTTTTTCATGTATATAGTTTATGTTTTGATCAGTTAATCATGTATTTTTTATGTTATACTGTCAGACGGTTCTCACACGCGAGCAGGAACAACTCAGTGCAGCAGTCCAAGCTGCAATGCAAGTTATGCTTCCTCAGCTGAGGAGCGAAATAAGGGCTGAGGTGCAGGCTGCCAACAATCAGCAGCAGCACCCAATACCTCCTCCTCCTCCTCCTCCAGCAACATTGGTCACATGGCTGGAGAGATTCAATAAGTTACGCCCTCAAGCTTTCGAGAGAACAGATAGCCCCAGTGAAGCTGAAAGATGGTTGGCTCACATTTAGAAGATCTTCGATGCCATGAGCTATGACCCCGTCTTCAAGTTGAGGTTGGCCTGCTACCGGTTCGAAGGTGATGTGTTAGCATGGTGGAAGGCACTGAAGCAGTCTGAGGGAGGTGATAATTGGGTGGCTGGTTTGACTTGGGCTGAGTTCAGGGATTTGGTGATGGGACAGTTCTTTCCCAAGGCTGAGCAAGACAAGCTGCAGAGAGAGTATCATGGAATCCGACAGAGAGCTGGGGAGAATAGCAACGAGTTCATGCAGCGCTTTCTTCGCTTGGCTGGTTTTCATAGTGCGGCAGCACCTACTCCCGAAGAGCAAGCACACCACTTCCGGTGGGCTCTTCGTACATCGGTCGCAAACAACTTGGTGTGTGCTACGTTCAAAATGGTGGCACAAGTGGCCGATGCAGCATGTAAGCTGGAGATGCTGCAAGAAAGTGAAGAGTTCGGGGAAGCAGAGAGACCTGATAAGAGGTAAACATTCGTATTCAACGATGACCAAACCGTATTCTTTTAGTATATGTCAATAATTTCATCTCTTTTAAACTGTATCTTCCAGGAAGAAGACTGGGAACCGGTCTCAGCCGGCTACTCAGCAACACCCTACTCAGTCCAAGGGAAACGGTCAGACTCATGACCGTTCTGCTACGCATAGGCGTGGTGGTAATGATAATTACCGTAACAACGCTGGACACTCTAACAGCAGCAAGTCCTTATACTTTCTCATTTTCTTATGATTACATGTTATAGTTCTTAATTCTGACACATTAGAGAATCTTCTACCAGGAATCATGGTAACGAGAGGGACCAGAATCAGAGAGGTTCACAGCCTAACCGTCCAACTATCACTGGTATTCCATCTTACGAATTATCCGCATTGTCCTTTGTACCTATTATCATGTCTCATGTATATTGTTCTTATCAGGCTCTCAGCCAGCAAGGACACCTGCTGGAGGATATACTCATCCTCTTTACACTACCTGTAACCATAGGCACCCAGGGCCATGTCGTCGCGACAGCGACGCATGCATCAAGTGTGGTCTTCCTGGCCATCGCATGAAGGACTGCCGCAAGGGAGAGATGGAGGGAACATCGGGACATGTTGATACCAAGCCGCCTCCTACTAGTGGACGCGTTTACACGACATCTCGCGATCAGGCCAACAAGTCTACAGGTACCATCACTGGAATATTTTATATGTATGTTCAAGCTGCATGTGTTCTATTTGACACGGGTGCTACTCACTCGGTCATTTCTACTCCTTATGATAAGAATGTTAGGATACTCCCCATGCCACTAGAGAATATACTGAATATTTCCACGCCTTTAAGAGACTCTGTACGCATAACCCATGTGTACAAGAGCCTTTCCCTAGAGTTTGATGACAAGATTCGTCATGTTGACGCACTTCCGCTGGACATGAATGATTTTGATATGATATTGGGCATGGACTGGCTATCCAAGCATCATGCTACCATAGACTGCCATTCATATCGAGTCATCTTCGGTGATGTTAATGCACCAGAGTACATTCACAACGGGTTCATACCCGGAAGGTCTGTACAAATTATATCAACCCTGCAAGCATGTGCATTACATTCGCATGGTTGCGAGGACTATCTAGCTACTGTTCATGACATGGATGCTGAATCCCCATCAATTCAGAGTCAGCTGATAGTGTCAGAATTTCAAGATGTCTTTCCAGAAGACCTTTCAGGCATACCACCTGCACGTGAAGTAGAATTTAATATCGAGCTCATCCCAGGAACTGAGCCGATTTCCAAGGCTCCTTATCGCATGGCTCCCATAGAGTTGAAGGAGCTGAAGGATCAATTGCAAGAACTTTTGGAACGAGGCTTCATTCGATCGAGCGCATCTTCATGGGGCGCACCGGTCTTATACGTTAAGAAGAAGGACGGCAATATGCGTCTTTGCATAGACTATCGCGAGCTCAACAAGATCACCATCAGGAATAGGTATCCTCTACCACGCATCGACGATCTGTTTGACCAACTCCAAGGGGCCAAACATTTCTCCAAGATTGATCTAAGGTCGGGCTATCATCAGCTACGTGTTAAAGAGAAGGACATCGCCAAGACTGCTTTCGTACACGCTATGGCCACTACGAATTTGTAGTCATGCCATTTGGCCTTACCAATGCTCCAACAGTGTTCATGGATTTGATGAACAAAATCTTCCATGAATATCTGGACAAGTTCGTCATTGTTTTCATTGACGACATCCTGATATTTTCTAAGTCCAAGGAGGAACACGAAGACCATCTTCGTTCAATATTACAGATTCTTTGCCAGAAGCAGTTGTATGCTAAATTCTCCAAGTGTGAGTTCTGGTTAGACAAGGTGGCATTCTTAGGTCACATTATATCAGCAGAAGGAATCACGATGGATCCAGCAAAGGTTGAGGCTATTACCAAGTGGCCAAGACCGACATCAGCGACTGAAGTCCGTAGTTTCCTAGGGTTAGCTAGTTACTACCGTAGGTTCGTGGAGAACTTTTCCCGTTTAGCACTACCATTGACCAAACTGATGCGGAAAGGGGAGAAATTCGTTTGGACTAAAGAAAAAGAGAAGAGCTTTGAAGACCTAAAGCAGAAGTTAGTATCTGCACTGATTCTTACTCTCCCATCTGGTACAGGTGGATTTCAGATCTACAGTGATGAATCGGGGAAGGGACGTGGCTGTGTTCTCATGCAACATGGGAAAGTGATCACGTACCCTACGCATGACTTGGAACTTGCAGCAGTCGTGTTTGCATTGAAGATATGGAGGCACTACTTGTATGGAGAATCATGAGACATTTTCACGGACCACAAGAGCTTCAAGTATATCGTCACTCATCGTGAATTGAACATGAGACAGAGGAGATGGTTAGAGCTGTTGAAGGATTATAACATTAATCTGCAGTATCATCCCGGCAAGGCGAATGTAGTGGCAGATGCACTTAGTAGAAAGTCCAGAATGATAAACGACATTAAAATTGAGGAGGAAATTATAAGAGACTTGGAGCCACTAGACATAGAGATCATGGTACGTGGACATCACGGTTACTGGGCTAATCTTAGAGTAGAACCTGAGTTACTCTCTAGGATCAAGGAAGCTCATAAAGATGATGGTGAAATCTGGGCGATAATTTAGAATTTGGAGAAGCAGACAGAATTTCGAGTAGACGCAGATGGTATCTTGTGGGAGGGCACGAGACTTTGTGTTCCTGATGATCAAGAACTCCGGGAGGCATTGTTAGCTGAGGATCATATCTCCCCATTCTCTATTCATCCTGGTTCGACCAAGATGTACCATGACATCAAGCAATACTTTTGGTAGAGTGGTATGAAACAGGATGTTGTGAATTACGTCTCCAAATGTCTTACCTGCCATCAGGTTAAGATCGAGCATCAGTGATCTGGCGGTCTTCTTCAACCATTAGATATTCCAGAGTGGAAGTGGGACAAAATCACCATGGATTTTATTACCGGTCTTCTGCAGACAAAGAGGAAGCGCGATGCGATTTAGGTTATCATTGATCGACTTACCAAGTTAGCTCATTTCTTACCGATCTGCAAGGAAGATTCGGTCAGTAAACTCGCCGATACTTATAGGAGGGGATCATGAGACTTCATGGTGCTCCATCCAGCATCGTCTTAGACAGAGATCCTCGGTTCACTTCGCAATTCTGGAGAAGTCTGCAGAAAGCTTGGGGTACAAAACTTAAGCTTAGCACGACTTTTCATCCTTAAACAGACGGGCAATCGGAGCGAACGATTCAGACATTAGAAGACATGTTTAGGTTATGTGCGTTGGAATGGACGGGAGATTGGGACGATTACATCTATTTGTTAGAGTTTGCATACAACAACAGTTGGCACGCAAGTATCAAGTGTGCTCCATTCGAGATGTTGTATGGCAGAAAGTGTTGCGCCCCAATCTGCTGGGATCAGGTTGGTGAGCGAACATTTGAAGGACTAGAAATGATTGAGTTGACCAACGAGAAGGTCGTAGTAGCTAATCAGAAACTACAAGAAGCACGGTCACATCAGAAGAGTTATGCAGACAAGCATCGTAGGGACTTACACTTTAACGTAGGAGATCACGTTTTCCTTAAGGTTTCACCGGCACGTGGGGTTAGATGTTTTGGAATCAAAGGGAAGCTCAGTCCTCGATTCATCGGACCGTTTGATGTCATTAAGCGAGTCGGTGAAGTATCTTATCGTTTAGCGTTACCTCCGCAGCTTTCTCATGTTCATGATGTTTTCCATGTGTCCTTACTCAAAGGGTACAAGTATCATCCCCTTCACATGGTTCAGTATCCACTGGAACAGATTCGTGAAGATCTCACTTTCATAGAAGAACCCGAACGAGTTCTTGACAGACAAGAACGAGTCATGAGGAGGAAGACGATTACATTTGTCAAAATCCTTTGGAAGGATCATACCGAGCGAGAAGCCACTTGGGAAATAGAGGAGTCTATCCGGGCTTCTTACCCTCATTTCATATTTTGAATTCGGGTATGTTCTTGTTTTCCAGTTTACATTATCTATAATTCGGGGACGAATTATTCTTTTTAGGGGGGAAGAGTTGTAAAACCCGCATGCTTTTACCATGAATAGTACTCTTATGATCGTACGTACATGATTAGAACTTTCCTTTTATAGCACGTTTACGTTTCACGAATAGGAATTTACAAGAATTACGTACGTGTTATTACACAATAAGTATTTATTACGTATTAAGACACGATAATTATTATCCAAAATAATAATAATCACGAACATGGAAATCATGAACATAAATAATCACGAACATGTTATTATGTATTTACGTATAATTATTACGACTACGTATAAATATAAATTACGACACGAATGATAACTAAATATATCACGTAAACACGACACGAGAACACGTATAGTATTTAGACACGAAAAACAATGGGTTCCCCTTGTGGGCCCCACATACCCACGGCAAGAAACAAGGAAGGGGAACAAGCCCACTTTTAATTTAGTTAAAAAAATAAAAGGAAAACATATTTTTCATAATTACACAAAATCAGAAAAATATCAAAACCCTAATTCCTCTTCCTCTCTCCCTTTTGGCCGCTGGTCTAAGAACACCGCAAGGGTGTGATTGGTTGATTTTGGTGATCAATTCTTCAAGGGTGTTCGTGTTTTTCATTCTTCATTGTTTCACGTATTCGGTAAATCATTAAACCCCTTTTCTTTTTATGTTTTATTAAATAAAAACATATGAAATCATAAGGTTAAAATAAACAAGTAAACTTAAACATGTAAATAATCATGGGGGGGTTAAATCATGGTGTTTTTATGGGGTGTTTGTTTCGGCCGACGCAAGGAACCGAGAGCCTAGGCTCTCGGCTTGCTTTTGTTCGCACCAACAACCGAGACCAAGGGGTCTCGGTGTGGCTGTGATGTTTCGGTCGCAAGAACAAGTGACCCCGACCTATGTCGGGGTGTGTTTTGGTTCAGGTGGTCTCGGCTAAAAACAAAGAAACACCACTGGCTTAAGCCGGTGGCTAAATAAGGAAAGCAGGGGGAACATGAGTCGCGGCAGCAGGGGGAACCACCGGCTAACTGCCGGTGGGAACTTTGCCCAACCAGCGGCTACAACCGAGAAACCAGGGGAAACCACCAGCACAGCCGGTGGCTGTTTTTGCGAAAACAGTGGCAACCGGCCAAGCCGGTTTTGCCACAGTTAAGGGTGCGTTTGTTTGGCCGGTTCACGGGTCCGGTTCATGGGTTCACGAACACGATTCACGTCACGCTTTAGTAAAATAAAACACGGTTCACGACTTGGTTAATTTTACAAGTTTAATTATTTTACAAGTTAATTATTTACAAGCTTAATTAAATTAATTTAACATGTTACATAATTAATTTAATTACAACATGACTTAGGTTAATTATTATTATTAAAAATACATGGATTTGTAACCTAAGTATTTATTGTTTAAATTAGACTAAGTAATTCATTAATTATTAAAATCATGACGTATAATTAATTAATTTCCATGACTTAGGTTATATTAATATATAGATTAATACATGTTTTAACCTAAGTATTTTAACCACTTAATTTAATTAAATCATGTTATATTTAATTAAATCATATAACATATAGTTTATTTAATTTACATGTAATAATTAATAAACTATACTATATATCACATGACTTAGAATATTAATCAGTAAACACTTAAGCTTATATTATTAGCTTAATAATCCAGCTTATTTCCATTTATGGAAACTTTCTATTTTTAAAAACTTATTTAATTAAGGCAGCTAATCTATTTATGGAAACTTTCTATTTT
This sequence comes from Glebionis coronaria, assembly GCA_025667525.1. Lineage (NCBI taxonomy): Eukaryota > Viridiplantae > Streptophyta > Magnoliopsida > Asterales > Asteraceae > Glebionis > Glebionis coronaria. Next base: position 301,951,792 of record CM046875.1, read on the forward strand.
TAGAAACTTATCTATTTTAAGCAGTAAATCTATTTTTGGGAACTTTCTATTTTTGGAAACTTTCTATTTTTGGAAACTTTCTATTTTAGGAAACCTACTATTTTGGGTAGTTACTTATTATTACACAACAAGTATAATAATACAAGAAATACAAGTAATACTTAATTGGAATAGACATAATACATGATAAACATAACATAACGTTAAAAACAGTAAAACAAGACATGAACATATAAAACAAGCTAAGACATGATATAAAACAAGTTACGTATACAGTAATCAGAATACTTATACACGTATATTATTTATGTAGCATTAGTGGTATCTAAGTAGACTCTCTTCCATTCGTCTTCTTCGTTCACTGGACACAAGGTACGGATTCTCTGTCCTTTCAGTATGGACATTCTTTCCTTATTAGGATCCCTGTATGCAGCCAATTGTTTTCCCAGTATATGTTTTATATGTTTTTGAATTTCTTATGTTTAATTAGATACCTAAATCCATATACATGCATGACCAGTTTCACCTAGTTATGGAGGTACCATAGCCATAACACTGGAGGCACTAGTGTTATGACTTCACCACGGCGGAGTGATAGCTCGTGGCGTCCCTTCAGCTTTTGGCCATATTATTATCATGTGGGGCGTATGGGTGCATCCTAGGTTACATGTTTTACAGATTATTCAGGTAAATGTGGTGTGTGCCTTGCATCCTTCACAAGGAGCTGATCCCTCCTACCCAAAAACTTATATTAATTAGAGGCAGCCCATCTAATTGCATGACGAGGTCACCCCTCCAAGTATTCATACACGTTGATATTTCATGACCTATATTGGCTAATGGTAAACATGTTAAACAGTTTTTATAAGATAAACATAAGGCTTTTCAATTTATAAAACCAGTTTTACTAAGTTATACCAGGTTTTCCAGGACTTAGACATTTCCGCTGCTTTATGCTTATATGCTTATATTATTCATGCTATACTTGTATATCTGTGCACTGAGCATTATGCTCAGCCGTTTTTCCTTTCATGTTCCCAAAACGGCAGGTACTTAAGGACGCTCGTAGACTTTAAGCGTACGTGCATATGGATTGGAAGCTTCCTAGCCTTCATTACTTTATGCATTTCTTCATACTTTTGATACTCATTTCTATGGACATTGTTTAGTCCTTTTCATTTACAGTACTTATGTTTGTGTGTGATGAGTTCTACTTTTAGGGTACCGAAGTTTGTTTCTGGTATTTCCTTTATGGTCATGTGATGTTTTATAAATTTATCCTTGTATGCTTTGATGACACGCCATAATCACGCATGACATTCTATTTACCAAAATGGGGTGTTACAAACACACTCCTAATGGTAGTCAACCAAAACCTAGGATCCCTTACCAGCAACCTAGGAATTGGAAACCATCCATGAATAGTCATGTTTCGAACACTACGCCTAAACGATTTGGAAAACCAAGGAATACAAGTACTTTCGTGAATCCTAAATTCTCTGTATGTCCCACTTGCAAAAAGGGCATTCAAAATGGAAATCATGACCATTGCATTCTGCAATACCTCTATGAGGTCAAATCTCGTTCTTTTGAACGGAGATCGTATACAGAATCCCATAAGACAACAAGGAGATACAAACTCGTCGCAAAGAAAAGCAACCACACCAAATCTGAAACGTGGATTCAAAAAGGACATAGTTTCTCTCCAAAGAACTCTTCTGCTGTGCAAGAGAAAACTACTCCTAAATGTAGTCTTCAGTGGAAACCAACGGGTCGGATCTTCACGGAAGTTAGTCTTAAGTGGATTCCAATAGAGAAGAGTGATTAAACCTGCGCTAGCTCGAATGCGAATGTTTTAAACATGGACAAGAAATTTGTTACTCCTAACACTAGTATTTGTGCAAACTCTTCTTCTGTTATTGCAGGTACAACAGCGGATTCTGAACCCACTTATTCTTCCTCAAAGGGTTCCAATTCTGTACATTTGATATCACCTTCTTCTGTTGTACAAAAGTATATTTTGGATTATTTTCGAAAAACTTGAAAAAATACAAAAATAAAATAAAATATAAAACATATAAAAACAAAACACAAAATTAAAAATCTTTCAAGATCCAAAAATATTCTTCTCGACGTGTCTTTCAGTATCGATAATACGGATGTGCCTAGAAATGTCGCTCAATAACGACACGGGTGTGTACATAAAGCTCGAATGAAAGTTGTAAATATTTTTCAAAACATGTCATTTCTTCTATTTAATAAAGGAAAATATCTATTTTAGACAATTTTTCCAACAACGGGTAGAGCAATCTATCTTGGGTTGAGCTTGTCACAAGACATTCAACGTTTTGAGCTCAACACAATGGCTTGTAATTACTTTCAGATTGCAACCCGGATCGATATTCATGGGGGAGTGTACGATTTAGTGCGCTTACCCTTAGCAAAAGAAGAGAAATATTCTTACACTTGAGTGGATTTGTCAAGACATTCAAAGTCTATGAACTCAAGTTCATGCTTTAGAAAAACTGATAGGTGTGTAAACACCCATCCTTTTACCACTTAATTCGGGTTAAAACGAGACCAAAACACGTATTTAATATCATTTGTTTGGAATTATGCGTGGTTTTTGTGTTTATTGTGTTTTCAGAGCCAACCGGATGAGTATTGAAGAAAACATGGGATTGCACGGGTTTTACTGAAGAAAAAAGACTCAAGATAAAGTCTATTGTCCAAGAGATGCAAAAGATTTGAAGTCACTGGGCCTATTCAAAGATTTATCGAAGAAAAGGACCAAAGATGGAAGATTTATATAAGTCGAAGAAACTCAAGTCTATTAAACGAAGAAATTAAAAGACGAGTTGAATTTAATCGACGACAAATCCCGAATCAGAATCGAAAACGGAAACTTTTCTGAAAAGACGAAAAGACAAGAAGAACGGGAGAAAGCCCACTCACCAACCAAAGGACAAGCCTATATAAAGCTCACCCCTCACACATTTTAGAGAGTTAGCTTAGTTTTTCTTCTTCCCCACTCTTTCTCTCTGTTTTCGTTTCATCACCATCACCACTAGGGTGATTGGTGATTTTAATCTTTGTTTTCCAAATCTTGTTATTTTAATTCTTGTTTGATCTTGTTGAAACATTAATCATTCAATACAAAGTCTTGTTTAATCTTTCCATTTAATCTTGTTCATCTTCATCTTTATCTTCAAGTTCTTAAGTTTTTATTTTTCTTGATTTGATCTTCAAAAGTTGATGGGATTCGTGTTTTTGTTGATGGGATTTGTAGCTTATGGTTAATAGATGCTTTTTGATTGAGTTATTTTAGTCTTTGGTGAAAAACTTAGTGATTTTTGGATTAAAAACGGGTTTCCTTGTTCTTCGTTAACTGTTACTGTTTCTGGGTTTCCAGATCTTCCGAATCAAGCATAAGTTCCGAATCGAGCCACTTTATTCGGAAGTCTAAAACTTCCGAACCAACCACCTTCATTCGGAAGTCTCAAACTTCCGAACCAAGCAGACAGTTCCGAACCAAACATCTTCATTCGGAAGTCCATAAGTTCCGAATCAAACACCTTCATTCGGAAAGTTCCGAACCAACCCATAAGTTCCGAACCAAGCCTTCATTCGGAAGGTTCCGAACCAAGCCAGAAAGTTCCGAATCAATTGCTTTTCAAAAGTTCCGGATGAATGAACAGTAACTTCCGAATGAGTTGTCTTAGAGTAAGTTCCGAATCAAAGGGTAAAGTTCCGAATCAATTTTCCTTTTAGATTACTGTTTGTCTGCTTTACTGTTCCTTTATGTTTATTGAACTTTAATTCCAATTTTAATTTTAATCTTAACTTTAAACTTAAGTTTAATACAAGTCTTTGTTAATCATAATTAAAGTAATTGTCTTTGATTTAAATTTTCATTTCCACTTTTTATTAGACTAGAAAACCAAACCCTTTTATTTAGTAACCAAGAACAATCATTCCACTTAAGACCAAGATCAATTCGAGAGGATTCCGAGAGAAAATCTGAACCCATACAAAATGCGTGTATCAAATGGCGCCGCTGCCGGCTCTTCTCGTTAAGATCAAAAGTTTTTTGTGAGAACTTGGATTTTGGGATCCGTTCCCCGTGAACGTTACCTTTTCATAAAAATTTTCAAAAATCCTAAAAAATATAAAATTTTCAAAAATACAAAAAAAAATTAAAAAACATAAAAACCAAAAATATTTGTGCTTTGCTTTTCTTTGTTCGTTCTTTTGCAGGTGTATGCGCACCCGATCCACGTCATATCAAGAGCCCGAGCCTCTCGATCACTTAGACATGGCCGGTGTACCACCTCCAAACAATAATAATAACAACAACAACATGAACAATAACAACAACAATGAGCACCTTCCGGATAATCGCCCGATGATTGAATTGTTGCAAGCTCATGTCGATGGCAACACGGATCCAATTGTTATACCCCCAATTGCCGCCAACAATTTCGAGCTAAAATCAGGCTTTATCCAGATGGTCTCCGCTCAACCATTCTTGGGACGAACCATTGATGATCCACACGACCATATCAAGAGATTCTTGCAACTCACAAACACGGTCAAGTTCAATGGTGTTCCACAAGAGGTTATAAGGTTACAACTTTTTCCCTTTTCTTTAGAGGGACAAGCCCGGCATTGGCTTGCTAAGGAACCGCCACAGAGTATTCTCTCGTGGACGGATTTGGAAACAAAGTTTATCAACTACTTTTTTCCACCCTCTCGTACTACCGCTTTGCGGAATGAGATCATAAATTTTGAACAAAAGTACGATGAGTCATTCAGTGAATCTTGGGATCGCTTTAAAGATCTTTTAAGAAAATGCCCACAACATGGTTTTACCAAAGTACATCAAATCAATACTTTTTACAATGGTTTAAGCATGAGTGACCAAGATTCACTGAACAGTGCTTCGGGGGGTAATCTATTGGCTAAGACTTCCAATGCTGCTTGGGACATCATTGAGAACAAGTCTCGTGTGCAAACCAAGAGTGTTAGGACCAATGTCGCTAGTGCTAGCACTAATGACAGCGACAAGCGATTAGACAAAATCACTACGCTTCTTGAATCGCTTGTCACCCACACCGTCAGCAACAACAACAGCAACAACGCCAAAAATACACAAGTGAACGCTGTCAGCCAACCTTGTGAGATATGTGGTGGTCCCCACTCTTACACCACTTGTACCGCCACCCAAGATTACCCTGCTGAGAATGTGAATGCGGCATATGGCACCTACCAACAACCTGCTTATCAAGCTAGACCTCAAGGTGACCGTAACTTGCTTAGCTATCGATCCAACAACTACCTTTCACCACCTGGTTTTTCCCCAAACAACCCAAACCAACAACAAAACCTTAACCGCCCTCCTCAACAACAACAACAACCTCGACAACCATACATCCCACCTCACAAGCAACAACAACCACCTCAACGTAACAATCAAGTCTACCAACAACCTGCTTACCAACCACCTGCATACAATGCTCCTCCCAACCAAGCGACCACTGCATTACACCAAGAGGTTGCAACCTATATGAGGACCAATGATGTGATAGTGGGAAATCTCCAAGAGGAAGTGCGCAATTTGAAAGCAGACTTGGTCAAGCAAGGAAATGATTTAAGAGTCGATATGAGAAATACGTTGGACACCCAAACAAATGACCTGAGGAACATGATGGATAGTTTCTTCCAAGGTAATCAACCCTCTTCTTCGGGTACTCTTCCGAGTAACACCGTTGCGAACCCAAGAGGGGAGATGAAAGCAATCACTACTCGAAGTGGCAAAGGTACCCAAGAACCCGAGCTTCCTATACCTCCACCGGTGGTTGTGACTAAGGAGAACGAGTCACCTGCTCCTATTCCTCACCCTTCTCCTTCCCCAATTTCTCCACCTCTTCTTTCTACCCCTCCTCCACCCGTGGTTGTGAGTGATCCTATTCCTCTAAAGCCTTCCTCTTCTTCCAATATACCTTATCCTTCAAGGTTGAGGAAAGAGAAGCAAAAGAGCAAGGATGATATTCAGGTTTCGAATTTCCTTAAAATGTTCAAACAACTGAATTTCAATATCTCCTTCGCTGAGGCTCTCGCTCACATGCCCAAATACGCCAAAATGTTTAAAGACCTTTTGAGCGACAAGGAAAAGCTCCTCCATCTCGCCAACACCCAACTTAATGAGAACTGCTCTGCAGTGCTCTTAAGGAAATTGCCAATCAAGCTTGGTGATCCGGGTCGTTTTCTTATCCCTTGCAATTTCCCGGGAGTAGAAAATTGCATGGCCCTAGCCGATCTAGGTGCCAGTATTAATCTCATGCCTCTAAGTGTTTGGAAGCAATTATCTCTCCCAGAGCTAGTCCCCACTAAAATGACTTTGGAATTGGCCAACCGTACGGTTGCTTATCCAGTGGGGATAGCCGAAGACGTCATTGTAGGAGTCGACAAATTCACCTTCCCTGCTGATTTTGTTGTCGTCGACTACGAGATGGACCCCCGTGTGCCACTGATTGTTGGTCGTCCATTCCTTAGGACCGGTCGCACTCTCATTGATGTTGAAGCCGGTGAGCTTATCATGAGAGTGGGTGACGATAAAGTAGTCTTCAACATGGGAAAGTTGTCTAAACAGCCTTATTCATATGAGAGCGTTAATTGTATTGACGTTCTTGATGAGGCTTGTGAAGAACACTTTAATGATGCTTGCAAAAGTATGCCTACTTCTCTTCCCAATGTTGAGACCGTGTCCTCTATTGATTCATCATTGTCTTTATTTGGAGATAGTGATTTATTCTGGAACAATCTTGAAGATACCATGGGAGATGCGAATTTAGCTACTAATGATTCTCCTATCGATGGGGATGAAGACATGAATTTCTTTGACAATCTTCTCACCGAAGACAATCCTTCGCCTCCATCTCCCACGGTCATTGCTATCGATACTCCGACTTAGAAAACGCCTCCCGTCGAAAATCCTCTGGATTTGGAACTTAAGGAGTTGCCGCCACATCTCGAGTACGTGTTCCTTGACGACAACAAGAAGTCGCCCGTCATTATTGCAAAGGATTTGAAAGATGAAGAGAAGACTCGCCTCGTTGCCGTGCTGAAAGCTCATAAGAAGGCTATTGCTTGGAAGATTTCGGATATTCGTGGAATTGATCCTCACTTCTGCACACACAAAATTCTCATGGAGGACGACTTTAAGCCCACAATTCAAAGCCAACGAAGGGTGAATCCAAAAATCCATGAAGTCATCAAAACAGAGGTTATCAAACTTCTTGATGCGGGTATGATTTACCCTATTTCGGATTCCCCATGGGTTAGTCCAATCCATTGTGTGCCCAAGAAGGGCGGAATAACCGTTGTTCCCAATGAACACAACGAGTTGATTCCCACTCGTCTCGTTACTGGGTGGAGAGTTTGTATAGACTACCGCAAACTCAATGATGCCACGAGAAAGGATCATTTCCCTCTACCTTTTATGGACCAAATGCTTGAACGTTTAGCCGGTAATGAATATTACTGCTTTCTCGATGGTTTCTCGGGTTATTTTCAAATACCCATCGATCCCCAAGATCAAGAGAAGACCACATTCACTTGTCCCTATGGCACTTTCGCTTACAAAAGAATGCCTTTTGGCTTATGTAATGCGCCCGGGACTTTCCAAAGGTGCATGTTAGCTATCTTCCATGACATGGTTGAACAAACCATGGAAGTCTTCATGGATGATTTCTCGGTCTTCGGGGATTCCTTCTCCTCTTGCCTTGCCAATTTAGAACGTATGCTAAAGCGGTGCGAAGACACTCGCCTAGTTCTGAATTGGGAAAAATGCCATTTTATGGTAAAAGAAGGCGTCGTGCTTGGACATAAGATCTCGAAAGCCGGTCTTGAAGTTGACCGTGCTAAAGTCGATGTTATCGCAAAGTTGCCTCCACCTTCAACCGTGAAGGGTGTGAGAAGTTTCCTGGGTCATGCAGGCTTCTACCGTCGATTCATCAAAGATTTTTCCCAAATCGCTCGCCCGATGACCCATCTCTTGGAAAAAGATACTCCTTTTATCTTCTCCAAAGAGTGTCTTGAAGCCTTCAACTCGCTTAAGGATAAGCTAACTAAGGCACCCGTCTTGGTTACCCCTAATTGGGAGCTACCCTTTGAGTTGATGTGCGATGCTAGTGATTTTACTATTGGAGCGGTTCTTGGACAAAGAATGAACAAACACTTCCAACCGATCCATTACGCTAGCAAGACAATGACTGGGGCACAATTACATTATACGACAACCGAAAAAGAGCTTTTAGCTGTTGTCTATGCTTTTGAAAAATTCCGCCCCTATCTTGTCCTTTCTACCACTATTGTGTACACCGATCATTCCGCGCTGAAGTACTTGTTGACAAAGCAAGATTCCAAACCAAGACTTCTTCGTTGGGTTTTGCTGCTCCAGGAATTTAAAATCGAAATTCGCGATAAAAAAGGAGTAGAAAACTTAGCCGCGGATCATCTCAGCAGACTTGAGGATCCTTACCAAGGGGATCATCCGACCAAAGAAATCAATGATTCTTTTCCCTTGGAGACCTTAATGTCTATAAACTCGAAGCCGAATGAAACCCCGTGGTTTGCGGACTTTGCAAACTACTTGGCGGGTGGAATTCTCAAGGAAGGGTTGACGTCCCAGCAAAAGAAGAAGTTCTTCACCGACATCAAGACTTACTTTTGGGACGACCCTTACCTATTCAAACAATGTGCCGACCTGATTATTCGCCGATGTGTTGATGGACCGGCAGCGTCTGAAATCCTTAAGGCTTGCCACAAAGGACCCACCGGTGGTCACTTTGGTCCCAACTACACCGCTAAAAAAGTGTTTGATTCCGGATTTTATTGGCCCTCCATATACCGTGACGCTCACGATATGGTCAAACGATGTGATGTTTGCCAAAAGCAAGGCAAAATCACACATAAAGACGAGATGCCTCAGAATTTCATTCAAGAGTGTGAAATTTTTGATGTTTGGGGTATCGACTTTATGGGGCCATTCCCTTCTTCTAAAGGAAACAAATACATCCTTGTAGCCGTTGACTACGTTTCAAAGTGGGTTGAAGCCAAAGCTTTGCCTACTAATGACGTAAGGGTGGTTTGTAACTTTTTGAAGGCTCTATTCGCTAGATTCGGTGTGCCTCGCGCCATTATTAGTGATCGTGGGACTCATTTCTGCAATGACCAATTTGCTCGAGTCATGGCTAAGTACGGTGTAAATCATCGTCTTTCCACAGCCTACCACCCACAAACTAATGGCCAGGCTGAAATATCTAACCGAGGGCTGAAGCGAATTCTTGAAAGGACTGTGGGAGAGCATCGTGCCTCATGGGCTGATAAACTTGATGATGCTTTGTGGGCTTTCCGTACTGCTTACAAGACCCCAATCGGCTGTACGCCTTATCGTCTTGTGTACGGGAAAGCGTGCCACCTCCCCATTGAGTTGGAGCACAAGGCTTATTGGGCCTTGAAGTGGGCTAATTTTGATATAAACAAAGCCGGTGACCTACGCAAGATCCAACTCAATGAGCTAAATGAACTCCGTAATGAGGCTTATGAAAATTCTTTGATCTATAAGGAAAGAACTAAGCTCATTCACGACTCTAAGATCAAAAACCGAGAGTTCCATGTTGGAGACAAGGTCTTACTTTTTAACTCTCGGTTGAAAATCTTCTCGGGAAAGCTCAAATCTCGTTGGTCCGGCCCATTCACCATTGCGCAAATTTTTCCATATGGTACTCTCGAGCTCGCTCAACCTGATGGACCAAATTTTAAGGTGAATGGCCAACGAGTGAAGTTGTACTTTGGTGAGGACACCTCTCAGGAGGTGATTCCATCCCTCACCACATTCCCCATGAACTAATTTTGGGTCGAGTCAGGCTCGTGACTCGGTTATCAAAAACAAGCGCTCCTCGGGAGGCAGCCCGAGTATCTATCCTTTTATGTTTTAATCCCCTAAGTGTAGGGGGGACTTCTACGTGTTTGTCTTTGTGTGGTGTGATTACAGGGATAAGTGCACTCTTGGAATTTTTAAAGAACCGTGCTCCCGTGTTATCCGAAATCCGGTTCTATCTCTCAACTATCGTGATTCAATTTTCTTCATACTCACATTTGAAATTGATCACGTTAGTCGTCTCTTCCTTAGCTTGAGTTAACCAACGTGCACAATGTCATAAGTGTAGGGGAAACTTTTCCCACATGCTTAAACATTGAGGACAATGTTTATCTTAAGTGTAGGGGGGACTTCTATCGAAGTTTTAAGTGGACTTTTCCATGAAAATGCCTTCAATTAACCGGAAAATCCTATTTTCAACATTTTACAAATTTTTTATTAACTTTGGCCAATTAGTTGTAATTTTTAAATTTTTATCGTTGCTTTCATATGTATATATCCCGCAAATAAAGTCAAAAATATTAATAAAGTAGGTAGCTAGTTTAGAAGTCTTTGACATATTAGGCCCGTTGCGTTTATTTTGACTCAACCCGAATAGACTTATCCAAGTTTATTCTAGCTAGTATCCTTAACCATGTAGACCTTAATTGGTTTATTAGGCTAAGTGTCCACGAGTCTCATTAGTTGAGATTTTAAATTGTGGAGGACGAGAAATGATAGAGTCAATTATAAGTCGGTATTCTTGCGCAAGCTCACTTGGTGTAATTATTTGCCTATTCTCCTATCACTTGCTAATAATTTATCTGCAATAAGTAAGGTCGTACGATTTGAAAAGTTACTTAGCTTCTAGCCCAAGATCGTTTAAAAGTTGCTCGGTAATGATAAGAGTTCATAGCCAAGGCATAACTTATGAAGCGGGGCGCGAAGATTGGTGAGTCCGAAAAGGCCCTAACAAGGCATGAGGATTCCATTTTATTGCTGAAGATCCAAAGTGATGTGAAAAGCATTCTTCCTAAAATCAATATGAAGGATCAAGACTCACGACGAAAAGCAATCAACTCCCATAAAGATCATGGAGAAGTCTATCCGAAAAGACCCTAACAAGGTATGAGGATAAATAGATCCAAGTCCGAAAAGGAGGCGGATCGTTGTATCTCAAAATCCCAATTAGAGATTGAAGAAATAATCATGAAGTCGTGGTCAACAAAGTTGGAGAACCCCTCAAAAGTCTCCAAGTGAAGAAACTCTATTATGATGAGAAGACCATTATCTCAAGAACGTCTCTCGAAGATATGAAGTATGAAGTACATGCCAAATATCGGCCCGAGAAAGGTCTCAAATCGTGAACCAAGTTATGCCAAGATATGAACTTTTTGATATCCCGAGAAGCAGTTTTAAGAGATTTTGTCCTTTAGCTAACTATTGATCAAATCGTCCTACTTTGCTTTCAGCCCTAATAAACTATCGAAATAAGTCCAAAAATGCATCTTCATGATCATTCTAAGACAAAAATAAAATATAAGAGATACACCTAGGAATAAGGGAGTTTAAGCATTTAATTAAGCCATGTGTGTAAGTGTTTGAATTACTAACTTATAATAACAATGATCTCGTTTTTAAGCTTAGTTTGGGGAACGTGAAACTTGAGGGTGATAAATCTTCGCAGCGCCAAAGCCCTAATGTAAGTCATCGATTTCTTTGCAAGTTATTTCCATATAGCTATTTTCAAGTGAAAATGGTTTTCTATCCTTTTGTTTCCTTCAAAGTCTTAATTCCCTTTAGTACTTTAATTTTTGTTTAGTAGAATTTAAATAAGGCCAAGGTTAATTAATTATGAGAAAAGTGTAAACTTGCTTTATCACTAAGCATTGCATGAGGGCATGGCAATGGTTAAGTGTAGGGGATTTGATAGGTGTGTAAACACCCATCCTTTTACCACTTAATTCGGGTTAAAACGAGACCAAAACACGTATTTAATATCATTTGTTTGGAATTATGCGTGGTTTTTGTGTTTATTGTGTTTTCAGAGCCAACCGGATGAATATTAAAGAAAACATGGGATTGCACGGGTTTTACTGAAGAAAAAAGACTCAAGATAAAGTCTATTGTCCAAGAGATGCAAAAGATTTGAAGTCACTGGGCCTATTCGAAGATTTATCGAAGAAAAGGACCAAAGATGGAAGATTTATATAAGTCGAAGAAACTCAAGTCTATTAAACGAAGAAATTAAAAGACGAGTTGAATTTAATCGACGACAAATCCCGAATCAGAATCGAAAACGGAAACTTTTCTGAAAAGACGAAAAGACAAGAAGAACGGGAGAAAGCCCACTCACCAACCAAAGGACAAGCCTATATAAAGCTCACCCCTCACACATTTTAGAGAGTTAGCTTAGTTTTTCTTCTTCCCCACTCTTTCTCTCTGTTTTCGTTTCATCACCATCACCACTAGGGTGATTGGTGATTTTAATCTTTGTTTTCCAAATCTTGTTATTTTAATTCTTGTTTGATCTTGTTGAAACATTAATCATTCAATACAAAGTCTTGTTTAATCTTTCCATTTAATCTTGTTCATCTTCATCTTTATCTTCAAGTTCTTAAGTTTTTATTTTTCTTGATTTGATCTTCAAAAGTTGATGGGATTCGTGTTTTTGTTGATGGGATTTGTAGCTTATGGTTAATAGATGCTTTTTGATTGAGTTATTTTAGTCTTTGGTGAAAAACTTAGTGATTTTTGGATTAAAAACGGGGTTCCTTGTTCTTCGTTAACTGTTACTGTTTCTGGGTTTCCAGATCTTCCGAATCAAGCATAAGTTCCGAATCGAGCCACTTTATTCGGAAGTCTAAAACTTCCGAACCAACCACCTTCATTCGGAAGTCTCAAACTTCCGAACTAAGCAGACAGTTCCGAACCAAACATCTTCATTCGGAAGTCCATAAGTTCCGAATCAAACACCTTCATTCGGAAAGTTCCGAACCAACCCATAAGTTCCGAACCAAGCCTTCATTCGGAAGGTTCCGAACCAAGCCAGAAAGTTCCGAATCAATTGCTTTTCAAAAGTTCCGGATGAATGAACAGTAACTTCCGAATGAGTTGTCTTAGAGTAAGTTCCGAATCAAAGGGTAAAGTTCCGAATCAATTTTCCTTTTAGATTACTGTTTGTCTGCTTTACTGTTCCTTTATGTTTATTGAACTTTAATTCCAATTTTAATTTTAATCTTAACTTTAAACTTAAGTTTAATACAAGTCTTTGTTAATCATAATTAAAGTAATTGTCTTTGATTTAAATTTTCATTTCCACTTTTTATTAGACTAGAAAACCAAACCCTTTTATTTAGTAACCAAGAACAATCATTCCACTTAAGACCAAGATCAATTCGAGAGGATTCCGAGAGAAAATCTGAACCCATACAACATGCGTGTATCAAAAACCTCTTCTCCAAAAATAAATATGGTTTTCGAAAAGCGTTGAACATAATTTTTTCAAGAGTTTTTCAATGATTATTCAAAATCTTTCAATATCTTTCAAAAATTGTGTGTTCAACAACTCCCATCCTCAAAAGGTGAAATGTGGATCACATCCTCACAATGACAATTCAATTGGATCAATTTTTGAGGGGGAGCTTTCAATATTCATGCTATGTTAGACACATCTTTCTCCCAAAGATTTTCAAGACTATTTTTCAAAATATATTTTAATCAAATTTGGTATCTCTAATATCGAAAGATTTTATATATTAGAGATAGGGGAGAAAATGTGATTAAAATGTGATCTATAGACTCAAGCACTTTAACTCTTACCCACATGTGCAAAATGTCTACTTAAATTCTTTCGCATTTCTATGCACATGTGTAGGGGAACTTTTCTAAAACGACAAAACTAGCAAGGTGTTAAATATTTTTCAAACACTTTGTTAGATTTTAAAGTGGTTTATGGTTACGATCAAATACCCATAACATCTTTAATCCACGACGTTATTGGTTTCAAAAGGGTGGTTAAGTTTAAGTCCTATGATCTGACTAGAACCAGAGGGATCATCCCAGGGACAATCTAATAGATTATTAGAAGTCCTTAGGAAAGATGGAGTAGAATGTGAACGTAGTTGAATGCCGACTAAGTACTGATGCTAGCATTGGAACAATCACAACAAGGTGCTAGTAATGATGTCTTAGTAAGCATTGAAGGGGTTGAAGAATGAAAAAGAAATGTAAGGATAAAGGGTGTAAAGAAATTAGCCATCCATACAACTTAGGCAGAAACCAGGTCAACACATCATGAAGACAAACTCATCATGGACCCAGTGATGAAGTGCACAACCCTTACCTAGCTACCCAGGCTTCTCTTAAAAGAAGTTCGTTTTATTGTCACGGAGAACAACATAACTTCTATTAGCTTTCTCACTCTGAGGTAGTTGATATTGAATAGGTGGCATCTGCTCTAGCCTCCGACCACTAAAAGTGCACAAATCAATCTAGAGCCAAGAGATAAATCAAATCTCTTAGGACACACGGATGACGAACAAGAGAGACCTATGCTATATCCTTGTGATATTGCTAGAATACTCAGAGTGATACTACTTAGTATTCACAATGATGAGTAGAAATCCTTCCAGTGTTCACGTCAAACAGCACTGCGGTAGGTCATATGTAAGATTATTTATGAATTAAACATATGTAAAACTAAAAAGCAACAGTGGTTTGATTCTGAATTGATTTCAAACTCGTTTCAGGTTTCTACGCAATATTTTTGTGGTCTTGCCAGAACATTCAGAGTGATATTCATTAATATTTGATATAGGTGTTTGCAATGGGTTCTAATTTACTTCTCTCGATATCCTCTCGAATTGATCTAGGTCTTAAGTGGAATGATTGTTCTTGGTTACTAAAGAAAGGGGTTTGGTTTTCTAATCTAATAAAAAGTGAAAATGAAAATTTAAACCAAAGACAATTAATTTAATGGTGATTACTAAAAACTTGTATTAAACTTAAGATTAAAATCAAGATTAAAAATTAGATTTGAAATTAAAACAATCAAACATAAAGGAACAATCAAACATAAAGGAACAATAAAGTAAACAAACAGTAATCTAAAGGAAATACTTAATTCGGAACTTTTAAACCTAGATTCAGAACTTGCTCATTCGGAACATACTCATTCGGAACATACTCATTCGGAACATACTCATTCGGAATTTTCCGAATGAAGGTTCATTCGGAACTTGCTGGATCGGAAGACACTGATTCGGAACCTTCAGCTTGATTCGGAAGATTTACTTGGTTCGGAACTTTAAGGCTTGACTCGGAACTTTCCGGATGAAAGCTTGATTCGGAAGTTTTCTCTTGATTCGGAACTTTAATGCTTGGTTCGGAAGTTTCCGAATGAAGGACTCATTCGGAACTTTTTGTTTGATTCGGAAGATCTGGAAACCCAGTTACAGTAACAGTATTGCGAAGAACAAGGAGCACGAATTTTAATCAAAATCAAACCAAATACTTAAAAAGTTTTTACCAAATTAAACACAAATCATTTAGATACCATAAGCAACGAATCCCATCAATAAAAACACAAATTCTAACAACTTTTGAAGACCAAATCAAGAAAAATAAAAACTTAAAAACTTGAAGATAAAGATGATGATGAACAAGATGAAATGGAAGATTAAACAAGAACTTAGTATTGAATGATTGATGTTTTGACAAGATGAAACAAAGATTAAAATTACAAGATTAAAGAACTAAAGATAAAAATCACCAATCACCCTAGTGGTGATGGTGTTCTACGAACCAGGAGAAAGAGTGGGGAGGAAGAAAGAAAAAAACTAGTCTAAAATGTGTGAGGGGAAGGCTATTTATAGTCTTGTCCTTTGGTTGGTGAGTGGGTTTCTCCCGTTCTTCTTGTCTTTTCGTCTTTTCAGAAAAGTTTCCGTTTTCGATTCTGATTCGGGATTTGTCGTCGATTAAATTCAACTCGTCTTTTAATTTCTTCGTTTAATAGACTTGAGTTTCTTCGACTTATATAAATCTTCCATCTTTGGTCCTTTTCTTCGATAAATCTTCGAATAGGCCCAGTGACTTCAAATCTTTTGCATCTCTTGGACAATAGACTTTATCTTGAGTCTTTTTCTTCAGTAAAACCCGTGCAATCCCATGTTTTCTTCAATATTTATCCGGTTGGCTCTGAAAACACAATAAACACAAAAACCACGCATAATTCCAAACAAATGATATTAAATACGTGTTTTGGTCTCGTTTTAGCCCGAATTAAGTGGTAAAAGGATGGGTGTTTACACACCTATCAAATCCCCTACACTTAACCATTGCCATGCCCTCATGCAATGCTTAGTGATAAAGCAATTTTACACTTTTCTCATAATTAATCAACCTTGGCCTTATTTAAATTCTACTAAACAAAAATTAAAGAAATAAAACTTCAATGGTAACAAAGGGATAGAAAACCATTTTCACTTGAAAATAGCTACATGGAAATAACTTGCAAAGAAATCGATGACTTACATTAGGGCTTTGGTGCTGCGAAGATTTATCACCCTCAAGTTTCACGTTCCCCAAACTAAGCTTAAGAACGAGATCATTGTTATTATAAGTTAGCAATTCAAACACTTACACACATGGCTTGATTAAATGCTTAAACTCCCTTATTCCTAGGTGTATCTCTTATATTTTATTTTTTTGTCTTAGAATGATCATGAAGATGCATTTTTGGACTTATTTCGATAGTTTATTAGGGCTGAAAGCAAAGTAGGACGATTTGATCAATAGTTAGCTAAAGGACAAAATCTCTTAAAACTGCTTCTCGGGATATCAAAAAGTTCATATCTTAGCATAACTTGGTTCACGATTTGAGACCTTTCTCGGGCCGATATTTGGCATGTACTTCATACTTCATATCTTCGAGAGACGTTCTTGAGATAATGGTCGTCTCATCATAATAGAGTTTCTTCACTTGGAGACTTTTGAGGGGTTCTCCAACTTTGTTGACCACGACTTCATGATTATTTCTTCAATCTCTAATTGGGATTTTGAGATACAACGATCCGCTTCCTTTTCGGACTTGGATCTATTTATCCTCATACCTTGTTAGGGTCTTTTCGGATAGACTTCTCCATGATCTTTATGGGAGTTGATTGCTTTTCGTCGTGAGTCTTGATCCTTCATATTGACTTTAGGAATAATGCTTTTCACATCACTTTGGATCTTCAGCAATAAAATTGAATCCTCATGCCTTGTTAGGGCCTTTTTGGACTCGCCAATCTTCGCGCCCCGCTTCATAAGTTATGCCTTGGCTATGAACTCTTATCATTACCGAGCAACTTTTAAACGATCTTGGGCTAGAAGCTAAGTAACTTTTCAAATCGTAAGACCTTACTTATTGCATATAAATTATTAGCAAGTGATGGGAGAATAGGCAAATAATTACACCAAGTGAGTTTGCGCAAGAATACCGACTTATAATTGACTCTATCATTTCTCGTCCTCCACAATTTAAAATCTCAAGTAATGAGACTCGTGGATACTTAGCCTAATAAACCAATTAAGGTCTACATGGTTAAGGATACTAGCTAGAATAAACTTGGATAAGTCTATTCGGGTTGAGTCAAAATAAACGCAACGGGCCTAATATGTCAAAGACTTCTAAACTAGCTACACCACTTTATTAATATTTTTGACTTTATTGTGGAATATATACATATGAAAGCAACGATGAAAATTTAAAAATTACAACTAAATGGCCAAAGTTAATAAAAAATTTGAAAAATGTTGAAAAATAGGATTTTCCGGTTAATTGAAGGCATTTTCATGGAAAAGTCCACTTAAAACTTCGATAGAAGTCCCCCCTACACTTAAGATAAACATTGTCCTCAATGTTTAAGCATGTGGGAAAAGGTTCCCCTACACTTATGACATTGTGCACGTTGGTTAACTCAAGTTAAGGAAGAGACGACTAAAGTGATCAATTTCAAATGTGAGTATGAAGAAAATTGAATCACGATAGTTGAGAGATAGAACCGGATTTCGGATAACACGGGAGCACGGTTCTTCAAAGTTTCCAAGAGTGCACTTATCCCTGTAATCACACCACCATGCAAAGACAAGCACATATAGAAGTCCCCCCTACACTTAGGGGATTAACACATAAAAGATAGATACTCGGGCTGCCTCCCGAGGAGCGCTTGTTTTTGATAACCGAGTCACGAGCCTGACTCGACCCAAAATTAGTTCATTGGGAACGTGGTGAGGGATGGAATCACCTCCTTAGAGGTGTCCTCACCAAAGTACAACTTCACTCGTTGGCCATTCACCTTAAAATTTGGTCCATCAGGTTGAGCGAGCTCGAGAGTACCATATGGAAAAATTTGGGCAATGGTGAATGGGCCGGACCAACGAGATTTGAGCTTTCCCGAGAAGATTTTCAATACTAGGGTGATTGGTCATTTGATATAGGTGTTTGCAATGGGTTCTAATTTACTTCTCTCGATATCCTCTCGAATTGATCTAGGTCTTAAGTGGAATGATTGTTCTTGGTTACTAAAGAAAGGGGTTTGGTTTTCTAATCTAATAAAAAGTGAAAATGAAAATTTAAACCAAAGACAATTAATTTAATGGTGATTACTAAAAACTTGTATTAAACTTAAGATTAAAATCAAGATTAAAAATTAGATTTGAAATTAAAACAATCAAACATAAAGGAACAATCAAACATAAAGGAACAATAAAGTAAACAAACAGTAATCTAAAGGAAATACTTAATTCGGAACTTTTAAACCTAGATTCAGAACTTGCTCATTCGGAACATACTCATTCGGAACATACTCATTCGGAACATACTCATTCGGAATTTTCCGAATGAAGGTTCATTCGGAACTTGCTGGATCGGAAGACACTGATTCGGAACCTTCAGCTTGATTCGGAAGATTTACTTGGTTCGGAACTTTAAGGCTTGACTCGGAACTTTCCGGATGAAAGCTTGATTCGGAAGTTTTCTCTTGATTCGGAACTTTAATGCTTGGTTCGGAAGTTTCCGAATGAAGGACTCATTCGGAACTTTTTGTTTGATTCGGAAGATCTGGAAACCCAGTTACAGTAACAGTATTGCGAAGAACAAGGAGCACGAATTTTAATCAAAATCAAACCAAATACTTAAAAAGTTTTTACCAAATTAAACACAAATCATTTAGATACCATAAGCAACGAATCCCATCAATAAAAACACAAATTCTAACAACTTTTGAAGACCAAATCAAGAAAAATAAAAACTTAAAAACTTGAAGATAAAGATGATGATGAACAAGATGAAATGGAAGATTAAACAAGAACTTAGTATTGAATGATTGATGTTTTGACAAGATGAAACAAAGATTAAAATTACAAGATTAAAGAACTAAAGATAAAAATCACCAATCACCCTAGTGGTGATGGTGTTCTACGAACCAGGAGAAAGAGTGGGAAGGAAGAAAGAAAAAAACTAGTCTAAAATGTGTGAGGGGAAGGCTATTTATAGTCTTGTCCTTTGGTTGGTGAGTGGGCTTTCTCCCGTTCTTCTTGTCTTTTCGTCTTTTCAGAAAAGTTTCCGTTTTCGATTCTGATTCGGGATTTGTCGTCGATTAAATTCAACTCGTCTTTTAATTTCTTCGTTTAATAGACTTGAGTTTCTTCGACTTATATAAATCTTCCATCTTTGGTCCTTTTCTTCGATAAATCTTCGAATAGGCCCAGTGACTTCAAATCTTTTGCATCTCTTGGACAATAGACTTTATCTTGAGTCTTTTTCTTCAGTAAAACCCGTGCAATCCCATGTTTTCTTCAATATTTATCCGGTTGGCTCTGAAAACACAATAAACACAAAAACCACGCATAATTCCAAACAAATGATATTAAATACGTGTTTTGGTCTCGTTTTAGCCCGAATTAAGTGGTAAAAGGATGGGTGTTTACACACCTATCAAATCCCCTACACTTAACCATTGCCATGCCCTCATGCAATGCTTAGTGATAAAGCAATTTTACACTTTTCTCATAATTAATCAACCTTGGCCTTATTTAAATTCTACTAAACAAAAATTAAAGAAATAAAACTTCAATGGTAACAAAGGGATAGAAAACCATTTTCACTTGAAAATAGCTACATGGAAATAACTTGCAAAGAAATCGATGACTTACATTAGGGCTTTGGTGCTGCGAAGATTTATCACCCTCAAGTTTCACGTTCCCCAAACTAAGCTTAAGAACGAGATCATTGTTATTATAAGTTAGCAATTCAAACACTTACACACATGGCTTGATTAAATGCTTAAACTCCCTTATTCCTAGGTGTATCTCTTATATTTTATTTTTTTGTCTTAGAATGATCATGAAGATGCATTTTTGGACTTATTTCGATAGTTTATTAGGGCTGAAAGCAAAGTAGGACGATTTGATCAATAGTTAGCTAAAGGACAAAATCTCTTAAAACTGCTTCTCGGGATATCAAAAAGTTCATATCTTAGCATAACTTGGTTCACGATTTGAGACCTTTCTCGGGCCGATATTTGGCATGTACTTCATACTTCATATCTTCGAGAGACGTTCTTGAGATAATGGTCGTCTCATCATAATAGAGTTTCTTCACTTGGAGACTTTTGAGGGGTTCTCCAACTTTGTTGACCACGACTTCATGATTATTTCTTCAATCTCTAATTGGGATTTTGAGATACAACGATCCGCCTCCTTTTCGGACTTGGATCTATTTATCCTCATACCTTGTTAGGGTCTTTTCGGATAGACTTCTCCATGATCTTTATGGGAGTTGATTGCTTTTCGTCGTGAGTCTTGATCCTTCATATTGACTTTAGGAATAATGCTTTTCACATCACTTTGGATCTTCAGCAATAAAATTGAATCCTCATGCCTTGTTAGGGCCTTTTTGGACTCGCCAATCTTCGCGCCCCGCTTCATAAGTTATGCCTTGGCTATGAACTCTTATCATTACCGAGCAACTTTTAAACGATCTTGGGCTAGAAGCTAAGTAACTTTTCAAATCGTAAGACCTTACTTATTGCATATAAATTATTAGCAAGTGATGGGAGAATAGGCAAATAATTACACCAAGTGAGTTTGCGCAAGAATACCGACTTATAATTGACTCTATCATTTCTCGTCCTCCACAATTTAAAATCTCAAGTAATGAGACTCGTGGATACTTAGCCTAATAAACCAATTAAGGTCTACATGGTTAAGGATACTAGCTAGAATAAACTTGGATAAGTCTATTCGGGTTGAGTCAAAATAAACGCAACGGGCCTAATATGTCAAAGACTTCTAAACTAGCTACACCACTTTATTAATATTTTTGACTTTATTGTGGAATATATACATATGAAAGCAACGATGAAAATTTAAAAATTACAACTAAATGGCCAAAGTTAATAAAAAATTTGAAAAATGTTGAAAAATAGGATTTTCCGGTTAATTGAAGGCATTTTCATGGAAAAGTCCACTTAAAACTTCGATAGAAGTCCCCCCTACACTTAAGATAAACATTGTCCTCAATGTTTAAGCATGTGGGAAAAGGTTCCCCTACACTTATGACATTGTGCACGTTGGTTAACTCAAGTTAAGGAAGAGACGACTAAAGTGATCAATTTCAAATGTGAGTATGAAGAAAATTGAATCACGATAGTTGAGAGATAGAACCGGATTTCGGATAACACGGGAGCACGGTTCTTCAAAGTTTCCAAGAGTGCACTTATCCCTGTAATCACACCACCATGCAAAGACAAGCACATATAGAAGTCCCCCCTACACTTAGGGGATTAACACATAAAAGATAGATACTCGGGCTGCCTCCCGAGGAGCGCTTGTTTTTGATAACCGAGTCACGAGCCTGACTCGACCCAAAATTAGTTCATTGGGAACGTGGTGAGGGATGGAATCACCTCCTTAGAGGTGTCCTCACCAAAGTACAACTTCACTCGTTGGCCATTCACCTTAAAATTTGGTCCATCAGGTTGAGCGAGCTCGAGAGTACCATATGGAAAAATTTGGGCAATGGTGAATGGGCCGGACCAACGAGATTTGAGCTTTCCCGAGAAGATTTTCAACCGAGAGTTAAAAAGTAAGACTTTGTCTCCAACATGGAACTCTCGGTTTTTGATCTTGGAGTCGTGAATGAGCTTAGTTCTTTCCTTATAGATCAAAGAATTTTCATAAGCCTCATTACGGAGTTCATTGAGCTCATTGAGTTGGATCTTGCGTAGGTCACCGGCTTTGTTTATATCAAAATTAGCCCACTTCAAGGCCCAATAAGCCTTGTGCTCCAACTCAATGGGGAGGTGGCACGCTTTCCCGTACACAAGACGATAAGGCGTACAGCCGATCGGGGTCTTGTAAGCAGTACGGAAAGCCCACAAAGCATCATCCAATTTATCAGCCCATAAGGCACGATGCTCTCCCACGGTCCTTTCAAGAATTCGCTTTAGCCCTCGGTTGGATATTTCAGCCTGGCCATTAGTTTGTGGGTGGTAGGCTGTGGAAAGACGATGATTTACACCGTACTTAGCCATGACTCGAGCAAATTGGTCATTGCAGAAATGAGTCCCACGATCACTAATAATGGCGCGAGGCACACCGAATCTAGCGAATAGAGCCTTCAAAAAGTTACAAACCACCCTTGCGTCATTAGTAGGCAAAGCTTTGGCTTCAACCCACTTTGAAACGTAGTCTTTTTTTTTTGGGTATACCTAGGTTTCCGACTCGACATTGCGAGCCGACTAATCCCAGGGCGACTAGCCTTACTTTGAAACGTAGTCAACGGCTACAAGGATGTATTTGTTTCCTTTAGACGAAGGGAATAGCCCCATAAAGTCGATAACCCAAACATCAAAAATTTCACACTCTTGAATGAAATTCTGAGGCATCTCGTCTTTATGTGTGATTTTGCCTTGCTTTTGGCAAACATCACATCGCTTAACCATATCGTGAGCGTCACGGTATATGGAGGGCCAATAAAATCCCGAATCAAATACTTTCTTTGCGGTGTAGTTGGGACCAAAGTGACCACCGGTGGGTCCTTTGTGGCAAGCATCAAGGATGTCCGACGCTGCCGGTCCATCAACACATCGGCGAATTATCAGATCAGCACATTGTTTAAATAGGTAAGGGTCGTCCCAAAAGTAAGTCTTGATGTCGGTAAAGAACTTCTTCTTTTGCTGGGACGTCAACCCTTCCTTGAGAATTCCACCCGCCAAGTAGTTTGCAAAGTCCGCAAACCACGGGGTTTCATTTGGTTTCGAGTTTATAGACATTAAGGTCTCCAAGGGAAAAGAATCATTGATTTCTTTGGTCGGATGATCCCCTTGGTAAGGATCCTCAAGTCTACTAAGATGGTCCGCGGCTAGGTTTTCGGCTCCTTTTTTATCGCGGATATCGATTTTAAATTCCTGGAGCAGCAAAACCCAGCGAAGAAGTCTTGGTTTGGAATCTTGCTTTGTCAACAAGTACTTCAACGCGGAATGATCGGTATACACGATGGTGGTAGAAAGGACAAGATAGGGGCGGAATTTTTCAAAAGCATAGACAACAGCTAAAAGCTCTTTTTCCGTTGTCGTATAATGCAATTGTGCCCCAGTCATTGTCTTGCTAGCGTAATGGATCGGTTGGAAGTGTTTGTTCACTCTTTGTCCAAGAACCGCTCCAATAGCAAAATCACTAGCATCGCACATCAACTCAAAAGGAAGCTCCCAATTAGGGGTAACCAAGACGGGTGCCTTAGTTAGCTTATCCTTAAGCGAGTTGAAGGCTTCAAGGCACTCTTTGGAGAAGATAAAAGGAGTATCTTTTTCCAAGAGGTGGGTCATCGGGCGAGCGATTTGAGAAAAGTCTTTGATAAATCGACGGTAGAAGCCCGCATGACCCAAGAAACTTCTCACACCCTTCACAGTGGAAGGTGGAGGCAACTTTGCTATAACATCAACTTTAGCACGGTCTACTTCAAGACCGGCTTTCGAAATCTTATGTCCAAGCACGACGCCTTCTTTTACCATAAAATGGCATTTTTCCCAATTTAGAACCAGGCGAGTGTCTTCGCACCTCTTTAGCATACGTTCTAAATTGGCAAGGCAAGCAGAGAAAGAATCCCCGAAGACCGAGAAATCATCCATGAAGACTTCCATGGTTTGTTCAACCATATCATGGAAGATAGCTAACATGCACCTTTGGAATGTCCCGGGCGCATTACATAAGCCAAAAGGCATTCTTTTGTAAGCGAAGGTGCCATAGGGACAAGTGAATGTAGTCTTCTCTTGATCTTGGGAATCGATGGGTATTTGAAAATAACCCGAGAAACCATCGAGAAAGCAGTAATATTCATTACCGGCTAATCGTTCAAGCATTTGGTCCATGAAAGGTAGGGGGAAATGATCCTTTCTCGTGGCATCATTGAGTTTGCGGTAGTCTATACAAACTCTCCACCCAGTAACGAGACGAGTGGGAATCAACTCGTTGTGTTCATTGGGAACAACGGTTATGCCGCCCTTCTTGGGCACACAATGGATTGGACTAACCCACGGTGAATCCAAAATAGGGTAAATCATACCCGCATCAAGAAGTTTGATAACCTCTGTTTTGATGACTTCATGTATTTTTGGATTCACCCTTCGTTGGCTTTGAATAGTGGGCTTATAGTCGTCCTCCATGAGAATTTTGTGCGTGCAGAAGTGAGGATCAATTCCACGAATATCCGAGATTTTCCACGCAATAGCCTTCTTGTGAGCTTTCAACACAGCAACGAGGCGAGTCTTCTCTTCATCTTTCAAATCCTTTGCAATAATGACGGGCGACTTCTTGTTGTCGTCAAGGAACACGTACTCGAGATGAGGCGGCAACTCCTTAAGTTCCAAATCCGGAGGATTTTCGACGGGAGGCGTTTTCAAAGTCGTGGCATCGATAGCAATAACCGTGGGAGATGGGGGCGAAGGATTGTCTTCGGTGAGAAGATTGTCAAAGAAACTCATATCTTCATCCCCCTTGGTGGGAGAATCATTAGTAGCTAAATTCGCATCTCCCATGGCATCTTCAAGATTGTTCCAGAATAAATCACTATCTCCAAATAGAGACAACGATGAATCAATGGAGGACACGGTCTCAACAGTGGGAAGAGAGGTAGGGATACTTTTGCAAGCATCATTAAAGTGTGCTTCACAAGCCTCATCAAGAACGTCAATACAATTAACGCTCTCATATGAATAAGGCTGTTTAGACAACTTTCCCATGTTGAAGACTACTTTGTCGTCACCCACTCTCATGATAAGCTCACCAGCTTCAACATCAATGAGAGTGCGACCGGTCCTCAAGAATGGACGACCAACAATAAGTGGCACACGGGGGTCCATTTCGTAGTCGACGACAACAAAATCAGCAGGGAAGGTGAATTTGTCGACTCCTACGATGACATCTTCGGCTATCCCCACTGGATAAGCAACCGTACGGTTGGCCAATTCCAAAGTCATTTTAGTGGGGACTAGCTCTGGGAGAGATAATTGCTTCCAAACACTTAGAGGCATGAGATTAATACTGGCACCTAGATCGGCTAGGGCCATGCAATTCTCTACTCCCGGGAAATTGCAAGGGATAAGAAAACGACCCGGATCACCAAGCTTGATTGGCAATTTCCTTAAGAGCACTACAGAGCAGTTCTCATTAAGTTGGGTGTTGGCTATGTCGAGGAGCTTTTCCTTGTCGCTCAGAAGGTCTTTAAACATTTTGGCGTATTTGGGCATGTGAGCGAGAGCCTCAGCGAAGGAGATATTGAAATTCAGTTGTTTAAACATTTTAAGAAAGTTAGAAACCT
The DNA here is from genome assembly GCA_025667525.1 of Glebionis coronaria. NCBI lineage: Eukaryota > Viridiplantae > Streptophyta > Magnoliopsida > Asterales > Asteraceae > Glebionis > Glebionis coronaria. Next base: position 301,977,576 of record CM046875.1, read on the forward strand.
GAATATCATCCTTGCTCTTTTGCTTCTCTTTCCTCAACCTTGAAGGATAAGGTATATTTGAAGAAGAGGAAGGCTTTTGGAGTATAGGATCACTCACAACCACGGGTGGAGGAGGGGTAGAATGAAGAGGTGGAGAAATTGGGGAAGGAGAAGGATGAGGAATGGAAGCAGGTGACTCGTTCTCCTTAGTCACAACCACCGGTGGCGGTATAGGAAGCTCGGGTTCCTTGGTACCTTGGCCACTTCGAGTGGTGATTGCTTTCATCTCCCCTCTTGGGTTCGCAACGGTGTTACTCGGAAGAGTACCCGAAGAAGAGGGTTGACTACTTTGGAAAAAACTAGCCATCATGTTCCTCAGATCATTAGTCTGGCTATCCAACGTGTTTCTCATGTCAGCTCTCAAATCATTTCCTTGCTTGACCAAATCTGCCTTCAAGTTGCGCACTTCCTCTTGGAGATTTCCCACTATCACATCATTGGTCCTCATATAGGTGGCGACTTCTTGGTGTAAAGCAGTGGTGGTTTGGTTGGAAGGAGCATTGTATGCAGGTGGTTGGTAAGCAGGTTGTTGGTAGATTTGATTGTTACGTTGAGGCGGTTGTTGCTGCTTGTGAGGTGGGATGTATGGTTGTCGAGGTTGTTGTTGTTGTTGAGTAGGGCGGTTAAGGTTTTGTTGTTGGTTTGGGTTGGTAGGAGGAAAGCCAGGTGGTGAAAGATAGTTGTTGCTGCGGTAGCTAAGCAAGTTACGGTCACCTTGAGGTTTAGCTTGATAAGCAGGTTGTTGGTAGGTGCCATATGCCGCATTCACATTCTCAGCAGGGTAATCTTGGGTGGCGGTACAAGTTGTGTAAGAATGGGGACCACCGCATATCTCACAAGGTTGGCTGACAGCGTTCACTTGTGCATTTTTGGCGTTGTTGCTGTTGTTGTTGCTGACGGTGTGGGTGACAAGCGATTCAAGAAGCGTGGTGATTTTGTCTAATCGCTTGTCGCTGTCATTAGTGCTAGCACTAGCAACATTGGTCCTAACACTCTTGGTTTGCACACGAGATTTGTTCTCAATGATATCCCAAGCAGCATTGGAAGTCTTAGCCAATAAATTACCCCCTGAGGCACTATTCAGTGAATCTTGGTCACTCATGCTTAAACCATTGTAAAAAGTATTTATTTGATGAACTTTGGTAAAACCATGTTGTGGGCATTTTCTTAGAAGATCTTTAAAACGATCCCAAGATTCACTGAATGACTCATCGTACTTTTGTTCAAAGTTTATAATCTCATTCCGCAAAGCGGTAGTACGAGAGGGTGGAAAAAAGTAGTTGATAAACTTTGTTTCCAAATCCGTCCACGAGAGAATACTCTGTGGTGGTTCCTTAGCAAGCCAATGCCGGGCTTGTCCCTCTAAAGAAAAGGGAAAAAGTTGTAACCTTATCACTTCTTGTGGAACACCATTGAACTTGACCGTGTTAGTGAGTTGTAGAAATCTCTTGATATGGTCGTGTGGATCATCAATGGTGCGTCCCAAGAACGGTTGAGCTGAGACCATCTGGATAAAGCCTGACTTGAGCTCGAAATTGTTGGCGGCAATTGGAGGGATGACAATTGGATCCGTGTTGCCATCAACATGAGCTTGCAACAATTCAATCATCGGGCGATTATCCGGAAGGTGCTCATTGTTGTTGTTATTATTCATGTTGTTGAAAGGCGGATTGTTGTTGTTATTATTGTTGTTCGGAGGTGGTATGTTATTGTTGTTTTGTACACCCGCCATGTCTAAGTTATCGAGAGGCTCGGGCTCTTGATAAGACGTGGATCGAGTGCGCATACACCTGCAAAAGAACGAACAAAGAAAAACAAAGCAAAAATATTTTTGTTTTTTATTGTTTTTTACTTTTTAGGATTTTTGAAAATTTTATATTTTTTAGTTGTTTTTGAAAATTTTCTTGAAAAAGTAACGTTCACGGGGAACGGATCCCAAAATCCAATTTCTCACAAAAAACTTTTGATCTTAACGAGAAGAGCCAGCAGCGGCGCCATTTGATATAGGTGTTTGCAATGGGTTCTAATTTACTTCTCTCGATATCCTCTCGAATTGATCTAGGTCTTAAGTGGAATGATTGTTCTTGGTTACTAAAGAAAGGGGTTTGGTTTTCTAATCTAATAAAAAGTGAAAATGAAAATTTAAACCAAAGACAATTAATTTAATGGTGATTACTAAAAACTTGTATTAAACTTAAGATTAAAATCAAGATTAAAAATTAGATTTGAAATTAAAACAATCAAACATAAAGGAACAATCAAACATAAAGGAACAATAAAGTAAACAAACAGTAATCTAAAGGAAATACTTAATTCGGAACTTTTAAACCTAGATTCAGAACTTGCTCATTCGGAACATACTCATTCGGAACATACTCATTCGGAACATACTCATTCGGAATTTTCCGAATGAAGGTTCATTCGGAACTTGCTGGATCGGAAGACACTGATTCGGAACCTTCAGCTTGATTCGGAAGATTTACTTGGTTCGGAACTTTAAGGCTTGACTCGGAACTTTCCGGATGAAAGCTTGATTCGGAAGTTTTCTCTTGATTCGGAACTTTAATGCTTGGTTCGGAAGTTTCCGAATGAAGGACTCATTCGGAACTTTTTGTTTGATTCGGAAGATCTGGAAACCCAGTTACAGTAACAGTATTGCGAAGAACAAGGAGCACAAATTTTAATCAAAATCAAACCAAATACTTAAAAAGTTTTTACCAAATTAAACACAAATCATTTAGATACCATAAGCAACGAATCCCATCAATAAAAACACAAATTCTAACAACTTTTGAAGACCAAATCAAGAAAAATAAAAACTTAAAAACTTGAAGATAAAGATGATGATGAACAAGATGAAATGGAAGATTAAACAAGAACTTAGTATTGAATGATTGATGTTTTGACAAGATGAAACAAAGATTAAAATTACAAGATTAAAGAACTAAAGATAAAAATCACCAATCACCCTAGTGGTGATGGTGTTCTACGAACCAGGAGAAAGAGTGGGGAGGAAGAAAGAAAAAAACTAGTCTAAAATGTGTGAGGGGAAGGCTATTTATAGTCTTGTCCTTTGGTTGGTGAGTGGGCTTTCTCCCGTTCTTCTTGTCTTTTCGTCTTTTCAGAAAAGTTTCCGTTTTCAATTCTGATTCGGGATTTGTCGTCGATTAAATTCAACTCGTCTTTTAATTTCTTCGTTTAATAGACTTGAGTTTCTTCGACTTATATAAATCTTCCATCTTTGGTCCTTTTCTTCGATAAATCTTCGAATAGGCCCAGTGACTTCAAATCTTTTGCATCTCTTGGACAATAGACTTTATCTTGAGTCTTTTTCTTCAGTAAAACCCGTGCAATCCCATGTTTTCTTCAATATTTATCCGGTTGGCTCTGAAAACACAATAAACACAAAAACCACGCATAATTCCAAACAAATGATATTAAATACGTGTTTTGGTCTCGTTTTAGCCCGAATTAAGTGGTAAAAGGATGGGTGTTTACACACCTATCAATATTCATAGTGACGAATGGAAATCCTTCTAGCGTCAATCTCAAACAGCGCTACGGTAGGTGACTTGTGAGATTCTTATGATTCAAGCCTGTGTCAACTAGAAAGCAACAATGGTAAGATTCTTTATGATTCACACGTGTTCCAGGAACTTGAATTGACAACCTTAATCAAGCGAAAATTTATCCAATTGATTCACTCTTTATGTTCGCAGTCTTGCTTTGAGACGGTCGAGTAAAGAGAACGGTTAGTACAGCCGCGAAACCCTGTCAAGGAGATTCTTAATTGAATCTACCTATCACAGGTACGGTATTTAATATCGTATAACGATCTTCACAGACCGGAGGTAAAACGCTACAGATTTAGGACGAATGTCAAAGTCATTCAGTTCGTGTCTATGTTTTGTCTCGAGAAGGCGGCGTTACGATGTACTCAGCAAAGTCAAAGATTCAAAACCACATACTCATGCCTAAAGACATATTCAACAATTGATAGTGTGAGCATGTGGATGAAGACACAAGATCGCAAGTTGGCAAAGACATGTCAAGGATGATTTGAAGATCTCAAGATCAAAAGACAAAGTCGAAAGACAACGACAAAGGCTCAAAGATCACAGCATGAAGGAACAAGACTACTGTTACACGTTCAAGACTCATTTATGGCGAGATTAGTAATCTCTACAAATCTCCAAATGACAAAGGGTAATGACCTCTCATAAAGGGTAATGACCTCTCATTGGGGGAGATTGTTAGCCTCAAAATATTGAGTCAAACAAGAATGCTCGGTAATATGCTTATTATGTATCGTATTTTAGAACGTTGTAATAGGTAGTATGTTAGTCGTGCTTTACGGGCTTAACTTTAAGCTAAAGTTCATTTATAAGTAACTAAAGCCTAAAAAGGAAGCCCGGCCCATTAATATATAGCCCATACAAGCCCGCATGTGGGTGGACTATATATACACTCCTCCTAGCATGTTAGGAGGAGGTTGGTTCATTATTCTCATTCAATCTCTAATCTAATATTCACCAAGTTCCAACCATTCTCTCTCTACTTTCTCTCTCTAGAATTCATCTATCTTCTATCTACCTTTCTTGTTTAATCATCACATATTTTATGGGACAACACGAGTACTACATCATTGAAATAGGAGATGCATGGGGGAACGATTTTGGATAAGTGTGAAAACACTTATCAATTATGATCCAAAACCACATTAAACACAGTCAAATTTATTATATTTAACTGAAAAATATCAGAATTACGTGGTTATTTGTGTTTTTGTGTTTTCAGGTAAACAAGATGCATTTTGGAGCAAACACACATTTTCAAGGGAATTATATGACAAAAGATGAAGAAAAAGACGAAAGAGCCTTCAAGGACTTTGCTTGCCATTATTACCAAGATGAGGGGCTAAAGTTGTACTTTCACCAAAATGAAGGATGATAATGAGTTTTACTTTAACTTATATTACACATTTGTTAAAAGAAGGAAATAAGAGGACTAAATAGAAAAGATAGTAAAGTTTATTAAACTTTACTTTACTTGGTCAAAGTCAAGACTCATTCACGGACTCACACACACGTCTTCTCCAACGAAGAGAGAGAAAGAGACATTCGTTTCATATCTTGTATCCACCAAACCTGCAAATCAACTTCAAGAGCAATATATGAAGATTCAAGTCGAGCTTCAAACAGCAAAAGTGCTTTTTTTTTATTTCCTCTACAAGTAGGTGGTATTTAATTTGATCAAGAATGAAGAATGAAGAAACCCCCAATTTGGGATGTGAAGAACCATCAACCTCGTATTTACACGTGGCATGATCGGATTAGAGGATACACGTCAACCATATCCTTTCAGACGTCTATAAATACCAAGGATCACCCTCACTTCTAGATGGTTAGCTTAGGAGTATTTTTCACATAGTTAGGTTAGAAATCAGTTAGTTAGGTTAATTCTCTTTTATCTTTATTGTTAAACTTTTGTAACAAAATTAGTTAAGCTTTTGTAACTGAATATTGTTTCCACCATTAATGAATTCTTCAATTTCTTAATTCTCTTCTATTTTTCTTGAAGATTTAATTGTTTTCCTGTTCGAGTACTGTTCACGCAGAATTTGAAAGAGGTTAAAATTGTGAAAACGAGTTACTGTTCACAGCTTTAATAAGGATTTTGTTAACCGTTATCAATTTTGAAACATTGGAATTGAGAACTCTTCTTTTGGATCAGTTTAGTTCTTTCAGTTCTTTCAGATATTGGATTAGTTGTTCACAGCCTACCAATTGTTCTTTCAGTTTGGTTCTTAGAGTTCTTTTAGATATTGGATCAATTTAGAAAGTAATTGTTAGCTTTTGTTGAGATTTCAGTTAGTAAATCTTTAAGTCTGTTTTGATTTCATGTTTCTAAAAGTTTTTCTTATAAATTGATTTTCAGGCTTATTAGCAATAAGCTCAAAAGTTCCAAAAGCTAATGAGAAGCTTTTAGTAATTCAAGTTTTTTTTCAGTCAGTTAGTGAAGAGTTTTCAGTTAGTCCGATATAGATCAGTTAAAGATCTCGTCCAGTTTTTCTTTGCTTTGTTAATTTTGTAGGTTATAAGATTCGAAGGTATTTGGATTCGCTAGTACTTAGATAGCAGACTATCAGTCAAGTTCAATACTTGAGTTTGATTTTTGAAGGCGTTGTTTGTTTTAAGCGAGTTCAGCGCTCCGCTTCACCCACAAAGGAGGCTTTGATAATCTTGGTTAAGCACGTTTAGTTTCTGCGTTCATTAGATTATAGCTGATAGATTGTTCCTGTAGTGTAATGTTAGTGTAAATCTGCTTGTTTGCCATTTGATGGATGTGAGATGTCTGTCATTGATATAGGAGTATCAGCTAGTGGTTTGTTTTAGACTGATCATATGAGTTGTTTTTCCAATTCAGTAGGACTTTGTAGACATCACAGTATAGGACTTAGAAGCAGTTAGGATTGAGTAAATTTTCTTAGTGGAATAACTGAGATTAGATAAATACTGATTTCCTAATAGGCAATAGGGAACAGCTAAGGAATTAGTTGTGTAAAGGCTTTGACAAAAAAAGAAATTAAATAAGTGTAGGGGTAAAGGTTCGCTTCTTGTGACATTATAAAAAACGAATTCATTTTTTTTACAACTTTGGTAGTGTTCACGTGATTTCTTAAAAGTGTTTCTCGTTGGTATTAGATAGTGTGTTGGGTTTGCTCAATATTTGGGCCGGTTTATTTGTAACGGTATTGGTAGAATTTTGATAGCCCATTTAGTTTAGAAGTAAATATGGGATGGATTTAGTTTTTAAATTAGTTTAAACTTTGCACTAGTATAAATGAGTAACTCATTTAGATTTTAAATGAGATTAGGTCATTAATGGTAGTTAGTTTTGTGTTTTGATTTTAGTTAGTTTTAGGTTTATAAAATTTGTTAATTTTATATTTTGTTAAATGAATTTTATATTTGCTAAATGTTTTTTTTAGTTTAGTACGTATTACGTAGTATAAAAGCTATTTTTACTTTTTTACATGTTACTTGCTAAGTAGACGTAGAATACCATTCAATTTGTATTACCAAAAACAATTAAGTCAAGCTTGAGATTGTTATATCAATTCGATTAGATACCGAGACAAAACGATACTAAAAACGAAATATTAATTTTACATTTTCAAATGTAGATACATGAAGTCTTGGTGGATGTTTGCTAGTATCCTATGTTGGCATCTTAGGTGTTGATGTGGACATTGTTTTTTTTTGTTTTTTTTTTGTGATTGTGTAGCATCATAAAAGAAAATATAACTATGGCAAGGTTATCTATATGACATGCGAAGGTTAATATTAAGACAATATATTACGTAAATGTTTAGTGATTAAGTTAAGTAGTCGTGTATCTAACGGTCGTACCATGAAGACTGTTTAACAACAGTATAAACAATGAAAATATAATTCGAACACTGTTTCGTGCGTCATACAGATAATTTATAATTTACTATAGTTTATGCAAATCGCGTGACACATAAACAAATTAGTTATAGAAAGAATTGTTTAATATAATTATTCGCACTGATAAGCAAGCAATAACTAAATTGCGGGTAATTCACGCAACGCGACACAGATAAATCTTACTCAGATTATGCACACATATTGGAATTAAATTTCAAACACATTAGAATACTGATCGTAAATTATTACTGTTAGTTTATCGTAATCCTTGGATTATCTAACTATGGAGATGATTACTAGAGAGAGAGATAGATAAAGATGTAGAGAGAAAGTAGAGAGAGATTGGAGAGAAAAAAGAAATATTAGATTAGATGAATAATGACCAACCACCCCTCTTAACATGCTAGGAGAGGGTTTATATAGCCCACCCTACATGTGGGCTTTGTGGGTTATATGTTAGACTATGACTACGAGCCCATACTACGTATATATTGTTGGAGTGACTGATCCTTCCTAAATACGTAAAAACGTATTTCCAGCAATCTCCCCCTAAGGGAGGTCACTCCCAAACAAGGGCGTTACCTGAGTTACAACAATAAAAATAAACCTAGCATACTATGCTTGTCTTGAACGCATAGTCGTCTTTTCTTTTTCTTGTGAATATGCTGATGTGATCTTTGACTTTAGTCTTGAGCATGTTTCCTTGCCTTGACCTTGTGCATTCATCACTTGTGATATTCGCCTCCTCGTGGCTTCATGTTCCACATACTTATACCTTTATAAATTCTTGAAAGCTTCAGAGTTTGATACAGTGGAAGACTCGACTTTTAGGCTTTCTTGAATTTGTTGAAGTCTTAAGTACAAAAAGTATAAGCATGTGAGTACGACTTCTTCTGGTACACCGCGACGCCACCTTCTTGTTACGCTTCATAAGACAGTTAGCAACAAAACATAGATACGGATGAAATGGCTTTGAACATTTCAACCTAATTTGGTATCATTTACCTCCGATCGGTGAAGACTGTTGGACGATATTAAATATCTACTTGTGACAGGTAGTTTTAATTAAGAACCTCCTTTACAAGATTTCGCGGGTAAACCCGTTCTCTTTACTCAACCGTCCAAAGCTGACTGCGAACGTAAAGAGTGAATCATTTGGATAAAATTATCCGCATGATTGAAGTTGTCAATTCATATACTTGGAACAAGTGAAATTCAATTAAGAACCGCACCATCGTTGCTTTCCAGTTGTCACGAGCTTGATTCATATAGAATCTTGCAAGTTACCTACCAAGTGCTGTTTGATGTTAACACTAGAAGGATTTCTACTCATCACTGTAAGCACTTAAGAGTGTCACTATGAGTGTTCTGTCAAGATTACTAAGATATTACGTAGAGGCCTGGAACGTGTTTAGATTCAGTTAAGAATTTTAACCACTGTTGCTTTCCAGTTATCACAAGTTTGAATCATAAAGAATCGCACATGTCACCTACCATGAGCTTTTTGATGTTCGCTCAAGAAGGATTTCCATCTTCATGGGTTGTACTGTGACACCCCAGGCAAATCCCACATCGGCTGTGGCCAGAAGAGATCTTGGCTAATAAGAAAACATTTGCCTTCTCATGACACAACGCGTTTTGTGGTCTACTGCACGTGGAGTTCTTAGGAACTGGCAGTTAAGCGTGCTCATGTCAGAGTAGTACTAGCCTGGGTGACCAGCCGGGAAGTACTTACATGAGGGCCACAAAGCAAAGCCGTGAGCCTCTGGGCAAAGCGAACAATATTGTAGTCTGAGTAGACGGGATGTTACAAGTGGTATCAGAGCCACTCCTGAGCCGTTCAGGATGGTGGGGCAAACCTCATCGAGGACGATGAGTCCCGAAGGGGGGGTGATTGTGACACCCCAGGCAAATCCCACATCGGCTGTGGCCAGAAGAGATCTTGGCTAATAAGAAAACATTTGCCTTCTCATGACACAACGCGTTTTGTGGTCTACTGCACGTAGAGTTCTTAGGAACTGGCAGTTAAGCGTGCTCATGTCAGAGTAGTACTAGCCTGGGTGACCAGCCGGGAAGTACTTACATGAGGGCCACAAAGCAAAGTCGTGAGCCTCTGGGCAAAGCGGACAATATTGTAGTCCGAGTAGACGGGATGTTACATGTACATTGCATCATTGGGTCCATGATGTCTATCTTCAATATCGAGCATCATTAAAAATGATCTCAATAGCATATGTGTTGACCTGGTTTCTGCCTAAGGTTGTAAAAAGGGATTCTTTCTTTTCACCCTTTATCATTACAATTCTTTTTAATTCTTCAACCCCTTCAATGCTTACCAATGTACTATCACCTTGTTGTGATTGTTCCAGTGCTAACTTAAGCACTTGGTCGGCATTCAGCTACGTTCACAATCTTTCTCCATCTTTCCTAAGGACTACTATTTATAGCTATGGAATGTCCTTGGGAAGATTCCTCCAGTTCAAGAAGAATCATTGGACTTTAACCTATCCTACCATCCTTACGTCACAACAATATTCACCGTCGTGAATAGAGATGTTTTGGGTAAGTGTATGTATGTAAAACACCGGCATAATCGTATCCTTAATTCGAGGACGAATTATTTTTTAGAGGGGAAGAATTGTAAAACCCGTATTTAAGAATTCTCGAATATTAAATATGCATGCTCAGTTTCAGTTAAATATGATAAATAATAATTATTCAAAAATAATTATTAGGTTTCAGAAATTAAGTCTCAGAAAATATTACGTGTGCATTACTTATGATACAATAATAATTACTACGTTTCAGAATTTTAAAACACGGGAACTAGGACAAGTTTACACGATAAATATTAGTGTCGAAAACAAATAGAAACCACAAATATACTTGTGGCTGGCGGTTTTAATAGAAAACAAGGAAAAGAAAATGGGCTTTAAGCCTAGCCCGTTATGATAACAAAACACAGGAAACTAATGTTGCTATCTTTTCATTTTAACATTTCACAAAAAAAACATATTAGGGTTTCTTGGGGGTTGCCGCCGGCTAAAACAAACCAGGGAGCAAGGATCGTGACTTTTTGTTATTTGATTAATATTGTGTGTTTACCTCTCATATTAAATCACGAATTAAGCTCGCGTGAAATCAGAGTAGACTTTCTGTCAGTTGATCCCGGTCGGTTACTGGACACGAGGTACACAAGGACGCTCTTAGGAATTCTGAGAGAGTACGTACATTGGATGGGAGCTATTCAGACTCCTTTATTTTATGCATTAATACATTACTTTGGTTGTTTGGACATTGTTTCGTCCTTTTTCCTTCAGTATTTAATATTTATATTTGAGCTTATGTTGGACTATCGATGTTTGATTCCGGTATTTCCGTTATGGTCAGTTAATGTTTAATACATTGCCTTGCATGCTTTGATGACTCACCATAAATACACGTAACGGTCCACTTATCCAAGTGGGGTGTTACAGTTATGGTATCAGAGCGCAAGGTTCGACCTGTAGGCTCTAAAACTTGATATGTGACTAGTGGGTAGTAACCAGGAACTTATAGATTTTGGTGTTGTTATCTTTTATGTTCCTCATGCATTTCATCAGTCAGTTTCTTTTTCAAAATTTTGACTAAGTAAACGGATGGTACAAGACTGGCCATACTTAATCGCATGTGCTTTTCAGCGAATTTTCGTTTTGGTGAACTGACCATAGGCGTTCACCCTTGCCCGTTCAGATTTTTTATAGTAACTGACCATAGGCGTTCATCCTTACTCATGTCAAATTCATGTTTTCAGTTAAATGTCATTTTGTGAACTGACCATAGGCGTTCACCAGTATTCATGTCATATTTGTTGGCTATGCCTTCATGAACTACACCATACATATTCATATTTATTACTCTAGGTTCTAACAAATTAATTAACTATTCCTCTTTCATTTCAGATGCCACCCAGATGCGAAAATGAGAATGAGGCTACAGTAGCTGCTATTGCTGTTGCTGTTCAGGCGGCTGTACAAGCCATGCTACCCCAGATTCGTGATGAGATCCGAGCTGAATACCAAAACGGACCTCAAAAAAATAACAAACCTCACCTTCCACCACGTGCCACTTTAGCCACCTGGTTAGATTTGTTTAACAAACAGAAATCCCGACCTTTTGAACAGACTGTAGCTCCAACAGACGCAGAAAATTGGATTTATCATATAGAGAATATTTTGGGGGCATGGTTGTGGGGATGCATTCAAAGTTAGGCTTGCTGTTTACAAGTTGGAGGGTCACGCCCTACATTGGTGGAGGGCTCATAAGTTGACGAATAGGGGAGATGAGTGGGTGCTCACATTGACCTGGACACAGTTTAAGGCAATGTTTTATGACCAGTTTTTCCCTCATGCTGAGCAAGCAAAACTGAAGAGGAACTTTCACATCATTCGTCATAATCATGGCGAGAATAGTATCGAGTTCATGCACCGATATCTCAGGTTGGTTGGATTCTTGGGAGAGGCTGCAGGTACCGCAGAGGAGCAAGCGAAACAATTTCGCTGGGGCCTTCACTCTAGGACTGCGGATAGGCTAATGAGTGCCACGTTCACTAACGTGACACAGGTAGCTAATGCAGCTCGTGATATTGAGATGATTGTCGAGAGGGATGAGCTCGAGAATGTAGAGCGTCCTGAAAAGATGTACAATTCATTCAACAAACTTAAACAATTTAACTCCGATTACTACTTCTCAATATATATCATGCCTTATCCAATTATCATCTTGCAGACACAGAGGAGGAGACCGATCCCAATCGGCTACCCCACAGCAGAACTACAGAAACCACGGTCAGTCTTATGACCGCAATCGATCAGATAAGAGAAGCGGTGGTGATAACTACCGCGGCAGCTCAAACTCATCTAGCAACTACATGTGATTCTTTAAGCTTCACAATACTGAACCATCGTGTAAAACAAATTCTAACTTTCAGTATGTCAACAAAGATGCTGGACAGGGGCGTGATCAAAACAACAGAGGTCAGCATTCTGCCCGACCAGCAAATTTTCGTAATTTTAAATGTCAGCCAAACAGCCTTATTCCAGTTATGTTATCAGAATCGTGACACTTGTACATCTTCTTAAATCAGGTTCTCAACAAACCAGAGCTGCTTCTACGTGGTATTCTAATCCCACTTGCATCACGTGTGGGAAGAAACACCCGGGACCGTGTCGCCGTGGTTCGAGTGGTTGTTACAAGTGTGGTCAGCCGGGACATATGATGAGGGATTGTAAGAAAGGAGATGCTGCCGGTACCTCGGGCCAGATTCCTCAGATTTACCTCCACCCCCACCATTACCACCAACCACTGGTCACGTCTACACTACTACCCGAGAGCAAGCAAATAAGACCACAGGTACCATTACTGGCCTTTTGTTTATACACGGACAGGCTGCCTGCGTTCTTTTCGATACAGGTGCCATACACTCAACTATATCTACTTCATTCGCTGTTAGAATAAACATGACCCCTACACCACTAGACAGTGTGCTTAGTATATCTACACCCATGCGAGACTCTGTACGCATTACTCAGGTGTACAGGGATATCCCTCTTGAGTTTGACGATAAAATCCGTCCAGTCAGTGCCCTACCTCTAGATATGTGCGGGTTCGGTGTTATTCTGGGTATGGATTGGTTTTCAGTTCATCGTGCCACCGTAGATTGTCATGCTCACCGGGTCATCTTCAGTGATATCCATACACCAGAGTTCATTCAACGTGGTTTTCTGCCAGCAAAACATGTTTAGATTATATCAGCTTTACAGGCCTGTACTCTATTATACCATGGCTCTATGGGTTTTCTAGCTACAGTTCATGACACTACTTCTAAGACACCTTCACTCTATGACCAGCCAGTTGTATCAGATTTTCCAGATGTATTTAATAAGTGTGAAAACACTTATCCTTTTACCACTTAATTATAATAATAACCAAGCCAAAACGTGTATTTTATGTCATAAATGTCATAATTATGCGTGGTTTGTGTTTTTGTTGTGATTTAGGATCAAAATGTGAAAAGGGAAGACAACATGGTCACAGGCTTTTATCGAAGAAAAAGACAAAAGACGAAGTCAAAAGATCAAGGGTGCAAAAAGAACGGAAGTCTAAGGCCTATTCTGAAGATTTATCGAAGAAAAGTCTAAAGACGGAAGTTTAATAAAAACCAAAGAACTCAAGTCTAAATTAATGAAGAAAATACAAGACGAGTTTATTAATCCCGAGACAAAGTCGAAAAATTCGAAGAATTAAGAAAATGAAAAGACGAGAAAGAAAAGACGTGAAGAAGAAAGAAAAGAGCAACACATGCATTCCTTCCCTTCTCCCTATAAATAGACTTCATTTCACCTCATTTAGTTTTGTTGGCTATTTTGACAAACTAGTCTTCCACTTAATTAGTTGCACTTTTCTTAATGTCATTTACTTAATTGCACCTTTAATTACTTGTCTTGCACCTCAAATTTGTAAGCTTTTAATTCTTGTTTTTACTTTAATTGTTGAATCTTAATTTTAATCAAGTTTTAATTAATCTCTCATTCTACCTTTCTTGTTCTTGATTTAATCTTTATGTTTATGTACTTATTGTCATGCTTATTTGAATATTTGTCATGTTCTTATGTTTATGATTGTGTTAGCTTATTGATTTTATAGCTTATTGTGTGTTTTTCTTAAATTTAATTAAGTGCTTTTTAGTTGATTAGTTGTTTTTAAATATTTTTATTATTTAGTGTTTTTAAAAGTTTTTAAATTTTGGTTTAATAGATTTTTCTTAAGTTGGATTTGGTAAAAGTTTTAGTTAAGTGCTTATTTTTTCTAGCTTATTTTATTTTTTAGCTTATTTGCATCTATTGGTTATTCGGAATATTTAAAACCCTAACATTCGGGATAAGGCAACAAACTTATTCCGGATAAGCTGTTGTGCCAAGGATTCCGGATAGTGGACTTGTTGGTTATTCCGGATAAGAAGATCAATAGTATTCCGGATAGTGGTTCGTTCAGAATTCCGGATAAAGCCTAAGAATCTCAACATTCCGGATAGTGTCTCGAAGATTTATTCCGGATAGAGCTTCGAATTGGTTATTCCGGATAATCAAGTGGATTCCAGATAGTGATTCGAAACAAATTCCGGATAAGCATCTCGACCAACATTCCGGATAAGGGACTTGGGATTTATTCCGGATAAGTCTCCCGATCCAGATTCCGGATAAGGTTCCGAATTACCTTATTCCGGATAAGGTGAAGAACTAGGGATTCCGGATAACTAGGAGTTAGTTATTCCGGATAAGGGACACAACTGGTATTCCGGATAGTGACCCAAAGTCACATTCCGGATAAGGCTTCGTTTCATTTATTCCGGATAAGTAGAAGAATCAAGTATTCCGGATAAGCAACAGGTTGGTGATTCCGGATAAGAGTGACAATTTTATTCCGGATAAGCAGCAGGTTTGTTATTCAGGATAAGAGTAAGATTGGATTTCGAATAGTGACAGTATTTTGGATCCCGGCTCAGGTTCTGTTTACTTCCTTTTTATTTTCAAGCATTTATTTTCCCGCATTTTTCTTTAAGTCATTTTAATTGCTTTTCTTTATTTTAAATTTCAAGTTTACATTTTTATTACATTGTCAAATTTATTTTTCGTCACGCTTTAATTTTAAGTCATTTAATTAATTTACTTTTTAAAGTTTTAATATTGCACCATTTACATTTTAATTAGTTTTAGATTTAATTACCGTCAATTTACTTTTTAAAGTCTTGCACATTTATTTTACAACAACCAAAAATATTCTTTTTCACCAAAAGACGACTGAGTCGCACTTAAACTGGTAGTCAATTCGAAAAGCTCGGACGATAATTTTAACCCTAGCAAAAACATAGTTATCATATGGCGCCGCTGCCGGCTCTTTTCGTAAAGATTAACGGTTTTATGTGAGAGACGCGTTAAATTTTGGGATCCGTTCACTCGTGAACGTTATTTTTCTTGCATTAAAAATTGTTAAAAATCCATAAAAATTAAAAATTGTAAAAAAAATCCATAAAAATTAAAAAATTTCAAAAATCCAAAAAGATTTTTATTTTTATTTTTACACGTACATATATATTCTCTATTTCTTTGGTATCTTTTTCTTTTTCTTTTGCAGGTGCATGCGTACTAGATCTTCGACTTATTCAGAGCCCGAGACTCGTGAAGATTTAGATATGGCAGGTGTGAACAACAACAATAACCCACCGCACCTCAACAATAACAACAACAATGTTCTTCCACCACCCGATCTTCGAACGATGGAGGAGCTTTGTCAACCAACGATGAATGGACGAGGAGGACCGATTGCGCCAATGCAAATCACGGCTCCAGAGTTTTCGTTGAAGCATCACATGATCCAACTAGTTCAAAACACTTGTCCATTTCGCGGATTGCCGGATGATGATGCCAACAAACACCTCGACAAGTTCATTACCGTTACTCAAAGCATGAAGTTGCCCGGGGTTACTATGGATTTTCTTCGCCTTCACCTATTTCCACACACCTTATCCCACCATGCCGAAAAATGGTTTGATCGTCTTCTGAAGAATTCAATTCATACTTGGGACGAGATGACTCAATGCTTTTTGTCGCGCTACTTTCCACCATCCATGGTCACGAGCCTTCGAAATCAAATTAGTGGATTTACTTAAGAACCCGATGAATCACTTTTTGATGCTTGGGAACGATATAATGTTTTGATTGATCGATGTCCAAACCACAACATGCTCCCCGTCACCTTAATTGATACTTTCTACAACGGTTTAACTTTTCGTGATCGTGATACGATCAATGCAGCCGCCGGTGGCACATTTATGAAAAGAAGACCCGAGGAGTGTAGAGAGCTTATCGAGAACATGACTACTCACCACAAAAATTGGGATTCATCCGCATCTTCAAGGAATAACCCGAGAGTTAATGTTTCTTCTACTTCTTCAAACCCTGATATCACGGAATTGACCCGCGCAATGGTCGAAATGAGCAAGAATATGCAACTTTTGGCTACAAATCAACAACAACAAGTTAAAGCTGTTGCAACTTCTTGTGAGATTTGCGGGGTTCCTCATTCATACACTGATTGTCCTTCTACACAAGACAATCCGGAAAACGTGTATGCGGCTTATGGTAACTATTCAACGGAAAACTACCAAGTCCGACCTCACGGTGATCGTAACTTGCTAAGTTACCGTTCTAACAACTTTCTTGCACCCGGTTTTTCTCCTCAAAACCGCAACCCCAAGAACTACAATAGAAGAAACCCAAACCCACCACGAGCTTCTAATCCTTATCACCCACCCACTCAACAAGCACCACCCATTACTCATGATGTACAAGCTTTAATGAGAACCCAAGGAGAGCAAATCAAGAATCTACAAAGCCAGATTATCAATTTAAAAGGGGATATCACTAAGCAAGGCAATGATATTAGATCCGAGCTTCGACATGATATACAAACCTCTTTTAGCACTCAAACAAATGATTTGAAGAATATGCTGGCTAGTTTCTTACCAACTACTCAACCCTCTACTTCGGACTCTCTATCTCCAAATACCGCCACCAGCCCAAGAGCGAATGTGAGTGCTATTATTACACGCAGTGGAGAAACCTTAGTAGGACCATCTATCCCTCCCCCAGTTACTCCATCTACACCTCCTCCACCACCATTTATCCCTCCTACTCCCACGCCTAGTATTAGTTCTCCATTACCGTTTCCACCTTTGCATGAAGAAGTTCCCAAGAAGAACACTTCACCAACCCCACCTTCCACCTTTAAACCTTCAACATCTCAACCTTTACATGCTACACCTACAACAACTAAACTCAACATTCCTTATCCATCTCGCTTAGACAAGGCCAAACTGCAAACCAAGGATGACATTCAAGTGTCGAACTATTTGAAGAAGATTTCGGGACTGACCATCACCTTTAGTCTTGTTGAAGCTCTTGCACAAATTCCAAAATTTGTTACGATGTTTAAGGAATTGCTTAATAAGAAGGATAAGATGGCCGAGTTTGTTAATACTCGATTGAATGAAAATTGTTCTTCCGTCCTTCTTAAAGAACTTCCGGAGAAACTTGGAGATCCCGGTCATTTTGTGCTACCATGTACTTTTAACCAAACCGAAGAATTTACTGCCTTAGCCGATCTCGGGGCAAGTATAAATCTGATGCCTCTAAGTGTTTGGAAAAAGTTATCATTACCGGATCTTACTCCAACAAAGATGACTCTTGAGCTAGGGTATTGCCGAAGATGTGTTCATTAAAGTTGGCACCTTCACTTTTCCAGTCGATTTTGTTGTTGTTGATTATGAAATGGACCCTCGTATTCCGTTAATACTTGGTCGGCCATTCTTGAGAATCGGAATAGCTTTAGTCGATGTTGCCGAAGGTGAGTTAATCTTAAGAGTCAGGAATGAAGCACAAGTATTTAAAATGGGTAAGATCACAACCAAACCCAATGGAAGAGAATCAGTGAATATAATTAATGTGCTTGATGATTTTGTCGTCTACAACAATCCTCTATTTGATTCCTACTATGATAATCCACTCTTCCAAGATCATGTGGATGATTCTCTCTCCAATTTAGATCCTCCACCAATTCATGAGTCTCCACCAATTTATGATGACTACGATGATGATTCGAGTTCTTATATGGATGATTCTGATGATTTTACTTCTGAGTATCCAGACATGCCCACTTATGATGATTTTGATAAGGCTGATACTCTTTCGAGTGATTCGTCACATGATGACCTTGCACCTACTTTTGATGAAGATCCTCTGCCAACAACACTTGATCCTACTTTGGATGACTACTCATTTGAGGAAGATTTTGCTACTTTTCTCAACACTTACTTCCCCAATGAGAGTGATGCCCCTCCTTTGGACTTTGATGATTACGGTCTTTATCCTCCTTTGGATATGAAGAAACCCGCTTCAAAGGAAAAGAAGCCGGAAGACACCAATATCCGTAGCACTTATGTCTTGACACCTCTTTATCCACATTCGGAGGATGAGATTGTGAATTTAAGATCGGATCTTCTTCAAGGTCTACTGAGCCTGAGTGTTATTTTCCCCTAAAGGAAAAGGTGTTCGATCCCGGTATCACAACTTTCAATCCATCTCAGTATCCATCTGATGAAATAAAAGGAAAGATTTTTAGAACTTTTGGAGATATACTTGCACCTCATCACCCTTGCTACCACCGTGCTCCATCTTTGCTTAAGGGAACCTTGCCTACTCTTCTTTGGCTTGCCTTGTTCTCCTTAAGCTTGTGCTATTTGTTGGATGAAAACCATGTATTTGATCCCGGTGGATGTGTTTCAAGCTTCTTCCTATGCTAATCAAGGTCGAGTCAGGCTCACGACTCGGTTAACAAAAACAAGCGCTTCTCAGGAGGCAACCCGTAGTATTTATCCTTTTTCTCTGTTTTTTTTAATAAGTGTAGGGGGAGACCCTAGTATGTGTTTGTTGTTTTCTTTCTAATCATGTGCAGGGATTCGAGCTTTCAAAGATACATTCTTGATGACTTTTGACGACCCGTGATTCCGTGTACCCGTCTTCCCGGTTTTATCCTAAACTCTTTTGATTCTCTATTTTATATTCTTCAATATTAAAATAGGAATCACTTTAGTTGTCTCTTCCTTAGCAAGATTTAAACAAAGTGCACAATGTCCTAAATGTAGGGGAGTTTACTCCCACATGCTTAAACATTGAGGACAATGTTTATATTAAGTGTAGGGGGACTTCTATCGAAGTTAAGTGGGCTTTTCCTTGTATTTGTCCTCATTTTAACCGAAAATTGGTTTTTTTGACATTTTTCAAAATTTTTTGATCTATTTTGGCCTAGTAGTATTTTCTTTTGTTATATTTATTTTTTTTCTTTGTTAGAATAAATTTTTAATGAAATGGTTTTAATTTTTAAACGTTGTCAATCTTTTGACTCAACCCGAGTTTACTTATCTAAGTTTACTCTAGCTAGTATCCTTAACGTGTTTAAGTCAAGTTTTGCTAGGCTTTTATATAGGGAACTTTAAAACTCGAAAGTCTTAACTCTTACGGGTTAAGAACAAGAACTTTTCGCAAGTTCCTATAATTGATCCTAGAAAGTCGTTTATCAAGGGAACTTTAAAATGCGAATTCTAAAACTTGAAAAAGTCTAAGAATTTGCAAGATCCTATAGATGACTTGAAAACCCAAAACTTTGATTTAATAAGCTAAGCATCCACGAGTCTCATTCCTTGAGATTTTAAATTGTGGAGAACGAGAGATGATAGAGTCAATTATAAGTTTGGTATTCTTTCACAAATTTATGTGAGTTTATTATGAGCTTTTTCTCCCATTGCTTGTTAATAAATTTAATTGCAATAAATAAGGTTGTACGATTTAAAAAGTTACTTAGCTTCTAGCACAAGATCGTTTAAAAGTTACTCGGTATTAATTACAGTTCATAGCCAAGGCATAACTTATTAAAGCGGGATGCGAAGATTTGCGAGTCCAAAAAGGCCCTAACAAGGCATGAGGGCTACATTTTGTTGCTAAAGATCCAAAGTGATGTGAAGAATCAATTATCAAAAATCAATATGAAGGATCGAGACATACGACGAAAAGCAAATACTTCCGTAAAGATCATGGAGAAGTCTATCCAAAAAGGCCCTAACAAGGTATGAGGATAAATAGATCCAAGTCTCAAAAGGAGGCGGATCGTTGTATATCAAAATCCCAAATAAAGATTGGAGAAAAATGAAGAAGTCGTGGTCCAAATATGAAGAATCTCTCAAAAAGTTCAAGTGAATAAATTCCTATTATGAAGAGAAGACCATTATTTCATGAACGTCTCTCAAGATTTGAAGTATGAAGTCACTGCCAAATATCGGTCCAAGAAAGGTCTCAAATCGTGAAGCGAGTTATGCCAAGATATGAACTTTATGAGGTCCCGAGAAGCAGTTTTAAAAGATTTGTCCTTTAGCTAACTATTGATTTAATCTTCCTACTTTATTTTCAGCCTAAATAACTATCAAAATAAGTCACAATGCATCCTCGTGATCATTCAAGACAATCATAAAATATAAGAGATACACCTAGGAATAAGGGAGTCTAAGTAAATAATTGGCCCACATGAGTTTGTGGTAGTTTGCTAACTTATAATAACAATGATCTCGTTTTTAAGCTTGGTATGGGAACGTGAAACTTGAGGGTGATAATCATTCATGACATTCCAAAACCCTAAGGTACGCTTTTGATCTTTTTACTTGTTTTCTTCTTTTAAATATTTTATCTCTTTAATAAAGGCCAATGTGGATTGATTGTGATAGAAAATGTAAATCTTGCTTTGTCACAAATGCATTGCATGAGGACATTGCAATGGTCAAGTGTAGGGGATTTAATAAGTGTGAAAATACTTATCCTTTTACCACTTAATTATAATAATAACCAAGCCAAAACGTGTATTTTATGTCGTAAATGTCGGAATTATGTGTGGTTTGTGTTTTTGTTGTGATTTAGGATCAAAATGTGAAAAGGGAAGAAAACATGGGCTTTCACGGGCTTTTATCGAAGAAAAAGACAAAAGACGAAGTCAAAAGATCAAGGGTGCAAAAAGAACGGAAGTCTAAGGCCTATTCTGAAGATTTATCGAAGAAAAGTCTAAAGACGGAAGTTTAATAAAAGCCGAAGAACTCAAGTCTAAATTAAGGAAGAAATTACAAGACGAGTTTATTAATCCCGAGACAAAGTCGAAAAAATCGAAGAATTGAGAAGACGAAAAGACGAGAAGAAGAAAGAAAAGAGCAACACATGCATTCCTTCCCTTCTCCCTATAAATAGACTTCATTTCACCTCATTTAATTTTGTTGGCTATTTTGACAAACTAGTCTTCCATTTAATTACTTGCACTTTTCTTAATGTCATTTACTTAATTGCACCTTTAATTACTTGTCTTGCACCTTAAATTTGTAAGCTTTTAATTCTTGTTTTTACTTTAATTGTTGAATCTTACTTTTAATCAAATTTTAATTAATCTCTCATTCTACCTTTCTTGTTCTTGATTTAATCTTTATGTTTATGTGCTTATTGTCATGCTTATTTGAATATTTGTCATGTTCTTATGTTTATGATTGTGTTAGCTTATTGATTTTATAGCTTATTGTGTGTTTTTCTTAAATTTAATTAAGTGCTTTTTAGTTGATTTTTATAAAAAAAAAATTAAATATTTTTATTATTTAGTGTTTTTAAAAGTTTTTAAATTTTGGTTTAATAGTTTTTTCTTAAGTTGGATTTGGTAAAAGTTTTAGTTAAGTGCTTATTTGTTTCTAGCTTATTTTAGTTTTTAGCTTATTTGCATCTATTGGTTATTCGGAATATTTAAAACCCTAACATTCAGGATAAGGCAACAAACTTATTCCGGATAAGCTGTTGTGCCAATGATTCCGGATAGTGGACTTGTTGGTTATTCCGGATAAGAAGATCAATAGTATTCCAGATAGTGGTTCCTTCAGAATTCCGGATAAAGCCTAAGAATCTCAACATTCCAGATAGTGTCTCGAAGATTTATTCCGGATAGAGCTTCGAATTGGTTATTCCGGATAAGCAAGTGGATTTCGGATAGTGATCCGAAACAAATTCCAGATAAGCATCTCGACCAACATTCCGGATAAGGGACTTGGGATTTATTCCGGATAAGTCTCCCGATCCAGATTCCGGATAAGGTTCCGAATTACCTTATTCCGGATAAGGTGAAAAACTAGGGATTCCGGATAACTAGGAGTTAGTTATTCCGGATAAGGGACACGACTGGTATTCCAGATAGTGACCCAAAGTCACATTCCGGATAAGGCTTTGTTTCATTTAATCCGGATAAGTAGAAGAATCAAGTATTCCGGATAAGCAACAGGTTGGTGATTCCGGATAAGAGTGACAGTTTTATTCCGGATAAGCAGCAGGTTTGTTATTCAGGATAAGAGTAAGATTGGATTCCGAATAGTGACAGTATTTTGGATCCCGGCTCAGGTTCTGTTTACTTCCTTTTTATTTTCAAGCATTTATTTTCCCGCATTTTTCTTTAAGTCATTTTAATTGCTTTTCTTTATTTTAAATTTCAGTTTACATTTTTATTACATTGTCAAATTTATTTTTCGTCACGCTTTAATTTTAAGTCATTTAATTAATTTACTTTTTAAAGTTTTAATATTGCACCATTTACATTTTAATTAGTTTTAGATTTAATTACCATCAATTTACTTTTTAAGTCTTGCACATTTATTTTACAACAACCAAAAATATTCTTTTTCACCAAAAGACGACTGAGTCGCACTTAAACTG
The DNA here is from genome assembly GCA_025667525.1 of Glebionis coronaria. Taxonomy (NCBI): domain Eukaryota; kingdom Viridiplantae; phylum Streptophyta; class Magnoliopsida; order Asterales; family Asteraceae; genus Glebionis; species Glebionis coronaria. The sequence continues at coordinate 302,000,440 of CM046875.1, forward strand.
GTAGTCAATTCGAAAAGATCGGACGATAACTTTAACCCTAGCAAAAACATAGTTATCAGTATTCCCAGAAGAACTTCCAGGCATACCTCCCATGCGAGAGGTAGAGTTTGGTATCGATCTCATTCCACGTGCAGAACCAGTATCTAAAGCTCCTTACTGTATGGCTCCTATAAAGCTTAAGGAACTGAAAGATCAGCTTCAGGAACTTCTAGAAAGAGGTTTCATTCGTCCAAGCGTGTCACCATGGGGCGCGCCTGTTTTGTTTGTCAAAAAGAAGGATGGTAGTATGCGACTGTGTATCGACTACCGCGAGCTGAATAAGCTCACTATTCGTAACTGTTACCCACTTCCTCGTATTGATGATTTATTTGATCAGCTTTAGGGTGCTAAGCACTTCTCAAAAAATTGATTTACGATCAGGATATCACCAGCTGCGTGTAAAAGAGCAGGATATATCCAAGACTGCTTTTCGCACGAGGTATGGTCATTACGAGTTTGTTGTCATGCCATTCGGTCTCACGAATGTGCCAGCAGTATTCATGGACTTGATGAATCGAGTCGCCCACGAGTTCTTAGACAAGTTTGTGATTGTATTCATCGACGATATCCTTATTTTCTCCAAATCTAAAGAGGAACATGAGGATCATCTTTGTACAGTTTTGCAGATTCTCCGACGAGAGAAGCTTTATGCTAAATTTTCTAAGTGCGAATTTTGGCTGAATAAAGTGGCGTTTCTAGGCCATATTGTTTCTGTAGAGGGGATCACCATGAATCCTGCAAAGCTGGAGGCTATCACTAACTGTCTGAGACCGACATCTGCCACTAAAGTCCGCAGTTTTCTTGGGTTAGCGGGATATTACCGTAGATTTGTAGAGAATTTCTCACGTTTGGCATTACCGTTGACCAAACTTATGCGTACAGGGGAAAATATTATATGGATCAAGGATAGAGAAAAGAGTTTCGAGGAACTCAAACATCGTTTAATTTCAGCGCTGATCCTTACTCTTCCATCTGGTACAGGTGTTTACCAAATTTACAGTGACGCTTCAGGAAAAGGCTTGGGCTGTGTACTTATGAAGCATGGGAAAGTCATTGCCTATGCTTCACGTCAACTAAAAACGTATGAGAAGAATTATCCTACGCATGATTTGGAGCTCGCAGTAGTCGTTTTCGCCCTCAAAATCTGGAGGCATTATTTATACGGTGAGTCGTGTGATATCTTCAGCGATCACAAAAGTCTCAAGTACATATTTACACAGCGATGAGACAGAGGCGATGGTTGGAACTGCTGAAAGACTATGCCACTAATATTCAGTATCACCTAGGAAAATCGAATGTAGTAGCAGATGGCCTTAGAAGAAAGTCAGGAATGATAAATGGCATAAAGGTTCAGGAGGAAGTTATTCAGGACTTAGAGCGGTATGATATTGAGCTCTTAGTACACAGACAGAGAGGCTACTTGTGACAACCCTGGTTTTGAGGTTCGTCACTTAGTTTTATTTTGTGCTAGTTACGTGTCTTTACGTGTTTATGTGCTAATTGGTGTGTATAGATTGTGGTTTGGATATCGTTTCTGGTACGGGGTACCTTGTGAGTGAAACGATGTGTGATGATTTCATGTTCATGAGTTCTCATGGTAGTGACTATGAAATGAGATGGTGTTATTTAGTGGTTTTACGTATACATATATGTATTATAGAAAATCGTATTTTTACGATTTACGGTTTAGCATTTAGAGGTCTCGGAAGAGGTAATTAATCATATGGATATTTTTCAGGATGGTTTTAAGTCATTTAGGACTTAGTTATAAAGTTTATTTCAAAAATTGAGATTTTTTATAAAAGTGTATATTTTACGTCTTTTTCGGTAAAACGCGTAAATTTGACTAGTTTTACGGTTTTGAGGTTTTGGAGGCTTTAGGAGCTGAAATAAATTAAGGTAGATTAAGGTAATATTAATAAGATATTAATTAACAACAAAAAGAAAAAAAAATAAAAAAATATATATATGAGGCGGTTTGGGACGAATCCAAAAGAAAAGAAAAGGGAAAAAAAGGAAAAAGGGAACAGGGCTTTTGTAATGGGCCAAGGACTTGTTAGGAAACTATATAAATACTTTTTATTAACCAAAACACTTCATAAAACCCCTGGAGATCACCTTCAAGTCGGCATCAATGGTGGTTTTAGGGTTCTTCATTAATTTTTCTTCTTTCAAAAATTCTAAGGTAAAATCTTTAATACTCTTTTTATTTAAAGTGTTTTAGTTCTTTCTCAATCATCTTATGATGGACATAGGTTAGGGTTTAAATAAGAATCTGTATTTTAATGATATTATAATGATTAGATGGTTTAGGGTTTGTAATTAATGGGGTTATGGGTAATTAATTAGGTTAAATTAATTAAACCCGTTTTTAAAAACTGGGCAGAATTTTAGGTCATTGTTTTGATCATATAGGGAGTTCTACAAACTCTTATTTTGCGATCCACATATCCCTGGAAAGATAATTGAAGTGGCTTTCCAATTCAATAAACTAGAACTAAATTGGAGGTCGGGAAGTGGGTCAAAAGCAGGTTACAACAATCGGAGGTCAAAACAGTTTTGAAGTCAGCCTGTTTTCTTTTTAAGTTTTGGGTTGTTTGGGGTACTTAGGATTGCATTGGGATCATCTCACGAATATGAGAGATAGTTTATATATTTTAGTAAGTATCTGCACTTGGGCTAAGGTTGTTGTTTAGGGTAAGACCCCCTAATTGTAACAAACGTTTCATACGTTTAAAATCAGTGAATTCTGGATAGGTAGCAATATATATACATATATCGGGGCCTTAACAGTAGCTTTAAGGTTAGAGAAAGTGGGGGGTTTTAGCTAACATATATAAAAGTATGAATATTCCTTTTACATAAACCATGGGTATGTTTAAGTGGACGTTTGACTTAATGTTTTGAGACCTAAAAACTGGGACTGTTTTGTGTAAAATATGAACGGGATAGTTATTAAACTTAACCAAGTTAAGGACTTGTTAAGGAAGGGTAATGGGGTGATTAGAGCTTATCAATGAGGTATTTATATGGGAATAGGCTAGATGTCCATCATAGGTTGATGAGCCATCTTAGTGATTGGTTCATGTATTGATTGCGTGTTTTTGGTTTGTTAGCTTGTTGCTAGTGCGAGGAATTATGAAGAAGCAATCAAGTGAGTTTCATAGTCCCATGTTTACTATTGATTTTGACTTCCAGATGGGATGGAAGAGCCACTGTGTTGAGTTATTTTCTAAATTGATGCTGTGAATGTTTTTGTGATTTGAGATGGACTTGTGTGTACATTGTATGATTAACTGCTATGTGATTCTTGATTGTGTATGATTTGGATCGGGGAACACGTGCCGTCTCAGTTATTGTGGTTTTGACAAGGTAGGGGCCTTGGGATAGGTACATAGCGTAATCATCTATGGGACCAATGGAAAATGACAAGGTAGTGGCCTTGGGATAGGTACATAGGTGTATGGGCGCCTATGGTACCATGGTTGTTGGTAAGGCGTGATGCCTTGGAAATTATGGTTGTTGGTAAGGCGTGATGCCTTGGAAATTGTGGTTGTTGGTAAGGCGCGATGCCTTGGAAATGTGATGATTGATTTATCTTGAATGCTAGTTGTTAATGCATACTTGTAACACATTGTCCATATGTTATTGTGTTGATGGTTGTTATTCACAGCTTGTAACTGATTTAGCGTTGGAGTCTAAACCTATGACTCTCACCAACTTTATGTTGACGTGTTTTAGTGTCTCTTTCAGGTGTGAATGTGTTTAAGCTTGAGGATAGAAGTGGCTAGACTTGGATGCCTTAGGATTGCATATAGAAGGAGATCCCCGTTCCTTCTTAGTTTACCTTTATGTTTTTTTTATAAGTGATACATGTTGGCACCTATATGTTTGTTTTGTTTGTGTTATTTGTTTGTCTTGGGTAAGAGGTAGGACTTTTACCTACTTACTTAGACTCCTGCATTGTTGAGATATTGTCATGACATTTGTGTCACCATTTTTATGACATTTCTTATATCATTTAGTTAACTCTATAGACACGCTATTGTTGTGATGATATCCATACGTCGTGCCCCATATTCCGCCATGGTGGGGTGTGACAGAATGGTATCAGAGCCAATGGTTATAGAGAATTAGGTTGCCTAGTCGCGTAACCTAGCCTATAGCTTAAGGGTCCCTGCATATAGGCGTCGTAGGAGTATGTGTGCATTTTATAATAATTGATGTGTTTGGATGTTATTTATTGCGATGTTTTGACTAGTATGAATTGAACCGTAGTATGTTCATACTTATTCACATGTTATTTTCTTTTCGGGTTTGTGACTAGTGTGGGTTGAACCATAATCGTCCACGCTAGTCATTGTTGTATTTTGCTTAAATTGTACATTATAGTACATAATTTTGTACAAGGTAGTTTCTATCTTTTGTCGAGTTATTTTACATACCTGAGGTATGTTATTTTTCTTTTGATGTTTAAGTCATGTTCCCTAAGAATCGTGTGGTGGTTCGAGTTACTAAGAGTAGGTGGATAGGAAGGGTTTTAAGCTGTTTCCACTCTTACGGGCGACATGACTTATAACTGATTATGTTTTCGTTTTGGATTTAGTCTAGGTTGTTTTAGCTAGACTATGGATTTCTGTATTCCGAGAGTTTTACTATGTTATTTTAATAGATGGGGTTTTGGATCTATTTGGTTATGTGGTTATGAGCTTATGTGAGTAGATTGATTTATGTGTTATACGTTGTATTGATTCTTATAAGTGTCATCATAGGAGGGAGTACATTGGGGAAAGGGTAATTGTATAAGTATGGCGGCCAACATAGTTATACAAGTACCACAACTTCAATGGGTTCTCAAGTATGATTGCATGAAAGAGGGTTAGTACATGCTTGTATATGACGAGATGTAGAAGTTGGGTATACGTAGAATATATGGGTTTATGTAATGGTTGCCTATGATATGGCTACTGTTCTTTTTGTGTTATATGTTTTGGGTTATACTTGTGTTGTGTGATTTTGGGGTCACACGATATGGTTTGGTTTTGGAGGTGGGCATTATGCCTTGTTGTGGTACGGTGAGACGGTGATTACTCGTATGGAAAAACGAGCGTATAAAGCGATTGATTGACTTACGTGTATGATAACGAGTATGTTTGGGGGATTCAATAGGTATACATATGCGGATGTATATATACTGATAGATGTTATGTTATGATTTATGGTCGTTCACTAGTTATTATAACTTGAACGTACCTTGTGTTTGTTCGTGTTTTATGGTGCTGGAGTTTGATGGAGTTTCAACGACGTTTTGAATCTTTTGAACTGTGTCTTGTAGCGTATTCTTTGAGTTTCGTATTTCACGTGTACGTTTTAAAATGGTGTTTTTGGTTTCAATTCTATTGAAATAACTTGGGATTTCTTTTGAGATAATGAAATCTTTTGTGTTGGGTCTTGCATTTCTTTTGGTCGATATGTATTGAGTTAGATGGTTGGTTGTATTCGGTAAAATAAGGGTAAGTTGTTGGAGTCGTGTTTGAAACAAGATGTAACATAAGATTTCTTTTTAATCAACACTTATATATTTCAAATTCTAAAAGACTTTCTTTGAAATAAAGCGAAGCAAAAATTTCTTTCTACCTACATAGTTTATATAATTGAGTTTGACCGATTTATGTCATTTTTAATTATTTATACAAGGTTAAATTGAGTTTATGAAGATTTCACATACAATTATATCTGTCATCTAAAAGGATTACATTGATCACTAAGTTTATTCTTTAGTTTTTTAAAACAACTAGTATAAAACTGATTTTGTCATAACTTGTTCGTTTTTAGAGCTTTTTGAGTAATTAAAAAGCCAAAAATTATGTACTCGGAACGTACTTTTCAAATATTTAGAATGTATAGTCATGGGAGGTCAGTATCTTGGCCGAAATTATTGTACAAGTGTCGGGTTAGAGATTTAGTTGTGAATAGTAGTTTATTTTATTTGGGGTGCACGGGATACCTAGTCTTTGGGTTGAGTTTTGAGATTGGTAAAGGTTGTTTGAGAATGCATTTTGCATGTACGGTTAGTCGGGACTTGTATTAATAAGAGTCTTCGTTTATATCAAAGAATCATCGGTGAGATTTATTGACTGTGAGGTCAAGAGTTTGGCTATGAGTTTAATTATTTTTGGTTTGTATATGTGGTATTTTGAAACTTGAACTAAAGTTCACGGGGGAATGAGAGGAGTTCGTTTAGAACAAGTATCATCATGTGATTTGTTGGTTGTGTGTTGATCCTAAGGAGTAAATCTCGGGACGAGATTTCTATTAGGAGGGAGTGATGTGACAACCCTGGTTTTGAGGTTCGTCACTTAGTTTTATTTTGTGCTAGTTACGTGTCTTTACGTGTTTATGTGCTAATTGGTGTGTATAGATTGTGGTTTGGATATCGTTTCTGGTACGGGGTACCTTGTGAGTGAAACGATGTGTGATGATTTCATGTTCATGAGTTCACATGGTAGTGACTATGAAATGAGATGGTGTTATTTAGTGGTTTTACGTATATGTATATGTATTATAGAAAATCGTATTTTTACGATTTACGGTTTAGCATTTAGAGGTCTCGGAAGAGGTATTTAATCATATGGATATTTTTCGGGATGGTTTTAAGTCATTTAGGACTTAGTTATAAAGTTTATTTCAAAATTTGAGATTTTTTATAAAAGTGTATATTTTACGTCTTTTCGGTAAAACGCGTAAATTTGACTAGTTTTACGGTTTTGAGGTTTTGGAGGCTTTAGGAGCTGAAATAAATTAAGGTAAATTAAGGTAATATTAATAAGATATTAATTAACAATAAAAAGAAAAAAAATAAAAATATATATATATGAGGCGGTTTGGGACGAATCCAAAAGAAAAGAAAAGGGAAAAAAAGGAAAAAGGGAACCGGGCTTTTGTAATGGGCCAAGAACTTGTTAGGAAACTATATAAATATTTTTTATTAACCAAAACACTTCATAAAACCCCTGGAGATCACCTTCAAGTCGGCATCAATGGTGGTTTTAGGGTTCTTCATTAATTTTTCTTCTTTCAAAAATTCTAAGGTAAAATCTTTAATACTCTTTTTAATTAAAGTGTTTTAATTCTTTCTCAATCATCTTATGATGGACTTAGGTTAGGGTTTAAATAAGAATCTGTATTTTAATGATATTATAGATGGTTTAGGGTTTGTAATTAATGGGGTTATGAGTAATTAATTAGGTTAAATTAATTAAACCCGTTTTTAAAAACTGGGCAGAATTTTGGGTCATTGTTTTGATCATATAGGGAGTTTTACAAACTCTTATTTTGCGATCCACATATCCCTGGAAAGCTAATTGAAGTGGCTTTCCAATGCAATAAATTAGAACTAAATTGGAGGTCGGGAAGTGGGTCAAAAGCAGGTTACAACAGTCGGAGGTCAAAACAGTTTTGAAGTCAGCCTGTTTTCTTTTTAAGTTTTGGGTTGTTTGGGGTACTTAGGATTGCATTGGGATCATCTCACGAACATGAGAGATAGTTTATATATTTTAGTAAGTATCTGCACTTGGGCTAAGGTTGTGGTTTAGGGTAAGACCCCCTAATTGTAACAAACGTTTCACACGTTTAAAATCAGTGAATTCTGGATAGGTAGCAATATATATACATATATCGGGGCCTTAACAGTAGCTTTAAGGTTAGGGAAAGTGGGGGGTTTTAGATAACATATGTAAAAGTATGAATATTCCTTTTACAGAAACTATGGGTATGTTTAAGTGGACGTTTGACTTAAAGTTTGAGACCTAAAAACTGGGACTGTTTTGTGTAAAATATGAACGGGATAGTTATTAAACTTAACCAAGTTAAGGACTTGTTAAGGAAGGGTAATGGGGTGATTAGAGCTTATCAATGAGTTATTTATATGGGAATAGGCTAGGTGTCCATCATAGGTTGATGAGCCATCTTAGTGATTGGTTCATGTATTGATTGCGTGTTTTTGGTTTGTTAGCTTGTTGCTAGTGCGAGGACTTGTGAAGAAGCAATCAGGTGAGTTTCATAGTCCCATGTTTACTATTGATTTTGACTTCCAGATGGGATGGAAGAGACACTGTGTTGAGTTATTTTCTAAATTGATGCTGTGAATGTTTTTGTGATTTGAGATGGACTTGTGTGTACATTGTGTGATTAACTGCTATGTGATTCTTGATTGTGTATGATTTGGATCGGGGGACACGTGCCGTCTCAGTTATTATGGTTTTGACAAGGTAGGGGCCTTGGGATAGGTACATAGCGTGATCGTCTATGGGACCAATGGAAATGAAAAGGTAGTGGCCTTGGGATAGGTACATAGGTGTATGGGCGCCTATGGTACCATGGTTGTTGGTAAGGCGTGATGCCTTGGAAATTATGGTTGTTGGTAAGGCGTGATGCCTTGGAAATTGTGGTTGTTGGTAAGGCGTGATGCCCTGGAAATGTGATGATTGATTTATCTTGAATGCTAGTTGTTAATGCATACTTGTAACACATTGTCCATATGTTATTGTGTTGATGGTTGTTATTCACAGCTTGTAACTGATTTAGCGTTGGAGTCTAAACCTATGACTCTCACCAACTTTATGTTGACGCGTTTTAGTGTCTCTTTCAGGTGTGAATATGTTTAAGCTTGAGGATAGAAGTGGCTAGACTTTGATGCCTTAGGATTGCATATAGAAGGAGATCCCCGTTCCTTCTTAGTTTACCTTTATGTTTTTTTTATAAGTGATACATGTTGGCACCTATATGTTTGTTTTGTTTGTGTTATTTGTTTGTCTTGGGTAAGAGGTAGGACTTTTACCTACTTACTTAGACTCCTGCATTGTTGAGATATTGTCATGACATTTGTGTCACCATTTTTATGACATTTCTTATATCATTTAGTTAACTCTATAGACACGCTATTGTTATGATGATATCCATACGTCGTGCCCCATATTCCGCCATGGTGGGGTGTGACACTACTGGGCTAGTCTGAGAGTGGAACCATATTTACTCTCTCGGATTAAAGCCGCACAAAAGGATGATGGTGAAATCTGGGCGATTGTCCAGAATATTGACCATCAGACTGAATTTCGTATCGATGATGATGGTATCATATGGAAGGGTACCAAACTCTGCGTTCTAGAAGACCCTACTCTCAGAGAAGCCTTAATGACTGAGGCTCATAGCTCTCCGTTTTCTATCCATCCAGGTTCCACTAAGATGTACCATGATCTTAAGCAGCATTTCTGGTAGAGCGGGATGAAACAGGATGTCGCCACTTTTGTTTCTAAATGTCTAACCTGCCAGCAGGTTAAGATAGAACATCAGCGTACCAGCGGTCTGCTTCAGCCATTAGATATTCCAATGCGGAAATGGGACAAGATCTCTATGGATTTTGTCACCGGATTACCACAGACTTAGAGGAGACCTGATGTGGTCTGGGTTATTGTCGATCGTTTGACCTAATCAGCACACTTCATCCCTATCCATAAAGATTTCGCAGTCAGTAAACTATCAGTTCTATTCACAAAGGAAATTGTACGATTACACGATACACCTTCAGAAATTATATCAGACAGGGATCGACGTTTCACTTCTTACTTCTAAGGAGGTTTGCATAAATCTTGGGGAACTGGGCTCAAGCTCATCACAGCTTTCCATCCGTAGACGGACGGTTAGTCAGAGCGTACCATCTAGACTTTGAAGGACATGCTACGCGCATGTGTATTAGAATGGACAAGACATTGGGATGACTATATTTGCTTGATCGAGTTTGCCTACAACAACAGTTGGCATGCCAGTATCAAGCGTGCTCCCTTCAAGATGTTATATGGCAAGAAGTGTCGTGACCCTATTTGTTGGGATCAGGTTGGAGAACGTTTGATTGAGGGACCAGAATTAATAGAGCTCACCAATGAAAAGGTCGCCATTGCTAGGGCAAAGCTGCAAGAAGCGCGTACTCGCAAGAAGAGTTACTCTGACAAGCATCGCAGAGATCTATCATTTCATACTGGGCATCGTGTATTCCTTAAAGTATCACCAGCACGCGGGGTCAGACGTTTTGGCCTCAAGGGCAAGCTCAACCCTCGCTACATCAGACCGTTCGAGATCCTCAAACGTGTCGGTGAGGTATCGTATCGGTTGGCGTTACCGCCTCAGCTTGCACACGTCCATAACATGTTCCATGTATCACTACTCAGAAGGTACAACTATCATGAGCTTCACAAAGTTAATTATCCACTCGATCAGATTCGGGAGGACCTATCTTATATTGAAGAACCTGAAGCAGTCTTAGATCGCTAAGATCGAGTTATGAGAAGGAAAACCATTCCTTTCGTAAAGATCCTGTGGAGGAACCATACCGAGCGGGAGGCCACTTGGGAAACAGAGGAGTCTATACGAACTTCTTATCCTCACTTCCAGTTTTAATTCGGGTATGTCTTTCAGTTACAAGTCTTTCAACTTACATGTCTTTCAGTTTTCATATCCTTTCAGTCTATGTGTCATTCAGCTTAGATAAATTTCCCTAGCTTAAATTACCTTTAATTCGAGGACGAATTTTCCTTTTAGAGAGGGAGAATTGTAAAACACCGGCATAATTGTATCCTTAATTCGAGGACGAATTAATTTTTTTAGAGGGGAAGAATTGTAAAACCCGTATTTAAGAATTCTCGAATATTAAATACGCACGCTCAGTTTCAGTTAAATATGATAGATAATAATTATTCAGAAATAATTATTAGGTTTCAGAAAATAAGTCTTAGAAAATATTATGTGTGCATTACATATGATACATAAATAATTATTACGTTTCAGAATTTTAAAACACGGGAACTAGGACAACTTTACACGATAAATATAAGTGTCGGAAACAAATGGAAACCACAAATATACTTGTGGCTGGCGGTTTTAATAGAAAAAAAGGAAAAGAAAATGGGCTTTAAGCCCAGTCCGTTGTGAAAACAAAACACAGGAAACTAATGTTGTTATCTTTTCATTTTAACATTTCACAAAAAAACATATTAGGGTTTCTTGGGGGTTGTCGCCGGCTAAATCAAACTAGGGAGCAAGGATCGTGATTTTTCGTCATTTGATTAACATTGTGTGTTTACCTCTCATATTAAATCACGAATTAAGCTCGCCTGAAATCAGAGTAGACTTTCTGTCAATTGATCCCGGTCGGCTACTGGACACGAGGTACACAGGGACGCTTTTTGGAATTCTGGGAGAGTACGTGCATTGGATGGGAGCTATCCAGACTCCTTTATTTTATGCACTAATACATTACTTTGGTTGTTTGGACATTGTTTCGTCCTTTTTCCTTTAGTATTTAATCTTTATATTTGAGCTTATGTTGGACTACCGATGTTTGATTCCGGTATTTCCGTTATGGTCAGTTAATGTTTAATGCATTGCCTTGCATGCTTTGATGACACGCCATAAATACACGTAACAGTCCACTTATCCAAGTGGGGTGTTACAATGTCACCATGAAATCCATTTTGATATGCAAATCCATTTTGCTCCCCCTTAACATATGCCATGATATTCGAAAACATTTCGCACATGTCGGGATGAGCCATCACATTAAGTTAAACCATTATTGATCTCAATATTAAATCACACTTTCTCCCCCATATTAAAAATATTAACTTAATCGATGTTTTTAATATCAGTTGATTTAATGAATTTTTAAGAAAATTTGGGAAGAAACATGCAAGTCCAATTATCTTCATGATTTTCACAAGCTCCCCCTCAAATTAATGCGGCTACACTCGAAACATAGATTAAGTACCTTTTAAACACAAGTGTAAGGTACTTATCACGTGCAAAGATCAAATATGATAATGTATTAACAAGATTTGCAATTTACGAGGTTGGACCTGAATGATGGAGAATATCATATGATAGAATCACGTGGTTCTTGTTCACAAATGTTGGTCTTCCCCGTAATGTCTGAAATTATCTCCTCCTTTTTGAAAAGCGGTAATGTTTCATGACACCACATGTACGATTGATATCGTTGTCTTGACACTAATTAGTGAACTTGGCACTTTCGGCATCAAAGATTCTGAACGCTTGATAGTTGATCCCCTTAATTGTTGACCCGTGTTCTATCTAAAGAGTTGTATTCACCGTTTGAGTGGTCGCATCGTCGAGTATGTAGATATCAATTGTAAATTGCTACGGTTTGTGGAGATGATAACTTCATAAAAACAAGATTTCTCTTGTTTTAACAAATAAATGCACTGATACGTACATATATTCGTGTTAGATTGTGTTATTACGTAAACACAATCCCTTACATGGTTATAAAAATAAACCATGCCCGAGAAAATTAATTCCCGTTGTTGAGTCAAAGCTTTCCGGTGAAATGCTTGACATGAATATGAAAGGCGGGTTACTATCTGAAATAATAGCAAGACATTTTGAGTATGTTTTAAATCATTTAAACTTCTGCTCGATCTTTATTTACAACCTCGTGTCATTATTGAACGACATTCTAGGATCGTAAATATTATCGATTTCAGAAGACATGTCCTTTTTGAAAACCAATTACTTGAGCTTAAGATTTTGAATATCTTACGACACGAGCTCAAGTCCAAGAAGTTGTAAACTTCCCGTTGTTAAGGATAAGTTATCATTGGCGATAAACTTTCCTTTTAACCGAAGAACGAGTTCTAAGCTGACATTTACTTATAAGTCATTTTCATGAGCTTGAAGAACTATTGAATGTTTTAACGTAAAGCTCATGACCGAGAAAGATGAATTTCCCGTTATGAGGAAAAGTTCTCTTATTCAAAAGATACACTTTCCTTTCAGAGCTTAAAACTTGGAATGTTTTAATACAAGCTTATGACCGAGAAAAATTAATTTCCCGTTGCGAGGATAAGTTATCATTAAAGATAAGCTTTCCTGAAATTAAAGTCCGAGTTACAGTCTGATATTTAACTGTAAGTCATAGTGCATGAGCTTAAAAACTTTGAATGTTTTTAATATAAGCTCATGCCCGAGAAAAATTAATTTCTCGATGTGAGGATAAGTTTATCATCGGCGATAAACTTTCCTTTATTTGAAGTCCGGGGCACAATCTGAAATATAATTATACGCCATGTACACGAGCTTAAAATGTTGAATATTTTTTATGTTAGCTCGTGTCCAAGAAAATTTAAAATTCTCGTTTTGAGGGTAAGTTATCGTTGACGAGATAAACTTCCCTTTCTTTGAGGTACGGGTCATCGTCTGTCATTTAACAATGAACCATTGTCGTGAGTTTAACTTCAAAACCCCTGAGACACTTGATTCATAGATATCAGCTTCATCAGCAACCAAACTCTGAGAGTGTCCTTAGTTGAATGATTTACAAAGATTGGGCCGGTTTGTTTTTGTTGATCCTTGACTTTGGTACCTGTACTTGTATTAACAATTTGAATACTTGCACATGGGTTAGCGGTATCTATTTTAGAACCATGTGGGGGTTCACAACCAACTTTGGTAGTGCAAGAGGGAAACATCCTTCCTATAGGAACCCATTGAAGATTACCCGATTTGATAATCCTACCTGTGGGTTGCCACCTAAGATTGGATCTAGGCGACATGGTTTTCTTATGCACAGCGGAAGACTTAGCGGTAGAAAACCTATTTCCTTTAGGAATCCCTCTTTTAGCACTTGATTTTAGCTTCTTCAAGACTTTAGTGACACAAGTGGCATGATTTGTCGTGAAGACACTCTTCATGCATACGGAACAAACACCGTGTTTGTAGTCCGAATAAGATCTAGAGATCCTAGTTCTTGCTTGTTTCATTTTCTTAGATGCATCTACATAGTGATTATTAGGCATGTTATGCGACCTATTTTGTGGCATATTCTTAGAAGTATACCTAGAATCACTAGTAGCAGTCTTGTTTGTAGGTTTTGCATAGGCTGATTTGATCACATTAGGCCTAGATAGTGGAGTGACTGGTCTAGAAAGATGAACCATATCAACTTGGGAGGCAAACCACGGTCTCGAGGATTTTGGTCGCTCGGATCTAAATGCAGTCGGTTGTCGAACGGACTGATTTTTAGGCGGTTTCCCCAAGAGTGATGGTTTTTTAAGCTTAATGTCCACACTAGTGCCCTTAATTTTCCTTAGCTCGTTTTTCAGAGCCGCTATAATAAAAACCTTTTTCTGAACCTGAGCCTTTAAATCAGTATTTTCAATAGTTAACAAGGTCGTTGACTCTAGAGTTTTAGACCGAATCTCTACGATAGGGTTATTTAACTCATTACAACCTTGCTTTAAGGTCTCGTTTCCATTTGTAAGATATCTTAGGATGCCAACTTAGATTCTAGCAAATTAATTTGTTTTAACAAATTGTCATTTTCAGCTTTAGAATCTAGAATTTTTTGATCCAGTTTTCGTTCAAGAACAACATTTGATTTTTCAAGTTTTTCAAAATATGTTTCAAATTTGTCATGTTTCTTCGAAAATTCACGTGTGGCATCCTCAAGATCTATTGATTGTTGAGCTATAATCATTTCAAGCTCTTCAATTCTAGAAGCATAATTGGTTAAAGAAGCAGTCATAAAGCACATATCATGATCTTTAGCATTTTGATCACTTTCACCCCCATTATGACTCACATAGGATGAATCAGAAGTGGTATCACCCTTTTCCATCCCATGTTTGGCATAGGTAGGAACGGAATTGTCAACATGTTGTAGATCATTATTAGATACAATATTCAACTGTACCTCAACTATTGACTCTTCGTCATGCATGCTTGAGTCATGCTTTCGTGATGCTATGATGTTGTTATCCTCGTTAACCAAAGCGGTCTCCTTTGAGTCATCCGTAAGGCCATTTGTTTCCTTTTACATCTTCATCGGATTTTCTTGCTTCCAATGATCATAAGCAATTTGAAGTTGTGATCGTTCTTGAAACAAATGCGTAAGAGAGGTCACGTATTTGGACAAAGTACCACGAAAGTCTTGAGTCTCGGTATTCATGTCTTCAAGGAATGACGTGCAGAGCATTGAATTTTCTTTCTTGGCAACACCGAACTGAAAAGTTGAAAATTATTTTAAAAGAACTTGAAGTGCAGATACAGATTCAATGTGATTAAAGTCTTCTTTGTCAAGTTGTTGTTGAAGAATATCCAAGTTTATCATCATAGCCTCCATGAAGAAAGGAGCATCTTGACCAAATACTACCACAAAGGATGGTCCAAAGTCTAGCTTGGTAAGCACGTAGAGATGAAATTGAAATTGTCTAAATGAGACCTGACATTTTTGTCTTGCTTTTTCTTGCATCTTCCGCAACTCTCCCTCTCGAGATGTCGAATTCAACGAACCCATTGAAAATCGATGATAAATGAAGGTAAGGATTACGTATCGATCGAGCAATGAAAGAAAGTAATTGTGTTTGTAGTTGTCGATTAAATCCCTTGATTAGTGAAGAAAAGTGATTAAATCCCCTAAGTATGTGTTCTCGAGAAACCAAAAATTCTCCAAGACCAATAACTCACGGTACGAAATTTATAAATCAAGTTTTTCGAAAATCGAAAAATTTCAATGATTCCGCAATATGAATGAATGATTCCGCAATATGAATGAATGATTCCGCAATATGGATGAATAAACAATTCTGCAATGTTTATTGATATTCAATTCCACAATGTTTAACTAGGATTCAATTCCGTAATGTTTAACTAGGATTCAAGATCCAATTCCGCAATGTGGACTCAATTCCGTAATAAGGATTCAATTCCGCAATGTGGATTCAATTTCGTTATGTGGATTCAATTCCGCAATAAGGATTCAATTCCGCAATGTGGATTCAATTCCGCAATGTGGATTCAATTCCGTAATGTGGATTCAATTCCGCAATATGAACTTAATTCCGCAATCTGATGGTTGATTCAATTCCGCAATAATTCAAATATTGCAGAATTATCCCTTAAAAAGTGGATCTCGAAAAACAAAGGCTTCAAGTATGATTTGTCACTTAAAATGTTCCTAACGCCCAAAAATTTTGTGTTTTTGAACACAACAAACAACCTAAATCACTACCACGACTATGTAGATGATATTTTTAAAGATCAAACCACGAAAAACACAAAAAAAACATTGGACGATTTGTTTTTGGATCAAAAAATCATGAAAATCAAGAACACAAACACAAAAACAAAGCAATCATCCCATGTCTCTTGATACCATTTGTTAGTTTATCGTAATCCTTGGATTATCTAACTATGGAGATGATTACTAGAGAGAAAGATAGATGAAGATGTAAACAGAGAAAGTAGAGAGAGGTTAGAGAGAAAAAGGAAATATTAGATTAGATGAATAATGACCAACCATCCCTCCTAACATGCTAGGAGGGGGTTTATATAGCCCACCCTACATGTGGGCTTTGTGGGTTATATGATAGACTATGACTACGAGCCTATACTATGTATATATAGTTGGAGTGACTGATCCTTCCTAAATACGTAAAAACGTATTTCCAACAATTACGCAACCAATAATGACACACTCGCAGTGTTCAGAGCAACGCGGACTGAGCACAGTCAAAAGATAATACGTCAGCAGACGTTATTTCACAAGACGCGGGAAAGCTTCCCGGTTTAATAGCAATTTTCGCACATAGTTGACTAAATAAAAAGTCAAGGGGTAAAATAGTCATTTTATAAGCCAAGAAAATTTCTGATTGTTACAGGGCGAATGGGTGAAACCTAGGACAAGTTTAGCAAGATTACATGGTAACTGCGGTGTGTGCCTTGCATCCGTTACAGGAGCTGATCCCTCTAACCCAGACTATAATAATTAGAGGCAACCCCTCTAATTGCATGATGAGGTCACCCATCTAAGTATTCATGCACGTTGATACAACATGACCTATATGGGCTCCGGGAATAATTAAAACACAGTTTTCAGTATAAAATAAACATAAGTCTTTTCAGAATATATAACCAGTTTTATAAACTTAAACCAAGTTTTCCAGGATATACACTTATTCCGCTGTACTTCGTTTCATGCATTTCATTTCCTGCTTATGTTTATGCTTTACATATCATTGTCATATATTCTCATACTGAGCGTATTGCTCAGCCGTATTTTTCCTTCTATGTCCCAATACGACAGGTACTAAAGGGCAAAGCTAGGATTCAAGAGTACGTGCATTGGATGGAGGCGCCTAGTCTTCTTCTCTCTTTAATGCATCTACATACTTTTGATTTGCTGAACATTGTTTAGTTCTTTCCTTACATTCTATACTTATGCATTTGTGTGTGGAGCTTATCTTGGAACCGATATTTGTTTCCCGTTTCATTTATGGTCATTTAATTTTTAGACATTTACCTTGCATGCTTTGATGACACGTCATAATTACTACGTAACGGTCCATTTATCCAAATGGGGTGTTACAATTATGGTATCAGAGCCAAGGTTTCGAACTGTAGCCTCTTGTAATTGACCTGTGACTAGTGGGTAATCACCAGAGTCTTCCTAAAACTGACAATGAATTTTATTTCATTTCATGCATCATTGTTTTATGTTAAGTTTTTGACTAAGTAATGGTTGGTACAGGACTGACCATATTTAGTCGCATGTGCTTTTCATTCAAATTTCATCTTGTGAACCGAGCCATACGTGTTCACCATTGCTCATGTCAATTTTGTTTTGTGGACTGACCCATAGGCGTTCACTATTGCCAATGGCTGTTTTCATTGGCTATTCCTTCGTAAACTCTTCATGTATTCCTTATGTTTAACATATGTTATAACCATCTTAATCATTTCATTCCTCTTTTAAACTTTCATATGGTCAACACACACACTAATGAAGAACTGGTTGTAGCTGTCCAAGCTATGCTTCCATAGATCAGGAATCAGATCCGGGCTGAATATCAGGCTATCCCAAATCAGAATAACAATCCTCCTCCTCCTCCACCGGTTACTCTACACACTTGGCTAGAGAGGTTCAATAAGCAAAAACCTCGATCTTTTGAGAGGGTTGAGTTATCATTTGATGCAAAAAATAGGATTTCGCACATGGAGAAAATATTCGATGCTATGGGATGTGATGGAATTTACAAGGCAAGGTTGGCTTGCTATAAGTTCGAAGGTGATGCATTAGCTTGGTGGAGGAATACAAGCTAACAAATGGAGGTGATGTATGGTTAGCTGCTTTGACTTAGGATCAGTTCAAGACTCTGTTCTACAATCCGTTCTTTCCGACAGCTGAGCAGGAGAGGCTTAAGAGGGACTACCATCCCATTCGTCAGAGA
Organism: Glebionis coronaria; assembly: GCA_025667525.1. Taxonomy (NCBI): domain Eukaryota; kingdom Viridiplantae; phylum Streptophyta; class Magnoliopsida; order Asterales; family Asteraceae; genus Glebionis; species Glebionis coronaria. Next base: position 302,018,775 of record CM046875.1, read on the forward strand.
ATTGGAGAGAACAACATGGAGTTTATGCAGAGGTTTCTTAGGTTGGCTGGATTTCTGGGCGCTGCTGCAGGTACTGCTGAGGACCAAACGAAGCACTTTCGTTGGGATCTTCACTCCATGACTGCAGATCGGCTACTTAGTGCCACTTTCATTAATGTGTCACAAGTGGCAGACGCAACACATAGCATGGAGATGCTTTATGAAAGAGATAACTATGGGGAGTCAGCTCGTCCAGAGAAGAGGTATAAATTTCAGTCATCAAGCGTTATCATCTTATTCCAATCTGTATGTTCATTTTTATATCTTGTCCTATAATAAGTGTGAAAACACTTATCCTTTTACCACTTATTTCCAATAATAACAAAACCAAAACGTGTGTTTTGTGTCGTAAGAGTCGGAATTATGCGTGGTTTGTGTTTTTATTGTGTTTTAGGACCAAAAGATGCAAAAGGAAGAAAACATGGGCTATCACGGGCTTTTATCGAAGAAAAAGACTAAAGACGAAGTCGAAAGATCGAGAATGCAAAAAGAACGGAAGTCCAAGAACTATTCTGAAGATTTATCGAAGAAAAAGTCTAAAGACGGAAGTTTAATGAAGTCGAAGAACTCAAGTCCAATTTTAGAAGAAAATTATAAGACGAGTTCAAATTACATCGACAAAATCCCGAGACGACGTCGAGAAAGACAAAGAATTTAAATCGAGTCGAGAAGAAAAGAAAGAAAGAAGAAAGCACACATGCATTCCCCATTTGCCTATAAATACCCTCCTAAACACATTAGGAGGGTTCTGTTAGTTTTTAGTTAGCTAGTTTCATTTTCATTTTCCTTTCTAGTTTTTAGAGAGAGAAAGTTTTATACTTTCTCTCACTAAGTTTCTTCTTTATTTTATATTTCAAGTTTAAGATTTTAATCATTCTTGTATTTGGATTTCATTAATCACAAGTTTAAGTTAAGCTTTTTGTTCTTTAATCTCTTTCTACATTTCTTGGTTTTACTTTACTTTTGATCCGAATCATTCATGATCCGTGATTGGACTTCATGTTTAAGTGATTAAAAAGCTCACCTTTTTATTCCTTCTTAAGCTCTTACACGTCTAAGCTATAAGCTCTTGGTGCTTATTGGCTTATTTGTATATTTAGCTTGTTAAATTTTAAAGCTTTCCTAAAAGTTTTATTGTTTTAAAGATCATCTTATTGAAGTTCCCATGTTTTAGATTCCATAAGGTTTTGAATTCGTGCTTATTTTTCCTTGGCTAAGAGATGGAAAGTGCTTATTGGTTTAATTGCTTATTCATTTAAGCTTATTTACTCTTTGGGCGCCATTACAATCTTAGGAGGGTTTACTTGGTTACGATCCTTGGCTACGATCGCATTGAGTGCGATCCTTTGTTCTCTTTAGCTACGATCCAAATCCACGCCACGATCACTCACTACAATCTGTGGGTGCGATGGTGTGTCACGATCTTTGAGTTCGATCGCATTGATTGCGATCATTTGTGTTACGATCACAAACCACGATCAAAGACCACGATCCACTTGTTGCGATCGTGGTTGCGATCTGTGAGCGCGATCACGCTGTCCCATCGCATCGAGTGTGACCTAACTCCTTGGTTGTAATCGCATTGAGTGCGATCTGGAGTACTATTTGGGTACGATCGCATTACCATCCTACTTTGGCTCTTGTTTTGCTTATTTAAATTTCAATTTAAGTTTTCCCGCATTTTAACTTAGATTTATTTTAAACAAGTTTCGTCTTAGTTTGTTCTTACCAAGTCTTCAAGTTTTTAATCATTTCCAAAGATTGCACATTTTTATTTGTAGTTTAAGTTTTAAAGTTTTCATTTTACTCAACGACAATTTTCTCCTTTGTTTTTAGTTTAAAAGTTGATAATCAAACAACCATTTTATTTTCCACCAAGAACAATTGAGTCGCACTTTCTACCATTAATCAATTCGAAAAGATCGGAACAACGAACTTTGATGTTTAGTGAAAATCTATGTATTAAATGGCGCCGATGCCGGCTCTTTTCGTTAAGATTAACGATTTTAAGTGAGAGACGCGTTGGATTTTGGGATCCGTTCATCTTTGAACGTTATTTTCCTTGTTTTAAAATTTTCAAAAATCCAAAAAAATAGAAAAACATAAAAAACCAAAAATATCTCTTGTCTATTTTGCTTTTCCTTTTGTAGGTGTGTATGCGTACTCGTGATCGTAAGAAGAAAGTAGCTCAAGCCGAAGTCATTACTCCACCTATTGTCACCATGGACAATCAACCAATGATCGAGCTTTTGCAATCGCACGTAGAAGGCAACATTGATGCTATTGTTATACCTGAGATTGGAGCCAACAATTTTGAGCTCAAATCCGACTTCATTCAAATGGTCTCTGCTCAACCTTTCTTGGGGCATTCACTTGATGATCCTCATGACCATATAAAAAGGTTTCTTTAACTCACCAATACGGTTAAGTACAATGGGGTTTCACAAGAAGTGATTCGCTTGCAACTTTTCTCCTTAGAGGGACAAGCCCAGAATTGGCTTGATAAGGAACCGCCACAAAGTATTCTTACGTGGACGGATTTAGAGACCAAATTCATCAATTACTTTTTCCCACCCTCGCGTACTACCGCTTTGCCGAATGAAATCATTACCTTTGAACAAAAGTACGGTGAGCCATTTAGTGAATCTTGGGACCATTTTAAGGAACTTTTAAGAAAGTGTCCACAACATGGTTTCACAAAAGTACATCAAATAAATACTTTTTACAATGGTTTAAGCATGAATGACCAAGATTCACTAAATAGTGCCTCGGGGGGTAATATTTTGGTTAAGTCTTCTAATGCTGCTTGGGATATAAATGAGAACAAGTCTAGAGTGCAAACCAAAAGTGTTCGGACTAATGTGGCTAGTGCTAGTACTAGTGATGCCGACAAACGAATTGATAAGCTTACTTCGCTTGTTGAATCACTTGCTCTCCAAGCCGCCAACAATGCCAAACAAATCACCGCCCAAGCTAATGCTTTGAGTCAATCATGTGAAATATGCAGGGGACCTCACTCATACACCGATTGTCCTTCGACTCGAGACAATCCGGAAAATGTGTATGCTGCCAACGGTAACTTTGCTACAGGAAGCTATCAAGCACGTCCTCAAGGTGACCGCAATTTGCTCAGCTATCGCTCAAACAACTTTCTTTCACCACCCGGTTTTCCCCCACAAAACCCAAACAACCTTAATCGCAACAATAAAAACCAACAACGTGCTCCAAATCAATATCAAAACCAAAGAAACCCATATCCACCTTAAAGAAACAACCAAGTTTACCAACAACCTGCTTATCAACCACCTGCCTACCATGCTCCTCCCAACCAACCCACTGCATTACACCAAGAGGTTGAAACCTACATGAGGACTAATGATGCGATAGTGCAAAATCATCAGCGGGAAATGGCCAACATGAAAGCAGATATGGTGAAGCAAGGGAATGATCTTCGAGCTGATATGCGAAACACTTTGGCAAGTCAAATGAATGACTTGAGGAACATGATGGCTAGTTTCTTCCCAAGTAATCAAGCCTCTGGATCAGGTTCTCTTCCGAGTAACACCGTTACTAATCCCAGAGGGGAGATGAAAGCAATCACCACTCGCAGTGGAAAAGGTTAAAAGGAACCCGAGCTTCCTACACCTACACCGGTGATTGTGACTAAGGAAAACGAGTCTACTTCTCCACTTCCTCCACCTTCTATTTCTCCAACACCTCCAACTTCTACTTCTCCAATTCCACCGCCTTATACTTCCACCCCTCCACACCCAAGGTTGTGAGTGAGAATTCCTTACCAAAGCCTTCATCTCAACCCAATATACCTTACCCTTCAAGGTTGAGGAAAGAGAAATTGAAGAACAAGGATGATATTCAGGTTTATAACTTTCTTAAAATGTTTAAGAAAACTGAATTTCAATATCTCCTTTGCTGAGGCTCTCGCTCACATGCCGAAATACGCTAAAATGTTTAAAGATCTTCTCAGTGATAAGGAGAAACTTCTAGATATTGCTCAGACCCAACTTAACGAGAATTGCTCCGCAGTGCTCTTAAGGAAATTACCAACCAAACTTGGTGATCCGGGTCGTTTCTTGATTCCTTGCAACTTCCCTGGGGTAGAGAATTATATGTCCCTAGCCGATCTAGGTGCTAGTATAAACTTAATGCCATTAAGAGTTTGGAAACAATTATCTCTACCCGAGCTAGTCCCCACACGAATGACTTTGGAATTAGCCAACCGTACGGTTGCTTATCCAGTGGGGATAGCCGAAGACGTCTTCGTTGGTGTCAACAAATTCACCTTTCCGGCGGATTTTGTTGTCGTTGACTACGAGATGGATCCCCGTGTTCCATTAATCGTTGGACGTCCATTCTTGAGGACCGGTCGCACTCTCACTGATGTAGCCGCTGGCGAATTAATCATGAGAGTTGGTGACGATAAAATCGTCTTCAACATGGGTAAACTTTCTAAGCAGCCTTCTGAAAACGAGAGTGTTAATTTCATTGACGTTCTTGATGAGGATTGTGAAGAACATTTCAAAGACGCTTGTAAAAGTAGTTCTTCTTCTCTACCCATTGTTGAGACCATTGCCTATATTGCTCCATCACTAAATCCATTTGGAGAAAGTGATTTCATCTTGAAAGAATTTGAAGCAACTTTGGGAGATGTGGACTTGCAATATGACGATTCTCCCTCCAATTGGGATGAAGACATTCGTACCATTGAGAAACTTCTCAATGAGGACCATATTTCTCCACCATCTCCTAAGGATATCTCTATCTATGAACCGAATTTGACTACGCCTTCCATCGAAAATCCTCTGAATTTAGTGCTTAAGGACCTACCGTCTCATCTCGAGTACGTTTTCCTTGAAGACAACAAGAAGTCACCCATCATCATCGCAAAGGACTTGAAAGAGGAAGAAAAATCTCGACTTATCGCCGTGCTGAAGAATCATAATAAATCGATTGCTTTGAAAATCTCCGATATACGTGGAATTGATACTCACATTTGCACACATAAAATTTTCATGGAGGACGACTTTAAACCCACTATTCAAAACCAAAGAAGGGTGAATCCTAAGATCCATGACATAATCAAAAAAGAGGTTATCAAACTTCTTGATGCGGGCATGATCTATCCTATCTCGGATTCACCATGGGTTAGTCTCGTCCATTGTGTGCCTAAGAAAGGCGGAATCACCGTTGTGCCCAATGAAAACAACGAGTTGATTCCTACTCGTCTCATTACAGGGTGGAGAGTTTGTATAGACTATCGCAAACTCAATGATGCTACGAGAAAGGATCATTTTCCCCTTCCTTTCATGGACCAAATGCTTGAACGTCTAGTGGGTAATGACTATTACTGCTTCTTAGACGGTTTCTCAGGTTATTTTCAAATACCCATCGATCCCGAAGACCAAGAGAAAACCACATTCACTTGTCCTTATGGAACATATTCTTACAAAAGAATGCCTTTCGGCTTATGCAATGCTCCTGGGACTTTTCAAAGATGTATGATGGCTATCTTCCATGACATGGTTGAAGAAACCATGGAAGTCGTCATGGATGATTTCTCGGTCTATGGTGATTCCTTCTCTACTTGCCTTGCCAATTTGGAACGCATGCTTAAGCGGTGTGAAGACACTCGCCTTGTTCTAAATTGGGAAAAATGCCATTTCATGGTAAACGAAGGCATTGTGCTTGGACATAAAATCTCGAAAGCCGGTCTTGAAGTCGACCATGCTAAAGTCGATGTTATTGCTAAATTGCCTCCACCTTCAACCGTGAAGGGTGTGAGAAGTTTCCTTGGTCATGCGGGCTTCTATCGCCGATTCATTCAAGATTTCTCTAAAATCACTCGCCCGATGACCCACCTCTTGGAAAAAGATACTCCTTTCATCTTTTCCAAAGAGTGTCTTGAATCCTTCAATCTTCTTAAGGATAAGCTTACTAAGGCACCGGTCTTGGGTACCCCTAATTGGGAGCTACCTTTTGAATTGATGTGTGATGCTAGCGACTTTGCTATTAGAGTGGTGTTGGGCCAAAGAGTGAACAAACACTTCCAACCAATCCATTATGCTAGCAAGACAATGACGGGGGCTCAATTGCATTATACAACTACCGAAAAAGAGCTTTTAGCTGTAGTTTATGCTTTTGAGAAGTTTCGCCCCTATCTTGTCCTTTCCACCACCATCGTGTATACCGACCATTCTGCGTTGAAGTACTTGTTGACTAAACAAGATTCTAAGCCAAGACTTCTTCGTTGGGTTTTGCTCCTTCAGGAATTCAAAATTGAAATTCGTGACAAAAAAGGAGCGGAAAACCTAGCCGCAGATCATCTAAGTAGACTTGAGGATCCTTATCAAGGGGAACATCCGAACCAAGAGATCAATGACTCTTTTCCCCTTGAGACCTTAATGTCTATTCACTCCAATCTTGATGACACCCCGTGGTTTGCGGACATTGCAAACTACTTAGCGGGTGGAATTCTCAAGGAAGGGTTAACATCCCAACAAAAGAAAAAGTTCTTTAAAGACATTGAACATTATTTTTGGGACGACCCTTACCTTTTCAAACAATGTGCGGATCTTTTCATTCGTCGATGTGTTGATGGGCCGACAGCGTTACAAATCCTTTATGCTTGCCATAAAGGACCCACCGGTGGTCACTTTGGTCCCAATTACACTACGAAGAAAGTATTCGACTCTGGATTTTATTGGCCCACCATTTATCATGATACTCATGAAATGGTTAAACATTGTGATGCTTACCAAAGACAAGGCAAGATCACACATAAAGATGAGATGCCTCAAAATTTCATACAAGAATGTGAAATCTTTGATGTATGGGGTATCGACTTTATGGGGCCATTTCCATCTTTTAAAGGGAACAAGTACATCCTGGTAGCCGTTGACTACGTTTCTAAATGTGAAGCTAAGGCTCTCCGCACGAACGATGCGAGGGTGGTTGTAAACTTTTTGAAGAAGCTTTTCGCTCGATTCGGCGTTCCTCGTGCTATGATCAATTCGCAAGAGTCATGGCTAATGTGACAACCCTGGTTTTGAGGTTCGTCACTTAGTTTTATTTTGTGCTAGTTACGTGTCTTTACGTGTTTATGTGCTTATTGGTGGGTATAGTTTGTGGTTTGGATATCGTTTCCGGTACGGGGTACCTTGTGAGTGAAACGATGTGTGATGATTTCATGTTCATGAGTTCACATGGTAGTGACTATGAAGTGAGATGGTGTTATTTAGTGGTTTTACGTATAAGTATATGTATTATAGAAAATCGTATTTTTACGATTTACGATTTAGCATTTAGAGGTCTCGGATGAGGTAATTAGTCATATGGATATTTTTCGGGATGGTTTTAAGTCATTTAGGACTTAGTTATAAAGTTTATTTCAAAATTTGAGATTTTTTATAAAAGTGTATATTTTACGACTTTTACGGTAAAACGCGTAAATTTGACTAGTTTTACGGTTTTGAGGTTTTGGAGGCTTTAGGAGCTGAAATAAATTAAGGTAAATGAAGGTAATATTAATAACATAATATTCAATAATATAAATAAAAAAACGAATTTGAGGGGGGTTAGGTCGGTTTTGGCCGATTAAAGAAAAGAAAAAAAAAGAAAAAAAGAGAAAAAGGAAAGTTGTATTGGGCTTGGACTGGTGCAGTGTATTAAAACAATATTAGTAAAAAAAAACATACGATTCCTCATAAAAAAAGGAAACGCATCCATGGTGGAAAGAAAAAAGAGAAGAAGAAAAATTAGGGTTTTCAAAATCTTGATTTTTGATCAATTGAAGGTACAATCTTGTTAATGTTTGTTCTTATTTAATTAAACATGTATACATCAACATATGATGGATTTAGGAAAGTCTGTATTCTAATGATATATTAATGATTACATAAATTAGGGCTTGTAATTAGTGGGATTAGGGTTAATTAATTAAGTTAATTTGATTAAACCCGTTTTTAAAAACTGGGCAGAATTTTGAGCCAATTGTTTTGATCATATCAGGAGTTCTATAAACTCTTATTTTACGATCCAAGTATCCCTGAAAAGGTAATTGAAGTGGCTTTCCAATGCAAGAAACGAGAACTAAATTGGAGGTTGGGAAGTGGGTCAAAAACAGGTTAAAACAGTCGGAGGTCAAAACAGTTTTATAATCAGCCTGTTTTCTTTTTAAGTTTTGGGTTGTTTGGGGTACTTAGGGTTGCATTGGGATCTTCTCACGAACATGAGAGATGGTTTATATATTGTAGTAAGTATCTGCACTTGGGCTAAGGTTGTGGTTTAGGGTAAGACCCCTTAATTGTAACAAACTTTTCGTATCTTTAAAATCAGGAAATCTGGAATGACAAAAGTATATATATATATATATATATATATATATATATATATATATATATATATATATATATATATATATATATATATATATATATATATATATATATATATATATATATATATATATATATATATATATATATATATATATATATATATATATATATATATATATATAGGGGCCTTAACAGTAGCTTTAAGGTTAGGGCAAGTGGGAGGTGTTAGCTAACATATGTAAGGGTATGAATATTCCTTTTACAGAAACCATGGGTATGTTTAAGTGGACGTTTGACTTAAAGTTTGGAGACCTAAAATTGGGATTGTTTTGTGTAAAATATGAACGGGGTAGTTATTAAACTTAACCAAGTTAAGGACTTGTTAGGGAAGGGTAATGGGGTGTTTAGAGCTTATCAACGAGGTATTTATATGGGAGTAGGCTAGATGTTCATCATAGGTTGATGAGCCATCTTAGTGGTTGGTTTATGTATTGATTGCGTGTTTTTGGTTTGTTAGCTTGTTGCTAGTGCGAGGACTTTTGGAGAAGCAATCAGGTGAGTTTCATACTCCCATGTTTATTATTGATTTTGACTTCCAGATGGGATGGAAGAGACACTGTGTTGAGTTATTTTCTGAATTGATGCTGTGAATGTTTTTGTGATTTGAGATGGACTTGTGTGTACATTATGTGATTAACTGCTATGTGGTTCTTGTTTGTGTATGATTTGGATTGGGATAGGTACATAGCGTGATCGTCTATGGGACCAATGGTTAATGACAAGGTAGTGGCCTTGGGATAGGTACATAGCGTGATCGTCTATGGGACCAATGGTTAATGACAAGGTAGTGACCTTGGGATAGGTACATAGTGTGATCATCTATGGTACCATGATGTTGGTAAGGCTGAGGGCCTTGGATTTGGTTTGAAATGTTTGATCTTGAATTGTTAGTTGTTAATGTATACTTGTAACACATTGTCCATATGTTATTGTGTTGATGGTTGTTATTCATAGCTTATAACTATTTTGGCGTTGGAGTCTAAACCTATGACTCTCACCAACATTATGTTGACGTGTTTTAGTGTCTCTTTTAGGTGATATTATGATTAAGCTTGAGAACATAAGTGGCTAGGATTTGGAGAGCGTAGGATATGCATTTAGAAGGAGATCCCCGTTCCTTCTTAGCTTTGTTTGTTCATTTATCTAGTGATATTGTTGGCACCTATATGTTTGTTTGTTTGTGTTATTTTTTTGTCTTGGGTAAGAGGTAGGACTATTACCTACTTACCTAGACTCCTGCATTATTGAGATATTGTCATGACATTTGTGTCATCATTTTATGACATTTCTTATATCATTTAGTTATCTCTATAGACACGCTATTGTTGTGATGATATCCATACGTCACGCCCCATATTCCGCCATGGTGGGGTGTGACAGAATGGTATCAGAGACAATGGTTATAGAGAATTAGGTTGCCTAGTCGTGTAGCCTAGTCTATAGCTTAAGGGTCCCTACATATAGGCGTCATAGGAGTATGTGTGCATTTTATAATAATTGATGTGTTTGGATGTTATTTATTACGATGTTTTGACTAGTATGAATTGAACCGTAGTAAGTTCATACTTAGTCACATGTTATTTTCTTTTTGGGTTTGTGACTAGTGCGGGTTGAACCATAATCGTCCACGCTAGTCACTGTTGTATTTTGCATAATTTGTACATTATAGTACATAATTTAGTACAAGGTAGTTTCTATCTTTTTTCGAGTTATTTTACATACCTGGGGTATGTTATTTTTCTTTTGATGTTTAAGTCATGTTCCCTAAGAATCATGTGGTGATTCGAGTTACTAGGAGTACATGGGTAGGAAGGATTTTAAGCTATTTCCACTCTTACGGGCGACATGACTTATAACCGTTTATGTTTTCATTTTGGATTTAGTCTAGGTTGTTTTAGCTAGACTGTGAATTTATATATTTCAAGTGTTTTACTATGTTATTTTAATAGATGGAGTTTTGGACTTTATTGTTTATGTGGTTATGAGCTTATGTGAGTAGATGGATTTATGTGTTATATGTTGTATTAATTCTTATAAGTGTCATCATAGGAGGGAGTGCATTGAGGAAAGGGTAATTGTATAAGTATGGTGGCCAACATAGTTATACAAGTACCACAACTTCAATGGGTTCTCAAGTATGATTGCATGAAAGAGGGTGATGTGACTCTAATTACACATCATATTTCCTCGTAAAATGTGCTAAAAATTGTCAAATAATCATCAATTATGCCTTGTATATGCTTGTTTTGTTGTTTGTGCGTGTGCAGGTACCGATATCATAGAAATCACAAGAAACGAAGCCAAAGAGCCAAAACGGACACGAGAAATGGAAAGAGCACGGAAAATCGAGTCCAGCGGTGCCTTCTTCTCTTGTTGGGCCGGTCCGACACTATTTAAATGGGTCGGACCGACCCGATAGTTGCTAATATAAACAAAGAGGCCTAAATTGTGAAAAGTCCAAAACTGAAAAGATTTATGAAGTGAAGGCCCGTTCGTTTTTATAAAGTTCAGCCTATCAACACAAACATTATCTTACCATTTGTATAAATTTCGGATCTGGGAGATACCATAGAGCATTCATTCGTATCTCATTTATTGTTTTTTTTCTTTTTCTTTAGATAGATTTTTAAACATAATATTAGTTTTCTTGTTTCTTAAATACTACATCTATATTAATAGTAAAACTTAGCAGCATCCATCTTTTGTTATGTTTTCATCTCATTTTATCTTTTCAGTCCGTTCTTTTTTATTTCATGAGGAGTAATAGTAGATTAGTTTAATTTTTAAATTTAATTCAAATTCACAGCTTCTTATTGTTTAAAACATTAAATTTCGTTATTGTTAATGAACTTGTGTTCCTCGGTTTCTTTATGGATTTGTGTTTCATTTGATTTATGTTTGGTTTTATAATTTAGTGATAGCTACTGATTTCGGTTATAGCAGGTATGATGATTTGATTCGTAACTGGTTATTGGGTTACTTTGGTTATTGATGTTTGCGATTTGAGATTGTAGTTGATGGTTATTTGTTAATTCGATGATAGCAGTAGCAAGTTAAATTTGATTCTTTATTCGGTTGTAGATTTTAACTTTCGGTTGTATTGATTTCTGTTACTTTCTATTCGTATCAGATTTTAGCTTAGAGATATTACTGTTCACTCAAATAGTTTACATTAATCGTATTAGCTTATCATTCAGCAGCTTAGAAATCAGTTTCGGTTAGTTTCGATTAAAGTTCAACAAGCTTTTGTTCACTTTCTGTCCCAGCGTAGTGATTAACTGTTCATGCTTTATAGTTGTTTGATGAAGTTTACTGTTCACGTTAATTTTTGGTTAGTGGTTACTGTTCACGACAACTTTTGATTAATGCAAGTAATCGGTGAGATTTATTGAAAGTATTGTTAAGATTTTTAATTCGAGAGTATCATTGATTAGAGATTTTGATATAGTTTTTGAATTATGATTCCGATAGCAGTTGGTTAGTGGTCTCGGTATTGTTGAATAAATTTCTATTTGTTTCTGTCATTATCTGATTGTTGTAGATGTTGAATTCGTTACATACATGTTCTGTCCTTTCGATGTTTCAGTTTTTAGTTTCGATATCGATTTCGTTTCCGTTAATTTTAAGTCGCTGCTGTTCGTGAGTTCTTGGTAAGTGGTTTGGTTCGAACGGATTGTAGCTCACATTTCGATAGCTTGTAGTTTTAGCTCGATTCAGTTCAACAATAGCAGTTAGCTTTCTACGTCAGCGGACTGGCCTGGAATCTGTTTAGCTTAGGGAAAAGGCAGTTCGAGTAGTGGTTCAGTTCGAGATTAGTTCGCTGCGGTTCAGTAGATAGCTCTCGACATCAGCGGGCTGGCCTCGGATGGCAGGTAGTTTTCTCTTTCAATTTCTGCGTTTGTAGTGTAGAATTGCTAGTTGTTTTTGTAGTTTATATTCTAGTGAAATCTTGCTTGGATTACTACCTATTATATGTTCTTTATCTGTTATTCATAGCAACCTTGATTCTAATGTTCTGTTTTCTGCCTCAATATAAGTAATTGGTATAGTATGTGATTTGAAATTTAATAGTTGTCTTCACAAGTTTTCATTCATTGTTCATTTAGAGGCCTTAAACTAGTTAGGAATAAATCACATAAGTTGAGAAAGTCTACTTTGGTTCATATTTGTCTTAGAATTTGGTTCATAATATTTTAGAGTTTTATTTCATAAAGCTAGTGTTTGGGTGAATGAGACTAATAGATTGATTTACAGTTTACTTGAATTTCAGTGACCAAAAATAGTTGTTGATCATAATAGAATAATGTAAGAGAGGTATTTTGGTTTAAATAAAAGAAGTTTAGCTATTAGAGAAGCAGAAATAAGCTGTCTAATTTGAAGATATAAAAGTTAAATAGGCGGTCGTTGTTTTGTTCGAACCTAGAACCTGTTATATTTCGTTTTTGTTGCATCTTTTAAGATTGTTCCTTTTATTTTTCTTGCACTTGTATATGCATTTCCTTACTAAAATGGTTACTTGCAAGTGGTAGTATTTGTTCTTTAAAGCACTTATACACCTGTAGTCCATCTTATTAATATGTTGGAATTGGTCTCTCATTTGACTAGTATAGTTTTGTTACAATATTTTATCGAGTATTAGTTCATTTAAAGTTTGTTATTAGTTTTATAATATTAGTTTCATAAAATTAGTTTTAGTTTTATCAGTTTGTTCAATTTTAAATTTTTTGCATTTAAATGTGGTATTTGAAATTTGCTTTTTTTTGTTAGTACGTATTACGTAGACTAGATAATATTTTTACTCTTTTACATACTATTTGTCAATTAGAAATAGATACCAAATATCCGTTGATTAACCAAAAACAAATTAAATCTTTACGATAAAATTGGATATCAATTCGAGTCGAGTCGAGAGTAAAACGATATACTAAAAAAGGTTATATTAAAATGGCGCCGCTGCCTGTTCGTGCTCGTTACGATTGACGATTTTTCGTGAGACGATTTGGATTTTGGGATCCCTTCAATTGAACGTTATTTTTATTGTAAAAAAAAAATTAAAAACTAAAAAATCTAAAAAAATAAAAAAAAGTTATAAAATCAATAAAAACCAAAAATATTTTCTTATTTTTTCTTCTTTTCTTTCTTACTATATATACCCTTTAAAAAAAAGATTTAAATTTTTTTTTTCTTTTAGATTTTTTTTTTCTTTAGCTATATAGTATAATATTTTCTTTAAAAAAAATCACAAAAGCATTTCTTTCCTAAGATTTGCACCAAAAAAATAAAAAATAAAAAAAGTAATACTTTTCCTAAAGTATTACACCAAAAAAAAAATCTACGTATATATATATTTTCTATCTTGGTTTATTCTTTGTTTTTACGTAACATTATTATATTTTCTTTTATAAAAAATAATATCGTGACGAGTCAAGCCGATCCCGAGTATCGTGCTATTGACATGGCTATGGATAATCGATCGATTTATGAGTTGTTGCAAGGACCTACTGAGGGATGTCTTAAGAGTGCGATCGCGATACCTGATATCGAGGGTGATTCTTTTGAGCTTAATCCGGATTTGATTAAGTTGATATCCGGTCGTCCTTTTTACGGAATTGAGGATGACGATCCTTACACTCATATCCGTCATTTTCGTTCATACGCCAATACCGTTAAATACACCAATGTGACACAAGACATTATCTATTTACACCTTTTTCCTTTCTCCCTCGATGGAGCAGCCCGGCTTTGGCTAGAAAAGGAACCACCACGATCTATTTTCACATGGGCTTATCTTGAGTCAAAATTCTTAAATCAATTTTACCCTTATGCTAAAACGAGAAAAATTCGATTCGAAATAACTAATTTTGAAGAGTCTAATACTGAAACGTTTACCGAGGCGTGGGAAAGATTTAAGGATTTAGTGCGTACTTGTCCTCATCATAGATTTTCCGCCTTGCATTTGACTGATTCGTTTTATCACGGGTTACCCCAATACGATCAAGATTCTCTTAACACGGCTGCAAGCGGAAATCTTTACCCTCGGAGTACTAGTGAGGCTTTAATGATTATTGAGAACAAGTCTCAAGTATGGAGCAAGGCCGAATTATCCGGTAATCGGTTATCATTAGGAGTGGCCCTCTTTTCTCATATACTCCGAGAGTTAGTGATGAGCCATGTGTTGATTCGGATGACCCTATTTTTGATGATTCTTCTAGTCCCATTTCTCCTGTGACTAGTGACTCTTCTCCTCCGGATTTTGAGGAAGAAGTAGTTATTGAGCAACTCTCGGTTGAGTTGACTCCTGACCCACCACAAATTAATGAAGGGTGTTATGGGGATTTTCAAAATCAAGGCTTTCCAAATCAAGAAGATTTTCAAAATCATAACGATTTTCAAAGTAATAATCAAGGGGATTTTCAAATTCAACCTTCACAAATGGACGAAATAGTTGAAATATTTGAGGAACAAAAGAGGATGATAAATGATCTTCATGAACAAAACCAAAGTCTTAAATATCAACTTTTAGAAGCTTTGAGAGCTCATGTTGAGGCTAACACCACTACTAGTAGTGATGTTCCCACTGTGGATCCTTCCATCTCTCTGCCAATAAAGGAGAGACAAGGCCCGGAAATTATCATGAGTTTTACTCCCCCTCTGGTGTTGACTCCCACAGATACATTTAGCTCTCCTTCCTCATCTTGTGAGGAAATTCTCGAGATTGTACTTGAGCCTACATTTGACCCCATTCCTTTTATGACTCCTTCACCTACTCCTCCAAATGATACTACTCCTCATAATAGTTCTCCGGATATGGATGTGTTATCTTATGATTCCGACTATACTTTTAATTCTTCATCGGGATCGGATGAGGATGACTCACCTATTTTGCAAAACCCGACTTTTGAAAAACATGATAAGAATAATAATGATTTTTTGGATCCTTTACTCCTTAATGATGATGGTTTTCACATTCCCGAGATCGATGAGTTTCTTGATATTGATACACCCGTGGAGTACATATCCAGGTATTTTGATGTGGAGGGAGATATACTTTTTCTAGAGGATTTATTACACGATGACACTATACCTTCTATCCCTCCCGACCCACCCATTCATGATGCTAAAGAAAACAAAGACCCGAGGGTTCCGACTATTAGTGTTTTGACACCTACTTTTTCACCCCCGGTGTCTCTTGTTGATTTCACATTTGAGGGTGATTCTTTTATGGTTGACACCGAGTTGTCTTGCTATTTTCCCATAAAGGGAACGGTATTTGATCCGGGTATACACATTTTTGAGCAATCTCAATATCTTAATGATGAAATCAAAAGGAAAATTTTTGAAAAATTGGGATCATTACCTTCTTACTATACCCTTAATTGTAAGAAACTTTTGCTTAAAGGAAACCCATCTTTCTTATACTTATTTGCTATTGCCACCTTTGGGTCTATTTCTTTTAGAGATGGAAACCATGTATTTGACCCGGGTGGAATTTTATGGGGTTTTCCTTATTTGGGAGGTTATTTCACTTTATCATGGAGAGCTTTTCTTTTCCGGGTAAATCTTTTTCTCTCCATGATCGTTTCCCTAAGGATAACTTAATTCGGGGATCGAGTCGAGCTCATGACTCGGTTACCAAAAACGAGGTGCCTCGTGGGGGAGATTCCCATGCTTATCATTCTATCTTCTTTCTAATTTCTAATGTGAAGGGCTTGTGCTTCTTCGTTTGTTTATCGTGTTTCGTTTGTGATGTGATTTTAGGTTTCTCATATATCGAAGTCTCTCGTGTTCGTTTTCATCACGTATCACTCGAGTTTTGATACTTCATTTGAGACATCCGATATCCGATGATTATATCCTTTACTAACGCTTATTTTTATTGGCATAATTAATAAACGGCTTTTAATTATTTGCCTCATACCCTTTTCATCCTAGAATTTTGCATTCGACTCTTCGTCTCTAGTAGGGGGTATTATACCCTTCGACTTAAAACATTGAGGACAATATTTGGTTTTAGTATGGGGGGTATCTATCGATGTGCTTTTCCTTCTGTTCGTTGTCTTCACGTACTCCGTTTTTCAAAAATGTGCTTAAAATTGCATAAATTTTAATTTTTTCATATTTTAATAAGTGTTTTTGACACGAATGTAAGCTTTCCGTTGGTGAAAATAAGAATAGTTTTTGACTCGACCGGTTTTTATCTTAGCTCATTCCTTAACCATGTAGACCTTAATTGGTTTATTAGGCTAAGCATCCACGAGTCTCATTATTTGAGAGAACGAGAGATGATAGAGTTAATAATAAGTTTAAAGGTTAATTCTTCCTTATATGAGCTTTTGTGGCTCTTTCTCCCGCTTGTATATTTAATTGCTTAATAAATGAGGATTTTTGCGGTTTAGGTTCGATATTTTAGTTCTTAACCGATTCTTTATTTCCCTTGTAATTAAAGCGAGAACACATTGAGGGTGCCAGCGTCATGGACTTCCGACTAAGGTGGCTCATAACCACTAAGTAGGAGGTATTCAGATCATGGGATTACGGAATTTGGCCTACTATATATATCATAAATAAAGAAGAATAAGATTAAAACATGATCTCAAGGAGCCTTCGGGTGTAGGACATGTAGCACGAGCCTTGTCATTAGATCCTTAGGGTGTATGGCATGGTAAGTGTTTAATAAAAATTGCTTCATCATTATTTCAAGGAGCCTTAGGATGTGGAGTGATGATGAATGTCAATTTCCTTGTTTATGGTTCAAGGAGCCTTAGGGTGTGGATCATAGATAAGGAGCACTTTTACATCTTAAAGAGCCTTAGGGTATATGATATAAATTTGCTAACTCCATTATAAAGTCAAAATGACTTTGGAGGAATAAATAATAAGTAGTACTATTGGCCAAATTTCGAATCCGGGAATTTATTCCCTAAATCGTGTTAAATTATCCTTGATGTGGGCTTTCTTTAGTGACAACGGTTTTTGAGGATGAGGTTAGGTTCTAAGTGTCGGGTTTACACCGTTTTGCCTTCATTTTTGGACTAATAATTATTAAATAAGTCAAATGAGCCTACGGGTGAATGACAATCCTTAAAATCTAAAGATACAACTTAGGAATAATGGAAAAGGAGTTCTACACAAATGTCTTATATAAGTAGTCTTAACATGAGAACTTCTTGTTAACAATGATCTTGTTTTTGGGCTTGGCATGGAAAGAGTGAAAAGTCGAGAACGATGAATCTATTCAAATTTTGTGATCCTAAAAGTTATTTTTGAATAATGAAAGCGATACATTATGCCATTTACACATATAATATTAATAAAATGAATACATGCTTTTAATAAATGAAAAACAGAGTTGCTTTATTCTTTATTCTAGCATTGCGTGAGGACACGGCAATGGTTTAGTAGGGGGGTGTGATGTGACTCTAATTACACATCATATTTCCTCGTAAAATGTTCTAAAAATGGTCAAATAATCATCAATTATGCCTTGTATATGCTTGTTTTGTTGTTTGTGCGTGTGCAGGTACCGATATCATAGAAATCACAAGAAACGAAGCCAAAGAGCCAAAACGGACACGAGAAATGGAAAGAGCACGGAAAATCGAGTCCAACGGTGCCTTCTTCTCTTGTTGGGCCGGTCCGACACTATTTAAATGGGTCGGACCGACCCGATAGTTGCTAATATAAACAAAGAGGCCTAAATTGTGAAAAGCCCAAAACTGAAAAGATTTATGAAGTGAAGGCCCGTTCGTTTTTATAAAGTTCAGCCCATCAACACAAACATTATCTTACCATTTGTATAAATTTCGGATCTGGGAGATACCATAGAGCATTCATTCGTATCTCATTTACAGTTTTTTTTCTTTTTCTTTAGATAGATTTTTAAACATAATATTAGTTTTCTTGTTTTTTAAATACATCTAGATTAATAATAAAACTTAGCAGCATCCATCTTTTGTTATGTTTTCATCTCATTTTATCTTTTCAGTCCGTTCTTTTTTATTTCATGAGGAGTAATAGTAGATTAGTTTAATTTTCAAATTTAATTCAAATTCACAGCTTCTTATTGTTTAAAACATTGAATTCGATTATTGTTAATGAACTTGTGTTCCTCGGTTTCTTTATGGATTTGTGTTTCATTTGATTTATGTTTGGTTTTATAATTTAGTGATAGCTACTGATGTCGGTTATAGCAGGTATGATGATTTGATTCGTAACTGGTTATTCGGTTACTTTGGTTATTGATGTTTGTGATTTGAGATTGTAGTTGATGGTTATTTGTTAATTCGAAGATAGTAGTAGCAAGTTAAATTTGATTCTTTATTCGGTTGTAGATTTTAAATTTCGGTTGTATTGATTTCTGTTACTTTCTATTCGTATCAGATTTTAGCTTAGAGATATTACTGTTCACTCGAATAGTTTACATTAATCGTATTAGCTTATCATTCAGCAGCTTAGAAATCAGTTTCGGTTAGTTCCGATTAAAGTTCAACAACCTTTTGTTCACTTTCTGTCCCAGCGTAGTGATTAACTGTTCATGCTTTATAGTTGTTTGATGAAGTTTACTGTTCACGACAACTTTTGATTAATGCAAGTAATCGGTGAGATTTATTGAAAGTATTGTTAAGATTTTTAATTCGAGAGTATCATTGATTAGAGATTTTGATATAGTTTTTGAATTATGATTCCGATAGCAGTTGGTTAGTGGTCTCGGTATTGTTGAATAAATTTCTATTTGTTTCTGTCATTATCTGATTGCTGTAGATGTTGAATTCGTTACATACATGTTCTGTCCTTTTGATGTTTCAGTTTTTAGTTTCGATATCGATTTCGTTTCCGTTAATTCTAGGTCGCTGCTGTTCGTGAGTTCTTGGTAAGTGGTTTGGTTCGAACGGATTGTAGCTCGCATTTCGATAGCTTGTAGTTTTAGCTCGATTCAGTTCAGCAATAGCAGTTAGCTTACTACGTCAGCGGACTGGCCTGGAGTCTGTTTAGCTTAGGGAAAAGGCAGTTCGAGTAGTGGTTCAGTTCGAGATTAGTTCGCTGTGGTTCAGTAGATAGCTCTCGACATCAGCGGGCTGGCCTCGGATGGCAGGTAGTTTTCTCTTTCAATTTCTGCGTTTGTAGTGTAGAATTGCTAGTTGTTTTTGTAGTTTATATTCTAGTGAAATCTTGCTTGGATAGCTACCTATTATATGTTCTTTATCTGTTATTCATAGAAACCTTGATTCTAATGTTCTGTTTTCTGCCTCAATATAAGTGATTGGTATAGTATGTGATTTGAAATTTGATAGCTGTCTTCACAAGTTTTCATGCATTGTTCATTTAGAGGCCTTAAACTAGTTAGGAATAAATCACATAAGTTGAGAAAGTCTACTTTGGTTCATATTTGTCTTAGAATTTGGTTCATAATATCTTAGAGTTTTATTTCATAAAGCTAGTGTTTGGGTGAATGAGACTAATAGATTGATTTACAGTTTACTTGAATTTCAGTGACCAAAAATAGTTGTTGATCATAATAGAATAATGTAAGAGAGGTATTTTGGTTTAAATAAAAGAAGTTTAGCTATTAGAGAAGCTTAGAAATAAGTTGTCCAATTTGAAGATATAAAAGTTAAATAGGCGGTCGTTGTTTTGTTCGAACCTAGAACCTGTTATATTTCATTTTTGTTGCATCTTTTAAGATTGTTCATTTTATTATTCTTGCACTTGTATATGCATTTCCTTACTAAAATGGTTACTTACAAGTGGTAGTATTTGTTCTTTAAAGCACTTATACACCTATAGTCCATCTTATTAATATGTTGGAATTGGTCTCTCGTTTGACTATTATAGTTTTGTTACAATATTTTATTGTGTATTAGTTCATTTAAAGTTTGTTATTAGTTTTATAATATTAGTTTCATAAAATTAGTTTTAGTTTTATCAGTTTGTTCAATTTTAAATTTTTTGCATTTAAATGTGGTATTTGAAATTTGCTTTTTTTTGTTAGTACGTATTACGTAGACTAGATAATATTTTTACTCTTTTACATACTATTTGTCAATTAGAAATAGATACCAAATATCCGTTGATTAACCAAAAACAAATTAAATCTTTACGATAAAATTGGATATCAATTCGAGTCGAGTCTAGATTAAAACGATATACTAAAAAAGGTTATATTAGAGGGTTAGTACATGCTTGTATATGATGAAATGTAGAATTTGGGTATATGTATAATATATGGGTTTTGTGCCTTGTTGTGGCATGGTGAGATGGTGAAAAGGTGATTACTCGTATGGAAAAACAAGTGTATGACGCGATCGACTTGATATGTATGATAACGAGTATGTTTTGGGAGATTTAATAGGTATATATATGCGGATGTATATATATTACTACGTGTTAGGTTATGGTATATGGTCGTTCACTAGTTATTATAACTTGAACGTACCTTGTGTTTGTTCGTGTTTTATGGTGCCGGAGTTTGTTGGAGTTCCAACGACGTTTTGAATCTTTTGAAGTGTGTCTTGTAGCGTATTCTTTGAGTTTCGTATTTCACGTGTATGTTTTAAAATGGTGTTTTTGGTTTCAAGTCTATTGAAATAACTTGGGATTTCTTTTGAGATAATGAAATCTTTTGTGTTGGGTCTTGCATTTCTTTTGGTCGGTATATATTGAGTTAGATGGTTGGTTGTATTCGGTAAAATAAGGGTAGGGTGTTGGAGTCGTGTTTGAAACAAGGTGCAACATAAGATTTCTTTTTAATCAACACTTATTTATTTCAAATTCTAAAAGACTTTCTTTAAAATAAAGCGAAGTAAAATTTCTTTCTACTTACATAGTTTATATAATTGGGTTTAACCGATTCACGTCATTTATAATTATTAATACGAGGTTAAATTGAGTTTATGAAGATTACACATACAATTATATCTTTCATTTAAAAGGATTGCATTAATCACTAAGTTTATTCTTAGGTTTTTTTAAAACAACTAGTATAAAATTGTTTTGGTCATAACTTGTTCGTTTTTAGAGCTTTTTGAGTGATTCAAAAGCCAAAAATTATGTACTCGGAACGTACTTTTCAAATATTCAGAAAGTATAGTCATGGGAGGTCAGTGGACTAGTCGAAATTGTTGTACAAGTTTCGGTTTCAAGGTTGAGTTGTGAATAGTAGTTTATTTTATTTGGGGTGCATGGGATACCTAGTCTTTGGGTTGAGTTTTGAGATTGCTTAGAAGTTTGTTTGTAGATGGTTTGAGTCACATAGATGTGGGGGGGGGGGGGGGGGGGTAATAATAAATGGATAAAAAAAAGATATATAATCTTTTGGAAAAGTCGATCTTTTGCACGGTTTAAATAATATGTCACAGGGCGTAATATGTTTTGGTTGCCGTTGGGTGTTTCTTGGATTATTTTTCGTTGTCATGGGTCATTTTGAAATGATACACGTTTTGGGTTTGAGTTTTCTTTTGAGTCTCGTGGTTTTTGACTTGTTTTAACTGGTGCACGTGAAATGTCGTTAGTTAGCCGTGGGTTGATTCGTTGATCGTATCTGATGGATTCAGGATGTAGTTTTGGTTTCGTATTGTTCGGGAGCGTTGTGGTAGTCATATGAAGACTTGGTAGCGCCTACACGCGTAAGTAGGTGACCATGAGAGAACGGTCGGAATACCCTAGTGGGGAGGAAAGAGGTTCGTAGACGAACTAATGTAGGTATGAGGTCTATTAGGAGTGCCAAGGGAGATGAATAGAGATTTGTGAAAGGTATGGAAATTGGCACAAGTAACGTGCCATAGAGAGTGTTGGAAGGGGATATTGTTCGTAAGACATGTATGTTTTCTAAAAATTTACTGAAATTTAGTAGGTTTGCCTATTATTTTGAGATAGAACCATGAATAGAGCAAGTAGGAGAAGTGAGAGGAGTTGTAGTTAGTGCCTTTCCAAGGAAATTGTTGATGGAATGATTTCAAGAACAAGAGTTGATGGAAATTGCAACGGATGCAAGGTAAAAGTTGAGTTGCTTAGTAGTAGATTAGATGTGAAAAGTGGTTGAGTGGGTTGATGAGAGGAAGCATTGGTCTTTTAAAATGCGTGTAGAATTTTGCAAGTAGAACGGGGTAGGAATTTATTCGTATTGCCGCTAAAAGAGGGTGCAAGGAGGACATAGTTGAAACTGCTAAGGATGTTGTATGAACGCTTTGGGTTTACGATTATGCATTTGGCTTCGTCAAAGCACTAGCGGTTTTCATGGTGTCAATGAACCAAGTGTGCATGAACTTGTATAAACGAGTTGTCATCGGGAGCATCGACGACATCTTGACCTACTCAAATCTGAGAAGGAGAGTGAGGCGAATTATGTGTTGGTTTTGGAGTGGAGTTATACGTGAGGTTTTCAAGTGTGAGTTTTAGTATTTTTTTTACTATGGTGAGTAGTTAGAGATGATGGCATATCATGGAACCAGCAAGGGGCGAAGTGAAGAAGGATGAGGAAGCATTTTGGAGGCTGAAGAGGTGGATTGGATAATGAGCCGATCTTGGCATTATCAGAAGGACTGGATGAATTCGCGAAGCATGGTCGATGAGACATAGAATAATAAGGATGAGGCGAAACTAAGACGAACTTGAACTATAGGGATGACGTATTAGGGAGGTTTGGATAAAGGATATAGGTTGAACGAGTTGAGTTGTCTAAAGCAGAGAACGCGTCAACATGTATGTTGCGTGGCTTGGACAATCATATGGAGAAAAGGGACGTAGACTATACTTCCTACATAGTTAGGAGTAGCTTAGAAAGGGCGATGTAAGGACGAAGTTGGTGGAAGGGATACATAAAACGGTGGAGGAATAAGTATGACGAGAGTTGGGTGATAGTCGATAGACAGACTAATTCATCTCATATTTCAAGAGGAATGAGAAGTCACGTAGTTGATAAGTTGGAAGGATTGCGTACGGATGTGATAGAATAGAGGGTCCTGCGTAAAAAGTTAGCCTAATATGTATGGAATGTCTTATGAAGGATTATGGAAAGGGAAGAAACGATGGGAAGCATCACATCGTGATGTATGGTAGGAGCCGAGGAAGGAGAAGGAAGTGTGTATAGAAGCGAAGCATGAATGAAGTAGGTCGAGATAGGAACCGAAGGTAAAACTTTGGTAGACCTAATGAGTAGAATAAAGCACAAAGCAGGCTAATATTGTCGTAGTGTGGAAAAGGAAACGGCACTGACCTATACTGATTGTTTGGGAGGCTTAGTGTCGATAATCAAAGGGATGAGGAGTTATAGGTGTGATGTGCCATAGGGATGAAGGGCTTGGTCTAACTGAGACAAGATGAAGAAAGGTGAGAAAGAAGTGTATAGGTGCTACTAATGAGCTATCCAAATTTAATAGAAGTAGCTGTAGCATGGGTTTGGATGGCAGTTGATAGATTAACTGAGATAACCGTCCTTATGATGATGTGTATAGATCATAAGTTGATTTGGATTGGAAGAACTAATGGATATGTGAAAGACCGTCATATGTCACTTTGTAAGGAAATTGAAATTTGTAAGTAGTTTGGGGTATGGACTAAAGGGGGTTGATGAAACATGATTGGATATGAGTATATCCAACTGACTGGAAAAGGATAGGTAAGGGAGATATTTATAAAACCTTAGGAGTTACACTGAGGGCATGAGTGATTGATTTAGAGGGAGTTAGGAAACTCTTTAGCGATGGCTGAGTTTTCATAATGATAAGTTATCATACTAGAAGTCGATAAATGCCATTTGAGGCACTATATGAAAGGATAGGGTGGGTTGTCCCCATTGTGGACTAGAATTGGTAAGAGAGGCTACTAATGTGGTAATGATGTTTGTGGAAAGGATGAGAGCAACAAGGGATGCTATGTAGAAAAGGAGGAAACCACTAGAGTTAGTGGCAAAGTTATGTAGGGAGTTTCACCCATAGTAACGGGTGGTACATTTTGGTAAAATGGAAGAGTTGATGTAGATTTTTGTAGGTCCATTTATGATCTTTAGAAAGATCGGACCATTAGCTTATGAGCATAGAATTACCTGGGGGAAATTGAGTGGTATACATGATATATTTCATGTATTAAGATTGGTAAATGTTGTTTGAGAATGCATATTTGCATGTTCGGTTATTCGGGATTT
This sequence comes from Glebionis coronaria, assembly GCA_025667525.1. Taxonomy (NCBI): domain Eukaryota; kingdom Viridiplantae; phylum Streptophyta; class Magnoliopsida; order Asterales; family Asteraceae; genus Glebionis; species Glebionis coronaria. The sequence continues at coordinate 302,043,366 of CM046875.1, forward strand.
GTGCTAATAAGAGTCTTTGTTTTATCAAAGAGTCATTTGTGAGATTTGTTGATTGTGAAGTAAAGAGTTTGGCAACAAATTTAAATATTGTTGGTTAGAATATGTGGTAATTTGAGACTTGAACTAAAGTTCACGTGGAAATGAGAGGAGTTAGTTTAGAACAAGTATCCTCATGTGATTTGTTGTTTGTGTGTTTGATCGTAAATCTCGGGACGAGATTTCTATTAGGAGGGAGTGATGTGACAACCCTGGTTTTGAGGTTCGTCACTTAGTTTTATTTTTTGCTAGTTACGTGTCTTTACGTGTTTATGTGCTTATTGGTGGGTATAGTTTGTGGTTTGGATATCGTTTCTGGTACGGGGTACCTTGTGAGTGAAACGATGTGTGATGATTTCATGTTCATGAGTTCACATGGTAGTGACTATGAAGTGAGATGGTGTCATTTAGTGGTTTTACGTATACGTATATGTATTATAGAAAATCGTATTTTTACGATTTATGGTTTAGCATTTAGAGGTCTCGGATGAGGTAATTAGTCATATGGATATTTTCGGGATGGTTTTAAGTCATTTAGGACTTAGTTATAAAGTTTATTTCAAAATTTGAGATTTTTTATAAAAGTGTATATTTTACGACTTTTACGGTAAAACGCGTAAATTTGACTAGTTTTACGGTTTTGAGGTTTTGGAGGCTTTAGGAGCTGAAATAAATTATGGTAAATGAAGGTAATATTAATAACTTAATATTAAATAATATAAATAAAAAAACGAATTTGAGGGGGGTTAAATCGGTTTTGACCGATTAAAGAAAAGAAAAAAAAAGAAAAAAAAGAGAAAAATGAAAGTTGTATTGGGCTTGGACTGGTGCAGTGTATTAAAACAATATTAGTAAAAAAAAATATGATTCATCATAAGAAAAAGGAAACGCAGCCATGGTGGAAAGAAAAAAGAGAAGAAGAAAATTAGGGTTTTCAAAATCTTGATTTTTTGATCAATTGAAGGTACAATCTTGTTAATGTTTGTTCTTATTTAATTAAACATGTATACATCAACATATGGTGGATTTAGGTTAGGGTTTATATTAAAGTCTGTATTCTAATGATATATTAATGATTACATAAATTAGGGCTTGTAATTAGTGGGATTAGGGTTAACTAATTAAGTTAATTTGATTAAACCCGTTTTTAAAAACTAGGCAGAATTTTGAGCCAATTGTTTAGATCATATCGGGAGTTCTATAAACTCTTATTTTACGATCCAAAGTATCCCTGAAAAGGTAATTGAAGTGGCTTTCCAATGCAAGAAACGAGAACTAAATTGGAGGTAGGGAAGTGGGTCAAAAACAGGTTACAACAGTCGGAGGTCAAAACAGTTTTGTAATCAGCCTGTTTTCTTTTTAAGTTTTGGGTTGTTTGGGCTACTTAGGGTTGCATTGGGATCTTCTCACGAACATGAGAGATGGTTTATATATTGTAGTAAGTATCTGCACTTGAGCTAAGGTTGTGGTTTAGGGTAAGACCCCTTAATTTTAACAAACCTTTTCGTATGTTTAAAATCAGGAAATCTGGAATGACAAAAGTATATATATATACCGGGGCCTTAACAGTAGCTTTAAGGTTAGGTCAAGTGGGAGGTGTTAGCTAACATATGTAAGGGTATGAATATTCCTTTTACAGAAACCATGGGTATGTTTAAGTGGATGTTTGTCTTAAAGTTTGGAGACCTAAAATTGGGACTGTTTTGTGTAAAATATGAACGGGATAGTTATTAAACTTAACCAAGTTAAGGACTTGTTAGGGAAGGGTAATGGGATGTTTAGAGCTTATCAACGAGGTATTTATATGGTAGTAGGCTAGATGTTCATCATAGGTTGATGAGCCATCTTAGTGGTTGGTTTATGTATTGATTGCGTGTTTTTGGTTTGTTAGCTTGTTGCTAGTGCGAGGACTTTTGGAGAAGCAATCAGGTGAGTTTCATAATCCCATATTTATTATTGATTTTGACTTCCAGATGGGATGGAAGAGACACTGTGTTGAGTTATTTTCTAAATTGATGCTGTGAATGTTTTTGTGATTTGAGATGGACTTGTGTGTACATTATGTGATTAACTGCTATGTGGTTCTTGTTTGTGTATGATTTGGATTGGGATAGGTACATAGCGTGATCGTCTATGAGACCAATGGTTAATGACAAGGTAGTGGCCTTGGGATAGGTACATAGCGTGATCGTCTATGGGACCAATGGTTAATGACAAGGTAGTGTCCTTGGGATAGGTACATAGTGTGATCATCTATGGTACCATGATGTTGGTAAGGCTGGGGGCCTTCGGTTTGAAATGTTTGATCTTGAATTGTTAGTTGTTAATGCATACTTGTAACACATTGTCCATATGTTATTGTGTTGATGGTTGTTATTCACAGCTTATAACTATTTTGGCGTTGGATTCTAAACATATGACTCTTACCAACATTATGTTGACGTGATTTAGTGTCTCTTTCAGGTGATATTATGGTTAAGCTTGAGAACATAAGTGGCTAGGATTTGGAGAGCGTAGGATATGCATTTAGAAGGAGATCCCCGTTCCTTCTTAGTTTTGTTTGTTCATTTATCTAGTGATACTGTTGACACCTATATGTTTGTTTGTTTATGTTATTTGTTTGTCTTGGGTAAGAGGGAGGACTGTTGCCTACTTACCTAGACTCCTGCATTGTTGAGATATTGTCATGACATTTGTGTCACCATTTTATGACATTTCTTATATCATTTAGTTATCTCTATAGACACGCTATTGTTGTGATGATATCCATACGTCACGCCCCATATTCCGCCATGGTGGGGTGTGACAGCTAAGTACGATGTCAATCACCGTCTTTCCACCGCTTATCATCCCCAAACTAATGGACAAGCCGAGAAATCTAACCGCGGAATGAAGTGAATTCTGGAGCGTACTGTGGGAGAGCATTGTGCCTCGTGGGCTGATAAGTTAGATGATGCTTTGTGGGCTTTCCGTACTGCTTATAAGACCCCGATTGGTTGTACACCTTATCGTATTGTGTACGGGAAAACATGCCACCTCCCTATCGAGCTGGAACATAAGGCATACTCGGCCTTGAAGTGGGCTAACTTCGACATCAACAAAGCCGGCGATCTTCGGAAGATTCAACTCAACGAGCTCAACGAACTAAGGAATGAAGCTTATGAGAACTCGTTAATCTACAAGGAGAAGACCAAGATCATCCATGATGCAAGGATTAAGAACCGAGAGTTTCACGTTGGTGATCAAGTTTTACTCTTTAACTCTCGGTTGAAGATCTTCTCGGGAAAGCTGAAGAGCCGCTGGTCTGGTCCATTCACCGTCGCCAAAGTCTTCCCATATGGCACCATTGAGCTTTCTCAGCCAAATGGGCCCAATTTTAAGGTGAATGGCCAGCGTGTGAAGTTGTACTTTGGTGAGGACATCTCTCATGAGATGATTCCATCCCTCACCATGTTTCCCTTGAATTAAGTTCTGGGTTGAGTCAGGCTCGTGACTCGGTGAACAAAAACAAGCGCTTCTCGGGAGGCAATCCGTTCATCTATCCTTTACCATTTTCATAATAAGTGTAGGGGGAGCCCCGCATGTGTTTGTTGTCTTGTTTCTTCTAATGTGCAGAGATTAAAGCTTCAAAAAGATCCATTCTCGATGACTTTTGACGAACCGTGATCCTGTGTACCCGTCTTCCCGGTTCTATCCTAAACTGTCATGATTCAATATTTCATATATTATATGTTCACATTGAAATCACTATAGTTGTCCTTCCTTTAGCAAGATTTAACCAACGTGCACAATGTCCTAAGTATAGGGGAGTTTACTCCCACATGCTTAAACATTAAGGACAATGTTTATATCAAGTGTAGGGGGACTTCTATTGAAGTAAGTGGGCTTTTCCATGAATTTGTCCTCATTTTAACCGGAAAATTTGATTTTTCGACATTTTTCAAAAATTTTAATCTATTTTGGCCTCGTAGTTTTTCCTTTGTTATCGTTATTTTCTTTCTTTGCTAAAATAAAAGTTTAATAAAGTGGTTTTAAATTTTTCGAAGTCGTGAATATTTTGACTCAACCCGAGTTTACTTATCTAAGTTTACTCTAGCTAGTATCCTTAACGTGTTTAAGTCAAGTTTTGCTAGGCTTTTATATAGGGAGCTTTAAAATGCGAAAGTCTTAACTCTCACGGGTTAAGAACAAGAACTTTTCGCAAGTTCCTATAACTGATCCTAGAGAGTCGTTTATCAAGGGAACTTTAAAATGCGAATTCTAAACTTGAAAAAGTCTAAGAATTTGCAAGATCCTATAGACAACTCGAAAACCCAAAACTTTGATTTAATTGGCTAAGCATCCACAAGTCTCATTCCTTGAGATTTTAAATTGTGGAGTACGAGAGATGATAGAGTCAATTATAAGTTTGGTATTCTTTCATAAATTTATGTGAGTTGATTATAAGCCTATTCTCCCGTCGCTTGTTAACAAATTTATCTGCAATAAATAAGGTTGTACGATTTGAAAAGATACTTAGCTTCTAGCCCAAGATCGTTTAAAAGTTGCTCGGTATAATTAGAGTTCATAGCCAAGGCATAACTTATTGAAGCGGGATGCAAAGATTGGCGAGTCCGAAAAGGCCCTAACAAGGCATGAGGGCTACATTTTGATTCTAAAGATCCAAAAGTGATGTGAAGAATCATTTATCGAAAATCAATATGAAGGATCGAGACACACGACGAAAAACAAATACTCCCCAAAAAGATCATGGAGAAGTCTACCAAAAAGGCCCACACAAGGTATGAGGATAAATAGATCTAAGTCTAAAAAGGAGGCGGATCGTTGTATATCAAAGTCTAAATAAAGATTGGAGACAAATGAAGAAGTGGTGGTCCAAATATGAAGAATCTCTCAAAAAGTTCAAGAGATTAAATTCCTATTTATGAAGAGAAGACCATAATTTCAAGAACGTCTCTCAAGATTTGAAGTATGAAGTCGCTGCCAAATATTGGTCCGAGAAAGGTCTCAAATCGTGAAGCGAGTTATGCCAAGATATGAACTTTAAGAGGTCCCGAGAAGCATTTTTAAAAGATTTTGTCCTTTAGCTAACTATTGATTAAATCGTCCCACTTTATTTTCAGCCTAAATAACTACCGAAATAAGTCAAACAATGCATCCTCGTGATCATTCAAGACAAAAATTAAAATATAAGAGATACACCTAGGAATAAGGGAGTTTAAGTAAATAATCGGCCCACATGAATTCGTGTTAGTTTGCTAACTTATAATAACTATGATCTCGTTTTTAAGCTTGGTATGGGGAACGTGAAACTTGAGGATGATAAACGTTCATGGCAGCTAAAACCCAATGTAAGTCTTTGATTTCTTTACTTGTTTTTTATCTTTTTATTTTTCCCTAAATGTTTAGTATTTAATAAAGGCCAACGTAGGTTATTTATGATGGAAAATGTAAACCGTGCTTTAAAATTAATGCATTGCAATGGTCAAGTGTAGGGGATTTAATAAGTGTGAAAACACTTATCCTTTTACCACTTATTTCCAATAATAACAAAACTAAAACGTGTGTTTTGTGTCGTAAAAGTCGGAATTATGCGTGGTTTGTGTTTTTATTGTGTTTTAGGACCAAAAGATGCATAAGGAATAAAACATGGGCTATCACGGGCTTTTACCGAGGAAATTGACTAAAGACGAAGTCGAAAGATCGAGAATGCAAAAAGAACGGAAGTCCAAGACCTATTCTGAAGATTTATCGAAGAAAAAGTCTAAAGACGGAAGTTAAATGAAGTCGAAGAACTCAAGTCTAATTTTAGAAGAAAATTATAAGACGAGTTCAAATTACATCGACAAAATCCCGAGACGACGTCGAGTAAGACAAAGAATTTAAATCGAGTCGAGAAGAAAAGAAAGAAAGAAGAAAGCACACATGCATTCCCCATTTGCCTATAAATACCCTTCTAAACACATTAGGAGGGTGTTGTTAGTTTTTAGTTAGCTAGTTTCATTTTCATTTTCCTTTCTAGTTTTTAGAGAGAGAAAGTTTTAAACTTTCTCTCACTAAGTTTCTTCTTTATTTTATCTTTCAAGTTTAAGATTTTAATCATTCTTGTATTTGGATTTCATTAATCACAAGTTTAAGTTAAGCTTTTTGTTCTTTAATCTCTTCCTACATTTCTTGGTTTTACTTTACTTTTGATCTGAATCATTCATGATCCGTGATTGGACTTCATGTTTAAGTGATTAAAAAGCTCACCTTTTTATTCCTTCGTAAGCTCTTACACGTCTAAGCTATAAGCTCTTGGTGCTTATTGGCTTATTTGTATATTTATCTTGTTAAATTTTAAAGCATTCCTAAAAGTTTTATTGCTTGAAGTTCCCATGTTTTAGATTCCATAAGGTTTTGAATTCGTGCTTATTTTTCCTTGGCTAAGAGTTGGAAAGTGCTTACTGGTTTAACTGCTTATTCGTTTAAGCTTATTTACTCTTTGGGCGCCATTACGATCTTAGGAGGGTTTACTTGGTTACGATCCTTTGCTACGATCGCATTGAGTGCGATCCTTTGTTCTCTCTTTGGCTACGATCCAAATCCACGCCACGATCACTCACTGCGATCTGTAGGTGCCATGGTGTTTCACGATCTTTGAGTTCGATCGCATTGATTGCGATCATTTGTGTTACGATCACAAACCACGATCCACTTGTTGCGATCGTGGTTGCGATCTGTGAGCGCGATCACGCTGTCCCATCGCATCGAGTGCGATCTAACTCCTTGGTTGCAATCGCATTGAGTGCGATCTGGAGTACTATTTGGGTACGATCGCATTGTGATCCTACTTTGGCTCTTGTTTTGCTTATTTAAATTTCAATTTAAGTTTATTTTAACTTAGATTTAATTTAAACAAGTTTCGTCTTAGTTTGTTCTTACCGAGTCTTCAAGTTTTTAATCATTTCCAAAGATTGCACATTTTTATTTGTAGTTTAAGTTTTAAAGCTTTCATTTTACTCAACGACAATTTGCTCCTTTGTTTTTAGTTTAAAAATAGATAATCAAACAATCATTTTATTTTCCACCAAGAACAATTGAGTCGCACTTTCTACCATTAATCAATTCGAAAAGATCGGAACAACGAACTTTGATACTTAGTGAAAATCTATGTATTATCCTATCAAATTGTATCTTTCAGACAGAAGGGTGGAGACCGGTCCCAACCGGCCACTCAGCAGATGAACAACAAGTGGCGCGGTCAATCTAATGACCGATATGGATCGGACAGGCGAAACGATAATGACAATTACCGTAACAATGCCAGCCAGTCCAACAACAACAACAGGTCCCTAAACTCATAAACTCTTCTATGTTAAGTTGATGTATGTCATACATACTAACATTTCAGCATCATAAACAGGAACTCTATGAGTGGGCGTGACCAAAATGCTAAGGGTCAACAGCCTAATAACTCGTCTTCGTCTGGTAATTTCTCACTTAAACTTCAGTGTAGTCATGTTTATACCCAAATAATCATGTCTCACGCATATCTACTTAACAGGATCTCAGGTGGCGAGGGTACCTCCAGGAGGTTATACCTATCCTATCTGCACTACTTGTGGTTGTATACATCCTGGACCATGCCGTAAGGCTACCGAAGTTCGCTTTAAGTATGGACTACCAGGACACATGTTGAAGGACTACAAGAAGGGAGAGTCTACTAGTACTTCTGGTTCTGCTCTTCCTAAGCCACCAGCTTTAGGTCGTGTCTACACTACCACCATGGATCAGGCGAATAAGTCTTTAGGTATTATCATTGGCATCCTTTTTATGAACGGTCATGTTGCTTGCGTTTTATTCGATACTGGTGCAACTCATTCAGTCATATCCACTACGTATACCACTAGTATAAATAAAGTCCTTATGCCACTAGAGAACATATCAAGTATATCTACGCCTATGCGAGACTCTGTACGCATTACCCAGGTGTATAGAGATCTTCCCCTTGAAATTGATGATAAGATTCGCCCAGTAGACGCACTTCCTTTGGATATGTGCGAGTTTGATCTAATCTTAGGCATGGACTGGTTATCTAAACACCATGCCACTATCGACTGTCATACCTATCGGGTTTTCTTCGGTTATGCCAAGCACCAGAGTACATTCAGAATGGTTTCATACCAGGAAAGTCTGTAAAAATCATTTCCGCCTTACAAACCCGTGCTTTACTAGCTCATGACTACGAAGGCTTCTTAGCTACGATTCACGATATTACTGCCGAAGTTCCGTCGATCCAAGATCAACCAGTTGTTTCTGAATTTCCCGGTGTATTTCCAGAAGAACTTCCGGGTATACCACCTATCCGTGAAGTAGAGTTTGGCATTGAGCTCATCCCACGAGCTCAATCAATCTCCAAGGTCTCGTATCGCATGTCTCCCATAGAGCTTAAGGAGTTGAAAGACCGGCTGCAGGAGTTACTGGAGCGAGGTTTCATCCTTCCGAGTGTATCACCATGGGGTGCACTGGTACTTTTCGTCAAGAAGGATGGCAGCATGCGTTTATGGATTGACTATCGTGAGCTGAATAAGATCATGATTAGGAACCGTTATCCATTGTCGCATATCGATGATTTGTTTGACCAACTACAAGGTGCCAAGCATTTCTCCAAGATTGATCTAAGATCCGGTTATCATCAGCTACGAGTGAAAGAGCAAGATATTCTTAAGACTGCTTTTCGCACAAGATATGGCCACTATGAGTTCGTAGTCATGCCTTTCGGACTCACTAATGCTCCAGCGGTTTTCATGGACTTAATGAACCGTGAATTTCACGAGTATATTGACAAATTTATTATCGTGTTCATCGATGACATTCTCATCTTCTCTAAATCCAAGGAAGAACATGAAGAACATCTTCGCACTGTGCTACAGATTCTTTGCCAGAAGGAGTTGTATGCCAAATTCTCTAAGTGCGAATTTTAGTTAATCAAGGTGGCATTTCTAAGCCACATTGTCTCCGCATAAGGGATTACTATGGATCCTGCGAAGGTTGAAGCTATCACCAAATGGCCAAGACTGACGTCCGTAACTGAGGTTCGTAGTTTTCTGGGCTTAGCTGGTTATTATCGCAGATTTGGGGAGAACTTTTCAAGACTAGCCTTACCTTTGACCAAGTTGATGCGTGAGGGAGAGAAATTTGTCTGGACTGATGTGCGAGAGAAGAGCTTTAAAAAACTTAAGCAGCGGTTAGTATTCGCACCTATTCTTACTCTCCCATCTGGCATAGGTGAATTTAAGATCTACAGCGATGCTTTGGTTAAAGGACTAGGTTGTGTACTCATGCAACATGGGAAAGTGATTGCATATACATCACATTAGCTGAAGCCTTATGAGGAGAATTATCCTACCCATGATCTGGAACTAGAAGCAGTAGTGTTTGCACTTAAAATCTGGAGACACTATCTATATGGTGAATCATGTGACATCTTCACGGATCACAAGAGTGTCAAGTACATATTCACTCAACGAGAGCTTAATATGAGGCAGAAGAGATGGTTGGAACTACTCAAGGACTATGACATCAATCTTCAGTACCATCCTGGTAAGGCGAATGTAGTGGCAGATGCTCTCAGCAGGTAGTCGGACATGATTAACGGCATCAAGATAGAAGAAGAAATCATATGTGATCTAGAGCGATTAGACATTTAGTTCTTAGTACGTGGACAACATGGGTACTGGGCTAATATGAGAATTGAGCCAGACTTAATTTCTCGGATCAAGGCATCTCAGAAGGATGATGGTAATATTTGGGCTATTATTCATAATATTGATCGACAGACAGAATTTTGTGTAGACGAAGATGGAATCATATGGCAGGGAACCAAGCTATGTATTCCGGATGATCAGACACTCCGAGAATCTTTATTGACAGAAGCTCACAGCTCTCTATTCTCTATTCATCCAGGATCCACCAAAATGTATCATGATCTCAAACAACATTTCGGGTGGAGTGGGCATGAAGCAAGATGTTGCTACTTTCGTTTCCAAATGTCTAACCTGCCAGCAGGTTAAGATCGAGCACCAACGGGCTAGTGGTTTACTACAACTGTTAGAGATTCCCGAATAGAAATGGGACAAAATCTCCATGGATTTCGTCACTGGACTTCCATTGACTCAGAGGAAGCATGATGCTATATGGGTCATAGTCCATCGCTTAACCAAGTCACCACATTTTCTTCCAATTTGCAAAGATTTCTCAGTTAGCAAATTGGCAGATATATTCCTTCAGGAGATCATGCGACTGCATGGTACTCCATCAAATATCATATCCGATAGAGATCCTCGATTCACGTCTAAATTCTGGAAAGGTTTGTAGAAAGCTTGGGGCACCAGACTTAAGCTTAGCACAACCTTTCATCCTCAGACCGATGGTCAGGCAGAGCGTACCATTCAGACCTTAGAAGACATGCTGCGAGCTTGTGCATTGGAATGGACAGGGAGTTGGGACGACTACATCTGTTTTCTTGAGTTTTCCTACAACAATAGTTGGCACGCGAGTACTAAGTTTGTACCTTTTGAGATGCTTTATGGCAGAAAGTGTCGTGCTCTAGTCTGTTGGGATCAAGTTGGGGAACGAATCCTTGAAGGACCAGAAATGATAGAGGTCACCAATGAGAAGGTTGTCGTCACCAAGGCGAAGCTACATGAAGCTCGTGCTCGACAGAAGAGCTATGCTGATAAACATCGTAGAGATCTAGAATTCAAGATCAGTGATCATGTTTTCCTTAAGGTATCACCACGTGGAGTCAAGCGTTTTGGACTCAAGGGCAAGCTCAGTCCTCGTTTCATCGGACCGTTTGAAATCCTTGAACGTGTAGGTGAAATATCATATCGTCTAGCGTTACCTCCTCAGCTATCTCATGTGCATGATGCGTTCCATGTATCCTTACTCAAAGGTTACAACTACCATCCGTTGCATACAGTTTCGTATCTATTCGAGCAGATTCGTGAGGATCTATCCTATTTTGAGGAACCCGATAAAGTTCTCGACCGTCAGGATCGAGTCATGAGGAGAAAGACAATCCCATTCGTCAAAATCCTTTGCATGGACCATTCTGAGCGGGAAGCCACTTGGGAAATGGAGGAGTCAATCCACACTTCTTACCCTTATTTCCAGCTACGGGTATGTCAGTTTCAGCTTAGCGTATCTCTAATTTGAGGACGAATTATTCTTTTAGAGTGGAAGAGTTGTAAACCCCCTTTAAAATCCCTAAGATCATTAAATGCATGAAATTACGGTTAAATTAATACTTTTCAGTTAACTAATATACGACATGAATCACACGCATTTAATACAAACGTTACGTATATTAATTAATTATTATAAATATTACGCATATTAATATTTATATTAATACACGATAAGTATTTACGTATAATACTTAAACCATACAAGAAATAAAACACGAACATTAAATACGAGCACACACGATAAATATTTTAGACACGAAAAATAAAATGAATGTAGTATGTGTGTTGTGTGTGTAGCGTCCAAACCAAAGGAAGGAAGGGCCCATGGCCCAACCCATTATTAATCCAAGTATTAACAAAAAAGGACTCCATGGATTTTCATAAACTGCAAATCACAGGAAAATAATAAAACCCTAAAAGCTTTCTTCCTCATTCTCTTTTCGCCGCGACAACAAACATCACCACAAGGACGGTTTGTTGCTCGTTGATATTTGATTTTTACGGTAACGTGTCCGTGTTTAAAATCTTTTTAATCACACGTATTCGGTATCCTAGAATCCTTTTTCTTTTTATTTAGTTATGTTATCATTCAAGATCTTTAAAAACAATTAATATAAACATGTAAACATTAAAGTTAAACAAGATTAAGGGTTTGGTTTTGGGTTTTGTTCGGATTGCATGCAAACCGAGACCCTTATAGGTCTCGGTGGTGATGTTTTCCAACCAGACGTAACCCTAAAAGGGGCGGTGGTGGTTTTGGTTTGCAAGCCGCAACCCCAACTGCTCATGTAGTGGGGTGTGTTGGCTTAGTAATGGAAAACGAGACCTTATAGGTCTCGGTGGGATAACAGTGAGCAGCAGGGGGCGCAACAGCCAGCAGTGGCAACCCTTGCTAGGTAAAGGGCTGCGTGGGACAGCAGTGGCACCGACAGCAGTGTCGGTGGCTGCTGTGGTGGTCGGCCGCAAGCCACAACCGAAGGGTTGTGGTGTTGCGTGGGTTTCGAGGCGACATCGAGACCTCCATGGTCTCGGTGGGGTCCTTGAGGGGCTCGGTAACAACCAAACACACAAGGGGGTGTTTGGCTAAGTTTTTATAAAACATGTATTTAATTATTTATTAATTAGTTTAATTAAAAACATGATAAATTAAATTATTTAATAAACATGACTTAGTATATAATTTATTTAAATAATAACCATGTTATTATTATGACTATTTTATTTAAATAAAACTTAGGATAAAATAATTATTATATAATTATTCATGTGCACATAATTAATTAAGAAAACTTAGCTTAATTAATTTATATCCTTTTAAGGTAAAGTTTAATTATTTAAATCATGTAATATTATTAATTAATAATAACTTATGATAACATGTATTATTATTATTAATTAATAATTATATGTTAAGACTAAGTATTTAATCATCATTAAACTTTACTATATAATTAAACATGACATATAATATACTTATTAAAACTATATGTTATATCATTTTATTTATCTAATAAGTCTATTATTAAATACGAAAACATGGTATTTATAGAAATAAACTAAATACGGTAATATGATATTTATGGAAACATACTAACTATGGTAACATGCTATTTATGGAAACATACTAAATATGGAAACTTTCTCTTTTTGGAAACTTACTAATTCTGGAAACTTTCTATTTTTGGAAACTTATTATTTGAGAAAATTTGATATTTTTGGAAAGTTACTATATATGGATACCTGTTATTTTTTAAAAGTTACTATATATAAAAACTTGCTATTTTCAGAATGTTACTCATCATGTTATAACAATTACTATAACACTTAAGACATGAATTACACTAATCTAAAACACATGAAACGTTAAGAATCACATGATTGAAACAAGAACAAGTATAATAAGTAAGAACACATCAGGTAAACTAATAACCAGTATGTATAAGTAAAACAGACACGTATTCATGTCCCTTTATTATGTAGCTATCGTGAAGTCGAAGTGATCTTTCGCGTTTGTTTTCGTCTTTATTTACTAGACATAAGGTACAAATATTCCGTCCTTCAGTATGGACACTTTCTTCCTTTATTAGGATTCCCCGTTTGTAGCCATCTGTTTTCCCCAGTAGTTTACGTGTCTTAAACACAGTAGTTATATGATTAATATTTTAGATTTCCTGAGCTATATACATGCATGTCAGCCTCATCTGGTTATGGAGGTAGCATAACCATAACACTGGAGGCACCGGTGTTATGACTCTTCTACGATGAGAATGATTGCTCGTAGCGTCTCTTTCTAGTTAATTGGCCTATTTTATTATTATCATGTGGGGCGAATGGGTGCATCCTATGACAAGTTTAGCAAGATTATACGGTAACTGCGGTGTGTGCCTTGCATCCATTACAGGAGCTGATCCCTCCAACCGAGACTATAATAATTAGAGGCAACCCTCTAATTGCATGATGAGGTCACCCCTCTAAGTATTCATGTACGTTGATACAACATGACCTATATGGGTTCCGGGCATATTTAAAATACAGTTTTCAGTATAAAATAAACATAAGTCTTTTCAGAATATAAAACCAGTTTTATAAACTTAAACTAGGTTTTTCCATGACATACACTTATTCCACTGTACTTCATTTCATTTCTTGCGTATGTTTATGCTTTACATTTCATTGTCATATATCCGCACACTGAGCGTATTGCTCAGCCGTATTTTTCATTCCATGTCCCAATACGGCAGGTACTAAAGGGCAAAGCTATGATTCAAGAGTACGTGCATTGGATAGAGTCGCCTAGTCTTCTTCTCTCTTTAATTCATATACATACTTTTTCTTTGCTGGACATTGTTTAGTCCTTTCCTTACATTATATACTTATGCATTTGTGTGTGGAGCTTATGTTGGAACTAATGTTTGTTTCCGGTTTCATTTACGGTAATTGATATGAGCTAAATTACTCATATCATTTGTATTTATAAACAATGAATAAATGCATTAAATGTATAAGATGGCCATGTATATGCTTGTTTTGTTGTTTAATGTGTGTAGGTACCGAAGTTCACGAAAACCGGCAAAAACGACACGGGTTTTGAAGAAAAGATCAAGGAAGCCAATTCAAGCTCGATTTTAGTGGATCTAATCTTTTATGAAGACAAATGGGCTTGTGGGACCCACATTTGGATTAATGGGCCCAAAAGCCCAATTGAGGAATCAAGTTATTCATTTTGGAAATCAAAGCCCAAATCCTTTGAATAACATATGACGGATGAATATTGTTTGGCCCAAGCCCAAGTTTTAATCAAACTAATGAAACGTGTGGATTGATTTTAAGCCTTATAAAATCCAATTTGAGTAATGGACGGTTAATGAAACAAATGAAAAGTTTTTAACTTTTCATATACTTGACAACTCACACATTCACCTATAACTCACACACATTTATTAAACTCACATTCTCACCACACACGTTTTTAACCTTTCGATACTACCAAAGTTATCCTCTCATCTCTCTCACTTTACAACCCCCAAATAACCAGAAAACACTGTTTACCCAAACCCTAATCAACAAATAAATTGGGGCTTTTTGAGGCACGTGTGATTCACACGCTTGGGAAATTAATTCCCTACTTTTTCTGATCAAGAAGATGGAAGAAGTTAGGTGACGTGGCTCCTTTCCTTTTTCTGATTAGTCAAGCTACATCGTCCCTCAATAACCCTCCAATGAAAAGATGACACCTCAGCATTCAAGAAGCACAACAAACACAAACCCATCCACGGTGGCAATCCGTGTGATGGTAATTAGATATTAACCGTTGATTAGGAATCGAGAAGAGAGAGAATAAGGATTGGACGATCAAGATGAGTTTTCTCCTCAACAAACCATCACCAACAGGCATGGGGGTTTGCCTATAAAAACCCCCCAAAAAAGATGTAAAATTATCCCATTTTTAATTTTAAAGTTATTATGCTTAAATAGGTGTAGGATAAATTGTAATTTTCTTTTTAATAGTATTGTATCAGGTTCAAGTTATTAATAAAAAAGTTTATTTGGTTTGAATTAATTCTCTCTTTACTTACTGTTAAAATCATCATTGCAATTTCTTATTTCTTCATCTATTTAGCTTAAATAATGTTGAGGTTATTTAATCAAGCTGATTTATAGCTTTAATTGGATAATTAAAATTAATTTTGGGAAGAACTTTCTCCACTGGAAAGTTTATAAAAATATGTTGTTGGATCGATGGTGACGGATGTGGACTGGTATTCGGGTGATGATGGTTCGAATGGTGGTAAATGATGGTGGTTATTCGAGTTCATTAGACAGCTCAGCGCTGGTCTACTTCTCAAAGGTTACGTCACCAGGTTCATTTTCATCTTAATTTTAATGCTTTTATATTAATCTGTATTTAATGCTTATGTGATTTAGTGGTAATATGTTTTACATTAATGATTTTTCTAATTTTAATATGATCTTGATTTATGATTTTTCCTGAATGTTTTAATCTAATTTTTGAGTGTTTTGATAAGTTTGCTGTGTATGTATCTGTTTAAAATAAGTTATGTTTAAAATGTCTAAAATAGGGGTTTTGTTTTAAATTAGGGGTTTGGCTATATATCTAAGTCTGTGAAGTTTAATTTGCAAGTTTCTAGCTGATAATTGATAATCATATCTGAGTGTGATGAAAGTCTGCTTCACATGTTAATTTTCAAGTTTCTAAAATCTGATGAAAGTTTGAGATTAATGTGAGTAGTCAATGTAATTTTTTAGAACTAATTTTGGATTAAGTTGGTTTGGGAAGATTTTATCAGTTTTCTTCTTAAACTGGCATTATTTAATTGCTAAAATGTTAGCTACTTAAATCAGCTAAGAGCTAGTGTTGTCTTGTTAGTTGATTACTGAGACTTGTTGGTTGTTTTGGTTTGCTGGATTATTCAGTTTTATTTGAGTTTATGGTTAAAATTTGTAGTTAATTTAAGCTTTGTTTACTAGTTTTGTTGTTATAAGTTTAACTTTCTGATATGATGCAGCTTGCCTGAATGTTCAGTTTCTATTTGCTTAATATTTGTTGATTTAGTGTTTGATTTGCTAGTTGTTCATTTTGCTGATTTTCAAAAATGCTATCAGATTCTACTGATCTGATAGTTTAAAACTGATATACTTATCTGCCCTCTAAAATCTTATCACTAAAGTTCACTCCTGTGACTTTATTTTCTTTTCATTGTCAAAAATAAAATTTATCAAAAAGATGTCCCTAGTCGGACTCGAACCTTTTTGACCTCCTGGTCACAGGCTAAACATATTTACCATCTCATCTAGCTCTTTAATTGTGTTTGTTTTCTTTCACGTCAATTAATATAGTGTTACTTTTAGGCTGTCAGCCTTTCATTTAGTTAAATACTTAATTTTTTAATTTTGTTTAAATTTAAAATCATTTTAATTACTTTTATATAGTAAAAAATGTTTTATTAATTTTTAGAAATTTAATTAGTTATTAAAAATTAGTTTTTAAATTATTAGATTTTAAATAATATAGTTTCATAAATAGACTTTTAAATAGTGTAATAGAAATTTTATTTAAATAGATAAGTTTTTAATAATAGCTCTTTTTTTAAAATAATTGTCTTTAGATTAAAAAATGGGGAACGATTCATGCATTTAGGATTTAATTAATTTTAATATCGTAGGAGTAGAATTAGATTAAAAACCGAAACCGAATTCAAATCAATTGTCCAAATCGAAACAAAACGTCTCAAATTCACTCGATCTTCGTGTACAACGAACTTGGTTCATCAACGTGTTTAATTAAATCCGTCTTCGACTTATTTGTGGCTTATTACCTTTTCCTAAGGGTAATTTCCTAAATTTGTCCTATATCGTATCTAATTAAAATACATCGACGTTTCCTCGACACATCAAAAATTTTGGCGCCGCTGCCGGGGATCTTGTGTACGATTCGTTTCGTGGAGATTTGTTGATCGTTGATTTGAAGACCATTTCCGTCCTCGGAAAGTTTTGTTATTTTTCTATTATTATAGTATGTATCGATTTTCGTGTTTTTTGTGTTTACTATATTTTATTACATAGAACAATAAAATTACCTACTTCCAAATAAGACCTTAGTTGGGATTTCATCACCTAGCTATTGTATTCGAATCCAAAACGAAAAAAAGGCAAAATAGATAAATAGTAATAAAAAGTTTGAACTCGATTTATACAAACTATAAGGTGGGTATAAGGCGACGAGCTATAAAAGGCCGTCTAAGGAAAAAGGTTTTTAAGTGCTTTGTGCCACCTCGTTTCCCCGCTTGCTTGTGCGTATATTGAGAGGGACGACCGATTATTGGTTTGCTAACTTAAGTAGTATTATATCTTATTTTTTTAGTTTACTTATTGAACCTCGAGACGTTTAGGTTTTCACCTATCGTTTCAAAGTCGACCGAGGGTAGATTACTTCCATAGTAATTATCCTTATTCCTTGTTTTTTATCAATCTTTTTGATTGAGCAATACCAAATAAAAAAATACCAAAAATAATCTTCTTCTTGTCTAATTTCTTTTCTTCAACCCTCTAAAATTCTCGTCACTTTGGTTTATGCAATTACGATCTTCTCGACTTTTGATTGATTTAAATAGGCTTGAAAATATTCCTCATAGAAATAGAAATCGTCAACAACGAATAGTGGAACACGAGCTTCCACCTATTGTTGTAGAGATGGCCGATAACTGAACAATGGAGGAATTGCTCCGTGCACCCACCGAAGGGTATGGGGAAGCAATCGTTGTGCCGGCTATTTTGGCGGATCAATATGAGATTAAGACGGGCCTTTTATCACTCATTCGTGCCGACCAATTTCGTGGCAATGAGACCGATAGCCCGCACTCTCACGTTCGGAATTTCCATCGTATTACCTCGACTCTCAAGTTTAGAGATGTGCCGAATGACGCGATTAAGCTCATGCTTTTTCCGTACTCGCTCGAGGGTAACGCTAAGATTTGGTATGAGAAAGAACCACCGGGTTCGATTTTAACATTGGATGATTTAGTGTCTAAGTTCATGAATTACTTCTTTCCACCATCTTAAACAACACATTTTAAGAATGAGATCACTAGATTTGAACAAAAAGTGCATGAATCGTTTGGAGTTGCTTGGGAAAGGTTTAAAGATTTGTTAAGACAATGTCCACACCACGGTTTCTCGGAACTGCACCAAATCAATACTTTTTATAATGGACTTAATATGGTTGAACAAGATTCTTTAAATGCCGCCGCGGGTGGTAATCTTTTAAGAAAAACTCCGAGAGACGCGTGGGGTATAATTGAGAATAAGTCTAGAGTGAAATATTCACGAAACACACCGGTTGTTTCCAATGTAAATGCATCTAATACCGAGATTGCTAGATTGGACTCTAAGATTGACACGATTTTGAATGAGATTAGGAAGAATTCTCATGGATCAATTAATATGGTTGAGAATTTTTGTGTATAATGTGGTGGAGCATATCCTAATTATGCTTGTTCAACCACGGGGTTTAATCAAGCTAGTGCTTTTCTCGCGACGGGAACTTATGGCCCTAACGGTCAAGTTCCTCGTCAAAATCATGTTGCTCCACCGGGTTTTACACCGGTTCAAAATAGGTATAACAATGGGAATAATGGGAATAATTTTAACCGTGGTAACCAAGGGAATTTTAATCAAGGAAATGGATTTCATGCTAATAAAAACAATCAAGGATTTCACAACAATCAAAATGATTTTTCAAGCTACACGAATGAGGCAAATTTGAAAGCTTTTCAAAACAATATTCAAGGACAAATGACAACTTTGAAAATGAGTTTCAAAATATGATTAAGGGGCAAAATAACAAGATTGAGCTTAATCAACAAAGACTAGAGTAAAACCAAAACCGTTTTGAGCAAATATTAGAGCAAAGTCAAATTCGTATGCAACAAAGTTTGGAACAAGGTCAAAACAAATTTCTTTTGATGTTTGAGTCTTGTATGAGCAAACCCTCCTCTTCTTCGGGTGACTTACCTAGCAACACCATTCCAAACCCGAAGGGTGAGATGAAAGCTATAACCACACATAGTGGGAAGGCTTTAGACGGACCTTTTCTTCCACATGTGAGTACCTCTCCGGTGAGGGAAATGGAGCAAGAACCCAAGGTGGTTAAAGAAAAGGAAATTCCTATTCCACCAAAGGTAGACCATTTGCCTATTCCTGAACCCGAGCTTCCGAAGACTAAACCCACACTACCCTAACCTTCGAGACTTAACAAAGAGAAGCTCCGCGAAAAGACCAATGCTCAAATGTATACGTTTCTTGAGGTTTCTAAGAAAATGTATATTAATCTTAGTTTCGTGGATGCATTGCTTAACATGCCTAAGTTTGTAATACAAGGTTTTACCCAAGTATCAAAATAATTTCGTTGTTCCAATCTTTTCGAATTGATTATTGGTAGAAAGTGTGACTCAATTGTTCTTGGTGGAATAATAAATGGTTTGGTTGATTATCTATTTTAAACTAAAAGCAAATAAATTTGAATGTCGTTGAGTAAAGTAAAAGCTTTAAAGGTAAATCTAAAATGACGAGTTAAAAATAAATTCTAAAAACTTAAAGACAAGATTAGAGAAATACTTGAACACTTAATAAATCTAAAACTTGAAAACTTTGTAAAAACAAGAAACTAATCTCATCGGAATGCCCAATCGGAATATACTTAAAAATGCTTCAATCGGAATGTTGGAAATATCACTAATCGGAATATGGTAAACAAGACTCGTCGGAATACTGTCGTCGGAATAAGGCCAAATCGGAATGTCCTCAAAAACAAAACCAAACGGAATACCCAAAGAGATCCAGATCGGAATAGTCTCAATCGGAATGTTTGGAAAACATGCCAAATCGGAATAAGGCAAAATTACTCTAGTCGGAGTATCAAATAATCCCACAGTCAGGATATTAAAACCCTATTCCGATTAAGTGATCAGAATAGGGAGGTGCAAATCGGAAAGCTGAAACCCTAATCCGATGAGGGTGATCGGAATAATGTAGCAGTGGTCAGAAAGCCAAATCGGAAAGGGGTTTACCCTTTCCGATGAAATGAATTCGTATAAGCTACGTATAAGGCTATTTTCAATAAGCCAAATCCTTAACTTGAACGAATCTATAATGAAAAGGACTAAATAAGCACGAATAACAACTTTTCTAACTTAAAATAAGCAATCTTTTAAATCAAACCATAAAAAGATGAAACTTTTTAAAAAAACTTTTAAAAAGTAAATAAGCTAAACATACAAATAAGCCAATAAGCACCAAGATCTTAAAGCTTAACCGTTTGAAAGCTTATGTATGAATAAAAAGATTAACTTTTTAAGCACGAAAACATCAAGATCAACACGGATCAAATATATTTCGCACCAAAAGTAAACTAAAATCAAGAAAGGTAGAAAGAGATTAATGAACAAAAAGCTTAACTAGAACTTGATTAATGGAATCCAAATACAAAAAGTTTAAAACTTGAAAGATTAAAAGAAAGAAAAGATGAAAACTTAGTGAGAGAAAGTTTGGAACTTTCTCTCTCTAAAAACTAGAAAAGAAAAAATGAAAATGAAACTAGCTACTAAAAACTAACCAACCCTCCTAATGTGTATTATAAGGGTATTTATAGGGAAAATGGGAAGGTGTGCATGTGTTGCCTCTTCTTTCTTTCTTCTCGACTCGATTTAAATACTTTGTCTTTCTCGACGTCGTCTCGAGATTTGTCGATGTATATTGAACTTGTCTTGTAATTTTCTTCTTCTATTAGACTTGAGTTCTTCGACTTCATTAAACTTCCGTCTTTAGACTTTTTCTTCGATAAATCTTCAGAATAGGCCTTGGACTTCCGTTCTTTTTGCACTCTTGATCTTTTGACTTCGTGTTTTCTCGTTTTTCTTCGATAAAAGCTCGTGAAAGCCCGTGTTTTCTTCCTTTTTCATCTTTTGGTCCTAAAACACAATAAAAACACAAACCACGCATAATTCCGACTTTTACGACATAAGTTACACGTTTTGGTCTTGTTATTATTGGAAATAAGCGGTAAAAGGATAAGTGTTTTCACACTTATTAAATCCCCTACACTTGACCATTGCAATGCCCTCATGCAATGAATTAATTTTAAAGCATGGTTTACATTTTCCATCATAAATAACCCACCTTGGCCTTTATTAAATACTAAACATTTATGGAAAGTAAAAAGATAAAAACAAGTAAAGAAATCAAAGACTTACATTGGGTTTTGGCTGCCATGAACGTTTATCATCCTCAAGTTTCACGTTCCCCATACCAAGCTTAAAAACGAGATCATTGTTATTATAAGTTAACAAACTAACACGAATTCATGTGGGCCAATTATTTACTTAGACTCCCTTATTCCTAGGTGTATCTCTTATATTTTATTTTTGTCTTGAATGATCACGAGGATGCATTGTTTGACTTATTTCGATAGTTATTTAGGCCGAAAATAAAGTGCACGATTTAATCAATAGTTAGCTAAAGGACAAAATCTTTTAAAACTGCTTCTCGGGACCTCATAAAGTTCATATCTTGGCATAACTCGCTTCACGATTTGAGACCTTTCTCGGACCGATATTTGGCAGCGACTTCATACTTCGAATCTTTGAGAGACGTTCTTGAAATTATGTTCTTCTCTTCATAATAGGAATTTCTTCACTTGAAGTTTTGAGAGATTTTTCATATTTGGACCACGACTTCTTCATTTTTCTCCAATCTTTATTTTGGACTTTGATATACAACGATCCGCCTCCTTTTAGGACTTGGATCTATTTATCCTCATACCTTGTTAGGGCCTTTTTGGATAGACTTCTCCATGATCTTTTGGGGAGTATTTGCTTTTCGTCGTGTGTCTCGATCCTTCATATTGATTTTCGATAAATGATTCTTCACATCACTTTTGGATCTTTAGCAACAAAATGTAGCCCTCATGCCTTGTTAGGGCCTTTTCGGACTCGCCAATCTTCGCATCCCGCTTAAATAAGTTATGCCTTGACTATGAACTCTAATTAATACCGAGCAACTTTTAAACGATCTTGGGCTAGAAGCTAAGTAACTTTTCAAATCGTATAACCTTATTTACTGCAGATAAATTTATTAACAAGCTATGGGAGAATATGCTCATAATTAAATCACATAAATTCACGAAAGAATACCAAACTTATAATTGACTCTATCATCTCTCGTCCTACACAGTTTAAAATCTCAAGGAATGAGACTCGTGGATGCTTAGCCTATTAAATCAAAGTTTTGGGTTTTCGAGTCATCTATAGGATCTTGCAAATTCTTAGACTTTTTCAAGTTTGGAAATCGCATTTTAAAGTTCCCTTGATAAACAACTCTCTAGGATCAGTTATAGGAACTTGCGAAAAGCTCTTGTTCTTAACCCGTGAGAGTTAAGACTTTCGCGTTTTAAAGCTCCCTATATAAAAGCCTAGTAAAACTTGACTTAAACACGTTAAGGATACTAGCTAGAGTAAACTTAGATAAGTAAAATCGGGTTGAGTCAAAATATTCACGACTTTGAAAAACTTAAAACCACTTTTTTGCAAATTTATTCAAGCAAGGAAAGAAAATAACCATAACGAAGGAAAATACAACTATACAACTAGGCCAAAATAGATTAAAAATTTTGAAAAATGTCGAAAAATCAAATTTTCCGGTTAAAATGAGGACAAATTCATGGAAAAGACCACTTACTTCGATAGAAGTCCCCCCTACACTTGATATAAACATTGTCCTCAATGTTTAAGCATGTGGGAGTGAACGCCCCTACATTTATGACATTGTGCACTTTGTTTAAATCTTGCTAAGGAAAGGACAACTATAGTGAATTCAATGTGAGCATATGGGATATGAAATATTGAATCACAAGAGTTTAGGATAGAACTGGGAAGATGGGAACACGGGATCACGGTTCGTCAAAAGTCATCAAGATGCTCTTTGAAGCTTTAATCCCTGCACAGCACAAGAAACAAGACAACAAACACATACGGGGCTCCCCCTACACTTATTATGAAAGCAGTAAAGGATAGATCACGGGTTGCCTCCCGAGAAGCGCTTGTTTTTGTTCACCGAGTCACGAGCCTGACTCGACCCAAAACTAGTTCATGGGAAACGTGGTGAGGGATGGAATCATCTCATGAGAGATGTCCTCACAAAAGTACAGCTTCAAACGCTGGCCATTCACCTTGAAATTAGGCCCATTTGGCTGAGAAAGCTCAATGGTCCCATATGGAAAGACTTTGGCGACGGTGAATGGACCAGACCAGCGGCTCTTCAACTTGCCAGAGAAGATCTTTAACCGAGATTTAAAAAGTAAGACTTGATCACCAACGTGGAACTCTCGGTTCTTGATTCTTGCGTCGTGGATGATCTTGGTCTTCTCCTTGTAGATCAGTGAGTTCTTGTAAGCTTCATTCCTCAGTTTGTTGAGCTCGTTGAGTTGAATCTTGCGAAGATCACCGGCTTTGTTGATGTCGAAGTTAGCCCACTTCAAGGCCCAGTATGCCTTATGTTCCAGCTCGATAGGGAGGTGGCATGCTTTCCCGTACACAAGACGATAAGGTGTACAACCAATCGGGGTCTTATAAGCAGTACGGAAAGCCCACAAAGCATCATCTAACTTATCGGCCCACGCGGCACGATGCTCTCCCACAGTACGCTCCAAAATTCGCTTCAAACCACGGTTGGATATCTCGGCTTGACCATTGGTTTGGGGATGATAAGCGGTGGAAAGACGGTGATTGACACCATACTTAGCCATGACTCTTGCAAATTGATCATTGTAAAAATGAGTCCCGCGGTCACTGATAATAGCACAAGGAACACCAAATCAAGCAAAGAGCTGCTTCAAAAAGTTCACAACCACCCTCGCATCGTTCGTAGGGAGAGCCTTGGCTTCAACCCATTTAGAAACGTAGTCAACGGCTACGAGGATGTACTTGTTCCCTTTAGATGATGGAAATGGCCCCATAAAGTCGATGCCCCATACATCAAAGATTTCACATTCTTGTATGAAAATTTGAGGCATCTCATCTTTATGTGTGATCTTGCCTTGTCTTTGGCAAGCATCACAATGTTTAACCATTTCGTGAGCGTCACGATAAATGGTGGGTCAATAGAATCAGAGTCAAACACTTTCTTCGCGGTGTAATTAGGACCAACGTGACCACCGGTGGGTCCTTTATGGCAAGCGTCAAGGATTTGTACCGCTACCGGCCCATCAACACATCGACGAATAATCAGATCAGCACATTGTTTGAAAAGGTAAGGGTCGTCCTAGAAATAATCTTCAATATTTTTAAAGAACTTTTTCTTTTGTTGGGACGTGAACCCTTCCTTGAGAATTACACCCGCTAGGTAGTTTGCAAAGTCCGCAAACCACGGGGTGTCATCGAGATTTGGAATGATAGACATTAAGGCCTCAAGGGGAAAAGAGTCATTGATCTATTTGTTCTGATGATCCCCTTGATAAGGATCCTCGTCTACTGAGATGATCCGCGGCTAGGTTTTCAGCTCCCTTTTTGTCACGAATTTCAATGTTGAATTCTTGAAGGAGCAAAACCCAACGAAGAAGTCTTGGCTTAGAATCTTGCTTAGTCATCAAGTACTTCAACGCGGAATGATCGGTATACATGATGGTGGTAGAAAGGACAAGATAGGGGCGGAACTTTTCAAAAGCATACACTACAGCTAAAAGCTCTTTTTCGGTAGTGGTATAATGCAATTGAGCCCCCGTCATTGTCTTGCTAGCGTAATGGATCGGTTGGAAGTGTTTGTTCACTCTTTGGCCCAAAACCGCTCCAATAGCAAAGTCGCTAGCATCACACATCAACTCAAAAGGTAGCTCCCAATTAGGGGTAACCAAGACCGGTGCCTTAGTTAGCTTATCCTTGAGAAGATTGAAGGATTCAAGACACTCTTTGGAAAAGATAAAAGGAGTATCTTTTTCCAAGAGGTGGGTCATCGGGCGAGCGATTTTAGAAAAATCTTGAATGAATCAGCGATAGAAGCCCGCATGACCGAGGAAACTTCTCACACCCTTCACGGTTGAAGGTGGAGGCAATTTTGCAATAACATCGACTTTAGCACGGTCCACTTCAAGACCGGCTTTGGAGATTTTGTGTCCTAGCACGATGCCTTCTTTTACCATGAAATGGCATTTTTCCCAATTAAGAACAAGACGAGTGTCTTCACACCGCTTAAGCATGCGTTCCAAATTGGCAAGGCAAGAAGAGAAAGAATCGCCATAAACCGAGAAATCATCCATGAAGGCTTCCATAGTTTCTTCAACGATGTCATGGAAGATAGCCATCATACACCTTTGGAAAGTCCCAGGAGCATTGCATAAGCCGAAAGGCATTCTTTTGTAGGCAAATGTTC
Source organism: Glebionis coronaria (assembly GCA_025667525.1). NCBI lineage: Eukaryota > Viridiplantae > Streptophyta > Magnoliopsida > Asterales > Asteraceae > Glebionis > Glebionis coronaria. Next base: position 302,069,072 of record CM046875.1, read on the forward strand.
CATAAGTACAAGTGAATGTGGTTTTCTCTTGGTCTTTGGGATCGATGGGAATTTGAAAATACCGGGAGAAACCGTCTAAAAAGCAGTAATAGTCATTACCCGCTAGACGTTCAAGCATTTGGTCCATGAAAGGAAGGGGAAAATGATCCTTTCTCGTAGCATCATTGAGTTTGCGATAGTCTATACAAACTCTCCACCTAGTAACGAGACGAGTAGGAATCAACTCGTTGTTTTCATTGGGAACAACGGTGATTCCGCCTTTCTTAGGCACACAATGGACGGGACTAACCCATGGTGAATCCGAGATAGGATAGATCATGCCCGCATCAAGAAGTTTGATAACCTCTTTTTTGATAACGTCATGGATCTTAGGATTCACCCTTCGTTGGCTTTGAATAGTGGGTTTAAAGTCGTCCTCCATGAGAATTTTGTGTGTGCAGAAGTGAGGATCAATTCCACGAATATCAGAGATCTTCCAAGCAATCGCTTTCTTGTGATTCTTCAGCACGGCGATAAGTCGGGATTTTTCTTCTTCTTTCAAGTCCTTAGCGATGATGACCGGTAACGTCTTGTTGTCTTCAAGGAAAACGTACTCGAGATGAGACGGAAGATCCTTAAGCTCGAAATCCGGAGGATTTTCGATGGACGGCGTAGTCAACTTCGGATCATCGGTAGAGATAGCCTTAGGAGACTATGGAGAAATATGGTCCTCATTGAGAAGTTTCTCAATGGTACGAATGTCTTCATCCTAATCAGTGGGAGAATCATCATACTTAAGATCGAGAGGACCCAAGCTAGCTTCAAAATCATCCAAGTCACTGTCTCCAAAAGGAGTCAGTGACGGAGCAATTGAGGCAACGGTCTCAACATTGGGTAGAGAAGAGAGAGTACTTTTGCAAGCATCATGAAAGAGTTCTTCACAAGCCTTATCGAGAACATCAATGAAATTAACACTCTCGTTTTCCGAAGGCTGCTTAGAAAGTTTACCCATGTTGAAGACGATTTTATCATCACCAACTCTCATGATTAATTCGCCTGCGGCTACATCAATGAGAGTGCGACCGGTCCTCAGGAATGGACGTCCAACGATTAATGGAACACGGGGGTCTATCTCGTAGTCAACGACAACAAAATCCGCCGGGAAGGTGCATTTGTCAACGCCAACGAAGACGTCTTTGGCTATCCCCACTGGATAAGCAACCGTACGGTTGGCTAATTCCAAAGTCATTCGTGTGGGGACTAGCTCGGGGAGAGATAATTGATTCCAAACACTTAAAGGCATTAAGTTTATACTAGCACCTAGATCGGCTAGGGCCATGCAACTCTCTACTCCCGGGAAGTTGCAAGGAATTAAGAAACGACCCGGATCACCAAGTTTGGTTGGTAATTTCCTTAAGAGCACTGCAGAGCAATTCTCATTAAGTTGGGTCTGAGCAATATCGAGAAGTTTCTCCTTATCACTGAGAAGATCTTTAAACATTTTAGCATATTTGGGCATGTGAGCGACAGCCTCAGCAAAGGAGATATTGAAATTCAGTTGTTTGAACATTTTAAGAAAGTTCGAAACCTGAATATCATCCTTGTTCTTCAATTTCTCTTTCCTCAACCTCGAAGGATAAGGTATATTGGGTTGAGATGAAGGCTTTGGGATAGAATTCGCACTCACATCCTTGGGTGGTGGAGGGGTAGAAGTAGAAGGTGGTGGAATTGGGGAAGTAGAAGTTGGAGGAATAGAAGATGGAGAATTCGGAGAAGGAGACTCGTTTTCCTTTGTCACAATCACCGGTGTAGGTGTCGGAAGCTCGGGTTCCTTTAAACCTTTTCTACTACGAGTGGTGATTGCTTTCATCTCCCCTCTTGGATTAGCAACGGTGTTACTCGGAAGAGAACCCGATACAGAGGCTTGATTACTAGGGAAGAAACTAGCCATCATATTCCTCAAGTCATTCGTTTGACTTGCCAAAGTGTTTCGCATATCAGCTCGAAGATCATTCCCTTGCTTCACCATATCTGCTTTCATGTTGGCCATTTCCCGCTGAAGATTTTGCACGATCACATCATTAGTCCTCATGTAGGTTTCAACATCTTGGTGTAAGGCTGTGGGTTGGTTGAGAGGAGGAGCATGGTAGGCGGGTGGTTGATAAGCAGGTGGTTGGTAAACTTGGTTGTTTCTTTGAGGTGGATATGGGTTTCTTTGGTTTGGATATTGATTTGGAGCACGAGGTTGGTTTTGATTGTTGCGATTAAGGTTGTTTGGGTTTTGTGGGGGAAAACCAGGTGGTGAAAGAAAGTTGTTTGAGCGATAGCTGAGCAAATTGCGGTCACCTTGAGGACGTGCTTGATAGCTTCCTGGAGCATAGGTACCGTTGGCAGCATACACATTTTCCGGATTGTCGTGAGTCGAAGGACAATCGGTGTATGAGTGATATCCCCCGCATATAGCACATGATTGAGTCATAGCATTGGCTTGTGCAGTGATAGCTTTGGTGTTATTAGCGGCTTGGAGAGCAAGTGATTCAACAAGCGAAGTAAGCTTATCAAGTCTCTTGTTGCTCTCATTAGTGATAGCACTAGCCACATTGGTCTGAACACTCTTGGTTTGGACTCTAGACTTGTTCTCAATAATATCCCAAGCGGCATTAGAAGACTTAACCAAAAGATTACCCCCCGAGGCACTATTTAGTGAATCTTGGTCATTCATGCTTAAACCATTATAAAAAGTATTAATTGGCACTTTGGTAAAACCATGTTGTGGACACTTTCTTAAAAGTTCTTTAAAACGGTCCCAAGATTCACTAAAAGTCTCATCGTACTTTTGTTCAAAAGTAATGATTTCATTCCGCAAAGCGGTAGTACGAGAGGGTGGGAAAAAGTAGTTTATGAATTTGGTCTCTAAGTCCGTCCACGTAAGAATACTTTGTGGCGGTTCCTTATCAAGCCAATGCCGGGCTTGTCCCTCTAAGGAGAAAGGAAAAAGTTGCAAGCGAATTACCTCTTGTGAAACCCCATTGAATTTGACCGTATTAGTGAGTTGAAGAAACCTTTTGATGTGGTCATGAGGATCATCAATGGTACGTCCCAAGAATGGTTGAGCAGATACCATTTGAATAAAGCCGGATTTAAGCTCAAAGTTGTTGGCTCTAATCGCGGGTATGACAATAGCGTCGTGGTTGCCCTCTACATGTGCTTGCAAAAGTTCGATCATATGGCGATTGTCCGGTAGAGGTTCATTGTTGTTATTATTCATGTTGTTTTGAGGTGGATTATTATTGTTGTTGTGTACACCGGCCATGTCTAAGTTATCGAGAGTCTCGGGCTCAGGATAAGACGTTGATCGAGTGCGCATACACCTGCAAAAGAATTAACAAAGCAGAAATATTTTGTTTTTTTATGTTTTTTTATTTTTTTGTATTTTTGAAAATTTTATATTTTTTAGGATTTTTGAAAATTTTAAAGCAAGGAAATAACGTTCAAAGATGAACGGATCCCAAAATCCAACGCGTCTCTCACTAAAAACCTTTAATCTTAACGAAAAGAGCCGGCAGCGGCGCCATTTAATACAAGGTTTTACCCAAGTATCAAAATAATTTCGTTGTTCCAATCTTTTCGAATTGATTATTGGTAGAAAGTGTGACTCAATTGTTCTTGGTGGAATAATAAATGGTTTGGTTGATTATCTATTTTAAACTAAAAGCAAATAAATGTGAATGTCGTAGAGTAAAGTAAAAGCTTTAAAGGTAAATCTAAAATGACAAGTTAAAAATAAATGCTAAAAACTTAAAGACAAGATTAGAGAAATACTTGAACACTTAATAAATCTAAAACTTGAAAACTTTGTAAAAACAAGAAACTAATCTCATCCGAATGCCCAATCGGAATATACTTAAAAATGCTTCAATCGGAATGTTGGAAATATCACTAATCGGAATATGGTAAACAAGACTCGTCGGAATACTGTCGTCGGAATAAGGCCAAATTGGAATGTCCTAAAAAACAAAACCAATCGGAATACCCAAAGAGATCCAGATCAGAATAGTCTCAATCGGAATATTTGGAAAACATGCCAAATCGGAATAAAGCAAAATTACTCTAGTCGGAATATCAAATAATCCCACAGTCGGAATATTAAAAGCCTATTCCGATTAAGTGATCGGAATAGGGAGGTGCAAATCGGAAAGCTGAAACCCTAATCCAATCAAGGTGATCGGAATAATGTAGCAGTGGTCGGAAAGCCAAATCAGAAAGGGGTTTACCCTTTCCGATGAAATGAATTCGTAAATAAGCTACGTATAAGGATATTTTCAATAAGCCAAATCCTTAACTTGAACGAATCTATAATGAAAAAGACTATATAAGCACGAATAACAACTTTTCTAACTTAAAATAAGCAATCTTTTAAATCAAACCATAAAAAGATGAAAATTTTTAAGAAAACTTTTAAAAAGTAAATAAGCTAGACATACAAATAAGCCAATAAGCACCAAGATCTTAAAGCTTACCCGTTTGAAAGCTTATTTATGAATAAAAATATTAACTTTTTAAGAACGAAAACATCAAGATCAACACGGATCAAATATATTTCGCACCAAAAGTAAACTAAAATCAAGAAAGGTAGAAAGAGATTAATGAACAAAAAGCTTAACTAGAACTTGATTAATGGAATCCAAATACAAAAAGTTTAAAACTTGAAAGATTAAAAGAAAGAAAAGATGAAAACTTAGTGAGAGAAAGTTTGGAACTTTCTCTCTCTAAAAACTAGAAAAGAAAAAATGAAAATGAAACTAGCTACTAAAAACTAACCAACCCTCCTAATCTGTATTAGGAGGGTATTTATAGGGAAAATGGGAAGGTGTGCATGTGTTGCCTCTTCTTTCTTTCTTCTCGACTCGATTTAAATACTTTGTCTTTCTCGATGTCGTCTCGGGATTTGTCGATGTATATTGAACTTGTCTTGTAATTTTCTTCTTCTATTAGACTTGAGTTCTTCGACTTCATTAAACTTCCATCTTTAGACTTTTTCTTCGATAAATCTTCAGAATAGGCCTTGGACTTCCGTTCTTTTTGCACTCTTGATCTTTTGACTTCGTCTTTTCTCGTTTTTCTTCGATAAAAGCCCGTGTTTTCTTCCTTTTTCATCTTTTGGTCCTAAAACATAATAAAAACACAAACCATGCATAATTCCGACTTTTACGACATAACTTACACGTTTTGGTCTTGTTATTATTGGAACTAAGCGGTAAAAGGATAAGTGTTTTCACACTTATTAGTTTGCTTCAACAATGAAAAGGATGATGAACGATAAAACGAAATTGGTTGAAATATCTACATCTTTAAATGTAAGTTGTTCCGCGGTTCTCTCTAAAAAGTTTCCCAAAAAGCTTGGAGACCTCGGTCAATTTTTGATACCATGTGATTTCCCTAATATGGAAGAATGCTTAGCATTAGCCGATCTTGGCGCTAGCATTAATTTGATGCCTCTTTCCGTGTGGAAAAGGTTATCACTTCCCGAGCTTACACCTACTAAGATGACTATCGAGCTAGCGGATCGATCGACCACCTTTGCAAAAGGTATAGCCGAGGACGTGTTAGTCAAAGTAGGAAAGCTCATCTTCCCAGCAGATTTTGTAATTTGCGATTATCCCGAAGATTCTCGTGCCTCTTATTTTGGGAAGACCGTTTTTAAATACGGCTAGTTCTATACTTGACATGAGAGTGGGGAAATTGACTTTACGTTTTGATAATTAAAGTATCACACTTTATGTTGGTAATATCTCGAGACCTTCTTCCGAATACTACGAGGAATCAATCAATCAAATCAATGTGATTGATGTTGCTAGTGAAGAAGTTTCGCAAGATATGCTTGGTTTTTCGGATATTTCCAAAAGTGGCAATCCCACTTCATCGAATCCGATTATCTCTTTGGCTAAACCTCCACTCACTCCATTTGAGGGAGGGGAATTCGTTATAGAAGAGCTCAAGGATAATGGTCATTTAAAAATCGATAAGGAAATTGATGATTACCTTAGCAATAGTGAGTTTGATAGTGAGAATTTTGATCCCGAGGGAGATATTGCGTTGATTGTAAAGTTGTTGAATATGGATCCTTTTGAATCACCACCTATGGAATTAAAAGTTGTGAGTGAAATTGAGACTAAACTGAAAACATCTATTGAAGAGGCACCCGACCTAGAACTTAAGGAACTTCCCACTCATTTGGAGTATGCTTTTCTTGAAGAAACGGATAAGTTATCGGTGATTATTTCCAAGGGATTAAAGGAAAATGAAAAGGATGAACTTATTAAAGTGCTTAAGAAACATAAACGGGCCATTGCATGGAAAATCTCCGACATTAAGGGTATAGATCCAAAATTTTGTACTCATAAAATTCTAATGGAGGAAGATTATAAACTCGCTATCCAAAATCAAAGAAGGTTCAATCCAAAGATTCACGAGGTGATCAAAAAGGAAGTCACTTGTTGGAAATACGTTTTTACGTATTTAGAAATGATCGGTCACTCCAAAGATATATTTTAGTATTAGGCTCGTGATCCAGTTTGTAGTAAATATAGTCCATATAGCCCACATGTAGGGTGGGCTATATATACCCCTCCTAGCATGTTAGGAGGGGTGGTTCTTCTCATTTCATCTTTTCATTTAATAAAACTCCTTTCTCTCTCTACTTTTCTTTTCTCTCCTTTCTCTCTCTACACCCCATCTTCATCTTCTCCATATCCTCCATCTTATCAATAGATTAATCCATAGTTTAACAAATCCTAAGATTACGTAGACCTTCAATTGGTATCAGAGCCATGGTCAAATCTTAGGATTTGTGTTTATTATCTATTGATTTGATTTAAAAATCCCTTCTTTCTAAATTTTTTTTTAGCTAAATTTTTATTTGTTTTTTTTTTCGTTTATCAGTTTTTTTCTGGTACAACTTTGTCTAATCATTTTTTAATCAGTCATTTTTTTATCATTTTTTTAATCAGTTTTTCTTTATCTGGGTGACAGTAATTTTTTAATCAGTTTTCTTCTTCTTTTTCATATCAGTCCAAACCAATCTGTCAAAACTGTCAACTGTCCAAACATATCCAAAGCTATCAGTTTTCGTATCAGTTTTCCGTTTTTCCGAATAGACGACTTTTTCCGAATAGACGACTTTTTCCGAATAGACGACTTTTTCCGAATAGACGACTTTTTTCCGAATAGACGACTTTCCGAATAGACGACTTTCCGAATAGACGACTTTCCGAATAGACGACTTTCCGAATAGACGACTTTCCGAATAGACGAATTTCCGAATAGACGACTTTCCGAATAGACGACTTTCCGAATAGACGACTTTCAGAATAGACCTTTTCGAATAGACTATTCCGTATAGACCGACTCCTCACTCGTCAATTCAAACATAACGGGAAACAACTCACACTCAAGACTCATCTCGACCCACACATCACTCGAGCCTAACACAAAACTCTCGACCAGACTCGAAACCCACACCTCTCATCACCCTCGTCTCATCACGACTCCAACACTCTCTCGTCTTGACTTCTCGACATAACTTCGACATAAACCAACAGTTTTCAAAGCTCTCCCCTCGACTCCCTTGACTCCCTCACACTCGACACATTCGACAACCAACAACTCACCCTCTCGACACACTCGACAACTCACCCTCGTCTCATCTAACTTGACTCAAACACCAACAGACCCGATATCGAATCACACTCAAACAAACATCAATCAGACCGATTTCAAACAAAAGACAGTTTTTTAAAACAGAAAGACAGATTTTTTAAACATTCTCAAACAAACAACACTCAAGACTCAAGATTCGACAGTCACAAACTCAACCAAACCCACTCTCGACTCTCAACCATCACCCTTGACTCCCTCACCCAAACTCTCGACTTTCAAAAACTTTCGACAGACTCCCTCACGCAGCCTCATCACCTTAACACTAAACCCACACTCAAAACCAACACTCGACTCAAAACACCGACCCATAACTTGACTCATCCCACATCTCAGATTCGTTCAAAGTCAACTCAGATCTTTTTAGATCATCACTGTTTGAACACAATCATCATCAATCAATCAAAGAAAAACATCACGACAGAAAGACTCGAACAGATGATAGAAGACAGACTCAACAACATGCAATCAAAATAAAACCTACCCGAGACCTCCTCTAATTAAGAAGATCTTGAAGACGTTTCTTGATCATTTATGCGCTTGATGAACACTGGACGGGCTGTGGGATCAAATTAAACTTCTTAGATGGTTAAAATTAGTATATAATTGGTGGTTTTATTGAAAAAATGATTTAAGGAGTTGATTGCGGCGATATCTTTGAGGTGCACACATAGAAGATGGGGCGGAGTAAATTTTGCAGATTAGGTTTTTGGGAGTGAGTTTTGGAGGAGAGAGAGATAAATAGATCAGATTGTTTTTTTTTTGGTTGACTGTGTGTGGGTTTAAGAAAGGGGGACGCAGAAAACAAGAGATGGGGGTATTAATTTTATTGTGACGGAGAAAACAAGATTGCTTAGGACACGTGTTTTCTCTCTTTCGTTTCTTTCAAAATTTATCTGATTAAGTAATTTTTTAAGTTAAGGCAAATATATCAGATTTTGTCTAATTTTAAAATTAATTTCCAAAAATATATCCGATTTTTTTATATTTCAAAAATCAAATCAGTTTTTCTAGTTTTATCCTTTTATTATTATTATTATTTTTATTTTTATTTCTTTTCCTTTTTTATTTTGAAAATTTTTATTTTTGGATATTAACTTTAATTTTTATATTCTTATTCAAATTTATTTTTTTACTTTTTATTTTAGAAAAATGTTGTGATATTCCGTTATAGTCGGGACAAAGTGACGTGATATAGTGACAAGGATTATTTAGCCGACGGATTGTTGAGGCGGTTATTTTGAAAGTTAACGTGGAAAAATATTTGTCGGGATAAACGTTATTGTGGCCGGATTTCAAGAAAAACGTGACGAGTCAAAGTGACGAGCTTCATTTATATCATCCATCGAGGAATTTTAAGTGTTATTTACGGGTCTTCCGTTTTTTCACGAACTCTAAAATCCCGAAAACAACAACATCCCCGTCATTATTAATCGATATTTAATGGATTCGTTCAATTCGACATGTCAAAAGGGAGAATCGCATTTAATGCAAAACAAAGTTAGGAAAAGCGGCATCACTTCCTTTCAAATGCTCCAGTCTCATCTTGTCACTCTTTCGGGGATTCAAGGAGGGAGCGAATTTGTGACCATCTTTGGACAAGATCGTCATATATTCATCGACTCAATTTTCACCACTTTGACCCAACTCGCCGAGCAACTCAACCATGAAAACTTTAATCACTCTGCATCGGCACTTGCATATAAGGATCTTGTGACACAACTCACGCCTTTCCTCCAATTCAATATCATCAAGCCGGAAAGTTCAGTGATTTGCCAATCCTTTCTTCGAGATACACATACCGAGCTTCGAGTTTTCCGTGATTCAATATTGAAACTCATGACATTGGTATCATCTTCTATTTATGAAAGATCTCGACTTCAGCAGGCGTATAGTAATGGAATGCAAGAATCTGAGATGCAAGAGGAGAATGGTCATACAGTTGAAAACTTGGAGCCTAACGATGGCAAGAGCACGGATTCAGAAGGACAACATGATATCAGTGGCACGTCGGGGAATGTTCACGAGATCTCTCTTGATGACACCTTACCCGTTTATGACGAAGAGCCTGCAAACATGGTACAATGTGATGTTGGTTATGATGTATATGCTGATGACATGCCTCATATTGAGCATTCTGAACCTAATTATAACAAACATGGGATGGACAAGAGTGATAGAAATACCACTTATGATTCATCCGATGTGAGTCATAATGGGGGAGAAAGTGTTCAAAATGCTAAACATCATGATAATTGTCTTATAACTGCTTCATTGACAGCTTCTGATTCCAAGATTAGAGAGCTCGAAACGATTGTAGCTCAACAATCAAAAGATCTTGAGGATGCCAAAATTGAATTTTCAAAGAAAACGAACAAATTTGAAACATATTTTGAAAAACTTGAAAAATCAAATGTTGTTCTTGAAAGAAAATTGGATCAAAAAGTGTTAGATTCTAAAGCTGAAAAGGATAATCTTTTGAAACAAATTCAACTGCTTGAATCTAAGTTGGCATCCCAAGATAACTTGCTCAAAGAGAATGAGACTTTAAAGGCCCAAGTACAGGAAAAGGTGTTTGCTATAGCTGCGTTGAAAAATGAGTTAAGGAAAAATAGAGGACCTAGTGTGGACACTAAGCTTGAAAAACCATCAATCTTGGGGAAACCGCCTACAAATCAGTTCGTCAGACAACCGATTGTCAGACAACCTACTGCATTTAGATCCGAGCGACCATAATCCTCGAGACCGCGGTTTGCCTCCCAAGTTGATTTGGGACATATTTCTAGAACAGTCACTCCACCAACTAGGCCTAATGTGACGAAATCAGTTTTAGCAAGACCTCATCACATGATTGCCCCTAGTTTCTCTAAGAATAGTTCAATGAACACGTCTAGAACTAGTTCAACTGATGTGCGCCATGATTTTGGTCAAAGGGAAGCTATTCAAAAGACACATGTAAGAGATAGCAATGTCCAACCTAGTCAGATGCCTTCTAGCTTACCCAACACTGCTAACCGTAGCATGACGTCTCCTAGGAGCATCGATCAATCATCTAGGAATTACTCGGACATTAAATATGCTACTTGTAAAACATGTAGAAAATGTGTCTTTACGGCAAATCATGACTCTTGTATTAAAAAATTGCTTAATGAGGTGAACTCCCGTGCTAGACCTTAAATCCCAGTGGGTTGCTAAAATCAAACCCATTGGTAAAATGTGGCACCCCACTGGTAGAACTTTCACTCTTGTAGGAAACGAGTGCCCTTTAACTAGGATAGTCTCTGATTCTACGAAGACTACTAGGGAGGAAATTGCAAAGGATGATACATCACTTAAGCCTGAACTTAAGGTTTTCTATAAAAGGAAACGTTTGCCAACTAAGACAAGTGAATCATCCCCTCAGGCCACCTCTGACACAAGAAAAGAAAACCGTGAACCCCCACGTGCTTCTAAAATAGATATCTCTAACCCATGCAAAAGTATACAAACTCCTAATGAGAATGCAGGTACCAAAGTTGATGTTCCAAAAGAATGAAGCGGTCCAATCATTGTCTACCGTTCAAAATAGGACACTCTTAGAGTTTGGTTGCTGAAGAAGCAGATATCGGAGAAACAAATGTCTCAGGGGATTCATGGCTAAGCTCACAAAGGACTTATAGTCACATCACAGACTATAACTCGATCTTTAAAGAAAGGAAAGTTTATCGCCGATGGTAAACTTATCCTAACAACGAGAAATTAATTTTTCTCGGGCATGAGCTTATATCAAAAAACATTCCAAGTTTTTAAGCTCATGCACCAAGGCTTATCGATAAATGACAGTCTATAACCCGATCTTCAAATTAAGGAAAGTTTATCGCCGATGATAAACTTATCCTCACAACGAGAAATTAATTTTTCTCGGGCATGAGCTTATATTAAAAACATTCGAAGTTTTTAAGCTCATGCACAATGACTTACAGTTAAATGCCAGACTGTAACTCGAACTTAAAATAATGGAAAGATTATCTTTTATGATAACTTATCCTCTTAACGAGAAATTCACCTTTCTCGGTCATGAGCTTGTATTAAAACATTCGAAGTTTTAAGCTCAGAAAGGAAAGTGTATCTTTTAAATAAGAGAACTTTTCCTCATAACGAGAAATTAACCTTTCTCGGTCATGAGCTTTCCGTTAAAACAGTCAAAGTTTTCAAGCTCATGAAAAACGACTTCTAAGTAAATGTCAGCTTAGGACTCGCCCTTCAGATAAAAGGAAAGTTTATCGCCGATGGTAACTTATCCTTAACAACGGGAAGTTTACAACTTCTCGGACTTGAGCTAGCCTTTAAGATATTCAACATCTTAAGCTCAAGTAATTGATTTTCAAAACTTTGAACACAATTTTTCAAGAATTTCTCAAAAGATTTTTCTAAATCTTTCAAAATTGTGTGTTCAAAAACGTTTTGATAAAACGAGCATGTCTTCTGGAATCGATAATATTTACGAACCTAGAAATGTCATTCAATAATGACACGGGGTTGTAAATAAAGTTCGAGCAGAAGTTTAAAAGTTTTAAAACATGCTCCATATGGTTTGCTATTATTTCTGATAGTAACCCGCTTTTCACTTTGAAGTCAAGCATTTCACCGGAAAGCTTAGACTTCAGAATCCGAAGTTATCAACTCCACTATCCGAAGTTCGTTGCAATTGATATCTACATACTAGACGATGCGACTGCTCAAACGACGACTACAACTCTTTAAGTAGAACACGGGTCAACAATTGAGGGGGAGCAATTGTCCAGCATTCAGAATCTTTGATGCCGAAAGTGCCATAGTTCACAAGTTGGTGTCAAGACAACGATATCAATTGTCCATGTGGTGTAAAGAAGAAGATAATTTCAGAAGTTACGAGGAAGACCAACATTCGTGAACAAGAACCATGTGAATCTTTCATATGATGTTCTCCATCATTCAGGTCCAACCTCGTAAATTGCTAATCTTGTGAATACATTATCATATATGATCTTTGCACGTGATAAATACCTTACACTTGTGTTTAAAAGGTATTTAATTTACGTTTCAAGTACACCCTCATTAATTTGAGGGGGAGCTTGTTAAAATCATGAAGATAACTAGATTTGCATCTTTCTTCCCAAATTTTCTTAAAATGCTATTAAATCAATTGATATTAAAAACATCGATTGGGTTAATATTTTTAATATGGGGGAGAAAATGTGATTTAATATTGAGATCAATAATGGTTTGACTTAATGTGCTGGCTCATCCCGACATGTGCGAAATGTTTTCGAATATCGTGGCATATGTTAAGGGGGAGCAAAATGGATTTGGATATAAAAATGGATTTCATGGTGATTTATACTTACCCGCAACCCATTTATTTCACGACGATGAAGATTGTGGTGACATAAGGATGGTAGGATAGGTTAAAGTCCAATGATTTCTCTAGAACCGGAGGAATCTTCCCAAGGACATTCCATAGCTAGAAATAGTAGTCCTTAGGAAAGATGGAGAAAGATTGTGAACGTAGCTGAATGCCGACCAAGTACTTAAGTTAGGACTGGAACAATCACAACAAGGTGCTAGTTATGACGTATTGGTAAGCATTGAAGGGGTTGAAGAATGAAAAAGAATTGTAAAGATAAAGGGTGTAAAGAAAGTAGCCCTCCTTACAACTTAGGCAGAAACCGGGTCAATTCATATGCTATTGAGATCATATATGATTCTCGATATTGAAGATAGGCATCATGGACCCAGTGATGCAAGGCACAACCCATCCCAGCTAACTCAGATATCTCTCAAAAGATATTTGTTTTAATCACACGGAGACAACACATTATCTATTGATTTATTCACTCCGAATAAATTGGTATTGAAAAGGTGGCACTCCTCTCCAGCCTCCGATCACTAAAATCCAAAATGCACGATCGAGTCTAGAGCCATTTGAGATCATCAAATATCTCATTAGGACACACTTTCATATTTCCTTGCTTCTTCACACACTGTGAAAAGTAAGAAAGATCTTAAGAGTCCTATGCAAAATCTTCATGATCTTGCCTGAACATCCGAGTAATTCGAAAGTATTTACAATGAAGATGGAAATCCTTCTTGAGCGAATATCAAAAAGCTTATGGTAGGTGACTTGTGCGATTCTTTATGAATCAAACTTGTGATAACTGGAAAGCAACAGCTGTTTAATTCTTAAATGAATTTAAACACGTTCCAGGCCTCTACGCAATATCTTAGTGATCTTGCCAGAACATTCAGAGTAATACTATTAAGTATTTACAGTGACGAATGGAAATCCTTCTAGTGTTAACATCAAACAGCACTTGGTAGGTAACTTGCAAGATTCTATACGAATCAAGCTCGTGACAACTGGAAAGCAACGATGGTGCGGTTCTTAATTGAACTTCACTTGTTCCAGGAACATGAATTGACGGCTTCAAATCATGCGGATAATATTATCCAAATGATTCACTCTTTACGTTCGCAGTCAGCTTTGAACGGTCGAGTAAAGAGAACGGGTTTACCCGCGAAATCTTGTCAAGGAGGTTCTTAATTGAAACTACCTGCCACAAGTACGATATTCAATATCGTCCAACGGTCTTCACCGACCGGAGGTAAAATGCTACCGAATTAGAATGAAATGTTCAAGGCCATTTCATCCGTGTATATTGTTTGTTGCTAACTGTCTTATGCAGCGTAACAAGAAGGTGGCATTGCCGTGTACAATCCAGAAGAAGTCGTCACCACATGCTTATACTACATACACTTAGTACTTCAACAAATTCAAGAAAGTCTGAAGGTCAAGTCTTCCGCTGTATCAAACTCTGAAGCTTTCAAGAATTTAAAGGTATAAGTATGTGGAACATGAAGTCACGAAGAGGCAAATTTCACAAGTGATGAATGCACAAGGTCAAGGCAAGGAAACATGCTCAAGACTAAAGTCAAAGATCACATCAAGCATATTCACAAGAACAAGATCGAAGACTCAAGCATAGATGCTAGGTTTAAGATTTTGTAAAATGGTGTGACCTCCCTTAGGGGGAGATTGTTGGAAATACGTTTTCCCAAAGAAATTCTCGGTCACATCATTATTAGCATAGATCACGAGCAATAGACTATTTAGGACATTGTAACTTGGAGTGACCTCCCTTAGGGGGAGATTGTTGGAAATACGTTTTTACATATTTAGAAAGGATCGGTCACTCCAAAGATATATTTTAGTATTAGGCTCGTGATCCAGTTTGTAGTAAATATAGTCCATATAGCCCACATGTAGGGTGGGCTATATATACCCCTCCTAGCATGTTAGGAGGGGTGGTTCTTCTCATTTCAATCTTTTTCATTTTAATAAAACACTTTCTCTCTCTACTTTTCTTTTCTCTCCTTTCTCTCTCTACACCACCATCTTCTTCCTCCTTCCCCATCACCATTAAATCAATAGATCAATCCATTGCTTACCAAATCCTTAAATAACGTAGACCTTCATCACTAAACTTCTAGACGCCGTAATGATCTACCCTATCTCGGATAGCCCATGGGTTAGTCCCGTGCATTATGTTCCAAAGAAAGGAGGAATGACGGTTGTTACTAATGAGGATAATGAATTGATTCCTACTAGACTTGTAACCGGTTGGCGTGTTTGTATTGACTATAGGAAGCTTAATGATGCCACTAGGAATGATCATTTTCCATTACCTTTTATGGATCAAATGTTAGAGAGACTAGCGGGAAATGAATTCTATTGCTTTTTGGATGGATTTTCCGGCTATTTCCAAATTCCCATTGACCCTCGTGATCAAGAAAATACCACATTCACTTGTCCTTATGGAACATTTGCTTATCGTAGAATGCCTTTTGGATTATGCAATGCTCCGGGGACGTTCCAAAGGTGTATGATGGCCATTTTCCCTGATATGATCGAAAAAACCATGGAAGTCTTCATGGATGATTTCTCGGTTTTTGGGGAGTCTTTCACTTCATGTCTCTCTAACTTGGAAAGAATGTTGCAACGTTGTGAGGAAACGAATCTTGTGCTTAATTATGAAAAATGTCACTTCATGTGCAAAGAAGGAATTGTGTTAGGACATAAGATCTCTAAGGCCGGTATTGAGGTTGATAGGGCTAAAGTCGACGTGATTGCCAAATTACCTCCACCCACCACCGTTAAGGTAGTTAGGAGTTTTCTCGGCCATGCCGGCTTCTATAGACGTTTTATCCAAGACTTCTCTAAGATAGCTCGGCCTATGACCCATCTTTTGGAAAAAGAGACTCCATTCCTCTTTTCGGATGAGTGTATTCAAGCCTTTGAGATGCTTAAAAAGAAATTAACCGAATCACCGATTTTAGTTGCTCCGAATTAAAACTTACCTTTTGAAATTATGTGTGATGCTAGTGATTACGCGGTAGGTGCGGTTTTGGGGCAACGTAAGTCAAAACATTTCTTGCCTATACATTATGCAAGTAAGACTACGACGGATGCTCAAACAAAGTAAACTACAACGTAAAAGGAGTTACTTGCCGTTGTGTATGCTTTTGAAAAGTTTAGACCATATCTCGTCTTGTCTCAAACCATAGTGTATACGGACCACTTGGCTATCAAATATCTTTTTAGTAAACAAGATGCTAAGCCGAGGTTGCTCCGGTGGATTCTCCTCCTTCAAGAATTTAATTTCAAAGTTCTAGACAAAAAAGGAGCCGAGAATCTCGCGGCCGATCATTTATCTCAACTTGATAATCCTCACCAAAGTGATCGAGAGAACAAGGAGATCAATGAAACATTTCCTCTAAAGACGCTTGGTATGATTGCTTTTCGTGGTGATGATAGTACCCCATGGTTTGCGGACATTGCAAATTACCATGCGGGGAAATTTGTGATCAAGGGTATGTCGTCCCAACAAAAATGAAAGTTTTTCAAGGATATATCCTATTACTTTTGGGACGACCCCTATTTGTTTCGTATGTGCGCGGATCAAGTGATTCTTAGGTGCGTGTTTGGCAAGGAAGCTCAAGATATCCTTAAATCTTGTCATGAGGGACCCACCGGGGGACATCATGGTGCCAACTCCACCGCGAAGAAAGTCTTTGATGCCGGTTTCGTTTGGCTTTCCATATATCGTGATGCCCAAGACTTGATCAAGACTTGTGATGCTTGTCAACGTCAAGGAAAGAACTCACAAAGGGATGAAATGCCTCAAAACATTATCTAAGTTTGTGAAATCTTTGACATGTGGGGGATCGATTTTATGGGGCCATTTCCATCATCAAAAGGAAATAAGTATATTCTCATAGCTGTGGACTATTTGTCTAAATGGGTTGAAGCTAAGGCTTTGCCCACGAATGATGCTCGAGTTGTGGTGAAATTTTTGAAACAACTCTTCGCTAGGTTTGGAACTCCACGGGCTATAATAAGTGATCGTGGGACCCATTTTTATAATGAACAATTTGAAAAAGTTCTAAAGAAATATGGTGTCACTCATCGACTTTCGACGGCTTATCACCCTCAAACGAGTGGTCAAGTGGAGATTTCAAACCAAGCTCTTAAGAGGATTTTGGAGCGTTCTATTGGAGAAAATCGCACTTCATGGTCGGATAAATTGGATGATGCTTTGTGGGCTTTCCGTACAGCTTACAAGACGCCAATTGGTTGTACACCATTTAGGTTGGTCTACGGAAAGGCATGCCACTTTCCAATTGAACTCGAACATAAGGCGTATTTGGCTCTTAAGCATTGTAACTTTGATTTGCGGACCGCGGGTGATCATTGCAAGGTTCAATTGAATGAACTAAGTGAATTAAGGGATCAAGCTTATGAAAATTCTTTGATCTATAAAGAGAAGACTAAGAGGATTCATGACTCTAAGATCAAAAACCGCATTTTCAATGTTGGTGATCAAGTCCTCTTATTCAACTCTAGACTTAAGATTTTCTCAGGCAAGCTTAAATCCCGTTGGTCCGGACCATTCACCATTTCACAAGTTTTCCCTTATGGCACCGTTGAGCTTGCTCAAAAAGACGGGCCTAACTTTAAGGTGAATGGTCATCGTGTGAAACACTACTTTGGAGGGGACATACCTACGGAGGTTGTTCCGGATCTTCAAACTTTCCCTAAGGACCAATGAATGCGGGGATCGAGTTGAGCTCATGACTCGGTTAACAAAAACGAGGTGCCTTGTGGGGGAGTCCCATACATTCTATCTTCTATCTATTTTCTAACACTAATAAGGCTTGATCTTTCAAGCTCGTGTTCGTGTTTTGTTGTGTTGTGAATCTTAGGTATGACCCTAATCATTGAAGACTCTCGTGTTTGGTTTTTGCCGGTCCACTTGATCTTCCATTCTTTGATTGTCAAAAAGGGACACACTCTCTATCCTTTGATTTTTATCGACTAACGTTTTATCTTGAAGCATAATTAATAAACGGCTTATAGATTTGCGTGCTCTTACCATGTTAGGACTTTTGCATTATACTCTTCGTGTTTTAGCAAGGGGGTGTTACTCTTGAGCTAAGAAACATTCAGGACAATGTTTGGTTTTAGCATGGGGGAGTCAATCGATATAATCGCTTGCAAGTGCTTTTTTCGTGTCTTAACATAATCGTTTTATTCGTTTTTCATAAAAAAATTTAAATTTTTAGTGTTATTTTAAAGTTTTAATAAAGAAAATAAGTGCTTTTGACACGAATGTAGGTTTTCCGTTGGTGAAAATAAAAATAGTTTTTGACTCGTCTCGGTTTTTACCTTAGCTTTTCCTTAACGTGTTTGAATCAAGTTTTGCTAGGCTTTTATATAGGGAACTTTAAAACACGAAAGTCTTAACTTATACGGGTTTAAGAACGAGAACTTTTCGCAAGTTCCTATAATTGATCCTAGAAAGTCGTTTATCAAGGGAACTTTAAAACGCAAATTCTAAAACTTGAAAAATTCTAAGAAGATGCAAGATCCTATAGATGACTTGAAAACCCAAAACTTTGATTTAATAGGCTAAGTATCCATTGATTTCACAATTTTAGAATTTTACAATATGGAGAACAAGAGATGATATAGTTTAATCATAAGTTTCTAAGGTTAATTCTTCCTTGTGTAAGTATTTTTGTGTTTGATTTAATCTCCTCGTATTTATTTTTCACGCTTGAATAATAATTGCTTAATAAATGAAGCTTTTAGCGGTTTAAGCTTAATATCTTAACTCGTAACTCCTTCTTTTTCTTCCCTTGTAATTAAAGTGAGAACACATTAAGGGTGTCAGCATCATGGACTTTTGATCATGGGATTGCGGAAATTTGGCTTACTATAAATATCACATTAATAAGAAGAATAAATAAAAACATGTTCTCTATGAGCCTTCGGGTGGGAGTCATGTAGCACTAACCTTGTCACTAGAGCCTTAGGGTGTATGGCATGGGGACGTGTTTAATAAAAATTGCTTCATCATCATGAGCCATAAGGTGGGATGGTGAATGTCAATTCCCTTATTTTTGTCCAAGGAGCCTTCGGGTGTGGATTTTAAATAAGGAGCACTTTTATATCTTAAAGAGCCACAAGGTGATATGATGTAATTGTTGCTAACTCCATTAATAAGGTCATAATTTACTTTGGAGGTTTTATTGTTGCTTTTAAGTAGTCCTATTATCCAAATTTCGGGTCCGGGGATTTATCCCTCAAATCGTGTTAAGTTATCCTTGATGTGGGCTTTCTTTAGTGACAACGGTTTTTGAAGTCGAGGTTAGGTTTTGAGTGTTGAGTTTACACCGTTCTTGCCTTCATTATTGGATTAATAAATATCAAATAAAGTCAAATGAGCCTTTGGGTGAATGACAAATAAAATCTAGAGATACAATTAGGAATAATAGGAGATTGAGTTTAACACAAATTACTTGTATGAGTTGTTTTAATTTTGGGGCTTATGATTGACAATGATCTTGTTTTTAAACTTGGCATGGAAAAGTAAAAAGTCGAGGACGATTAATCTATTTGAGTTTTATGATCCTAAAAGTTATTTTTCAATGAAAGCAATACATTATGTCTTTGCAAAATAAAGTATCAAAAAGTTGAATAAAAGTGTAGTATTAGTTTTATTTTATCATTGCGTGAGGACACGGCAATTGCTTAGCAAGGGGGAGTTTGATATGAGCTAAATTACTCATATTTTTGTATCTATAAACAATGAATAAATGCATTAAATGTATAAAATGGCCATGTATATGCTTGTTTTGTTTTTTAATGTGTGTAGGTACCGAAGTTCGCGAAAACCGGCCAAAACGACACGGGTTTTAAAGAAAAGATCAAGGAAGCTAATTCAAGCTCGATTTTAGTGGATCTAATCTTTTATGAAGACAAATAGGCTTGTGGGACCCACATTTGGATTAATGGGCCCAAAAGCCCAATTGAGGAATCAAGTTATTCATTTTGGAAATGAAAGCCCAAATCCTTTGAATAACAT
This sequence comes from Glebionis coronaria, assembly GCA_025667525.1. Classification (NCBI taxonomy): domain Eukaryota; kingdom Viridiplantae; phylum Streptophyta; class Magnoliopsida; order Asterales; family Asteraceae; genus Glebionis; species Glebionis coronaria. The sequence goes on from CM046875.1 coordinate 302,089,213, forward strand.
ATGACGGATGAATATTGTTTGGCCCAAGCCCAAGTTTTATCAAACTAATGAAACGTGTGGATTGATTTTGGGCCTTGTAAAATCCAATTTGAGTAATGGACGGTTAATGAAACAAATGAAAAGTTTTTAACTTTTCATATACTTGACAACTCACACATTCACCTATAACTCACACACATTTATTAAACTCACATTCTCACCACACACGTTTTTAACCTTTCGATACTACCAAAGTTATCCTCTCATCTCTCTCACTTTACAACCCCCAAATAACAAGAAAACATTGTTTACCCAAACCCTAATCAACAAACAAATTGGGGCTTTTTGAGCCACGTGTGATTCACACGATTGGGAAATTAATTCCCTACTTTTTCTGATCAAGAAGATGGAAGAAGTTAGGTGTGGCTGATTTCCTTTTTCTGATTGGTCAAGCTACATCATCCCTCAATAACCCTGCAATGAAAATATGACACCTCAGCATTCAAGAAGCACAACAAACACAAACCCATCCACGGTGGCAATCCGTGTGATGGAAATTAGATATTAGTCGTTGATTGGGAATCGAGAAGAGAGAGAATAAGGACTGGACGATCAAGATGAGTTTTCTCCTCACCAAATCATCACCAACAGGCATGGGGGTTTGCCTATAAAAACCCCCCAAAAAATATGTAAAATCATCCCATTTTTTAATTTTAAAGTTATTATGCTTAAATAGGTGTAGGATAAATTGTAATTTTCTTTTTAAAAGTATTATATCAGGTTCAAGTTATTAATAAAAAAGTTTATTTGGTTCGAATTACTTCTCTCTTTACTTACTGTTAAAATCATCATTTCAATTTCTTATTTCTTCATCTATTTAGCTTAAATAATGTTGAGGTTATTTAATTAAGCTGATTTATAGCTTTAATTGGATAATTAAAATTAATTTTGGGAAGAACTTTCCCCACTGGAAAGTTTATAAAAATATGTTGTTGGATCGATGGTGACGGATGTGGACTGGTATTCGGGTGATGATGGTTCGAATGGTGGTAAATGATGGTGGTTATTCGAGTTCATTAGACAGCTCAGCGCTGGTCTACTTCTCAAAGGTTACGTCACCAGGTTCATTTTCATCTTAATTTTAATGCTTTTATATTAATTTGTTTTTAATGCTTATGTGATTTAGTGGTAATATGTTTTAGATTAATGATTTTTTTGATTTTAATATGATCTTGATTTATGATTTTTCCAAAATGTTTTAATCTAATTTTTGAGTGTTTTGATAAGCTTGCTGTGTATGTATCTGTTTAAAATAGGTTATGCTTAAAATGTCTAAAATAGGGGTTTTGTTTTAAATTAGGGGTTTGGCTATATCTAAGTCTGTGAAGTTTAATTTGCAAGTTTATAGCTGATAATTGATAATCATATCTGAGTGTGATGAAAGTCTACTTCACATGTTAATTTTCAAGTTTCTAAAATCTGATGAAAGTTTGAGATTAATGTGAGTAGTCAATGTAATTTTTTAGAACTAATTTTGGATAAGTTGGTTTGGGAAGATTTTATTAGTTTTCTTCTTAAACTTCCATTGTTTAATTGCTAAAATGTTAGCTACTTAAATCTGCTAAGAGCTAGTGTTGTCTTGTTAGTTGATTACTGAGACTTGTTGGTTGTTTTGGTGTGCTGGATTATTTAGTTTTATTTGATTTTATGGTTAAAATTTGTAGTTAATTTAAGCTTTGTTTACTGGTTTTGCTGTTATAAGTTTAACTTGCTGATATGATGCAGCTTGCCTGAATGTTCAGTTTTTATTTTCTTAATATTTGTTGATTTAGTGTTTGATTTGCTAGTTGTTCATTTTGCTGATTTTCAAAAATGCTATCAGATTCTACTGATCGATAGTTTAAAACTGATATACTTATCATCCCTCTAAATTCTTATCACTAAAGTTCACTCTTGTGACTTTATTTTCGTTTCATTGTCAAAAATAAAATTTGTTGGGTCAAAAAGTTGATGTGGCAGAAACTCAAAAATGAAGAAAACATGAAGAAATTGTCCAAGCGTTGTCAAGAGTTAATCAAGCGTTGATAAGAGCAAATTAGGCGTTGATGGCTCAAGCATTGTTGTGTGCAATCCAAGCATTGTCACATGCAATTCAAGCATTGACAAAACATAGACAAAGAAGCTTATGGAAGCTTCTATTTAGATAAACATGCAAAAGATATTCTGCATAAGTTTATTTAATTAGAAGATTTACTTGTTTATTCATCATTATCTCTTGTAACCCCTAATCCTTACACTATAAAAGGAACCAAGGGTTATTAGGTTTTTCATAACTTTCATTCACAATGTAAACCTAAAGCGTGTGTCGACTAGACATGGGATTCAATGTATACACGTCTAGTGGTTGTTAATTATTAATATAGTTAACAATCCTTTTGTTTTAATTCATGTTATTCGTGCCTAAACATCTTGTTAATGTGTTATGTTCTTATTCCGCTTTGATTGTATAATCATATGAACATGATGCATTCCTAGTAGCTTCAAAGATCCGGAAACCAAGGTTTCCACAATTGGTATCAGAGCCTCGTGGCTCGTGATGCTAGGACCAACAAGGTGTTCGTGTTTCGAGAAGAAAAGAAAAATCCGTATAGGTTTTTCTGGACGTTTTTGTGTGCGCAGCAGTATTCAGAAGGTCATAACTTTTGATTGAACCGTTGGATCGTCACGAAATTTTATATGTGTGTTCTACATACATAGATCTAAACATCCACCGGAGGGATTGTCAAGTTTTATCCCCAGGAAAAAGTTATTAAGCGTCGAAGTCAGCAGTAGGATGAATGCAGTTTTCTGTGGACAGCCATGTTCAAAACACGTTTTCTCCTTCGTTAACTGTTGGATCTTCGTGATTTTTGAACTGTAGATTCTTGGCACTTGTATCTAGAATCTCACCGAAGGGATTTTTGATCTGAGCTCTAATGAAGACGTTATTCAAGATCGAAGTTCACTATTTAAAGGTATTAATGTTTTGCTTTCACATAAAATCATGACCTAGGGTTTCTCAAACCCTAGATCGACATAGAAAAGCAGAATTTTATGAGATTGGTGGCTGTTGTGATTCAAGTTAATACAGGATCTATGGTTAATCTACATACACTAGTTACTGTTCATCCGTTAGGGTTTCACTTGAACCCTAGATACGGTTTAATGGATACAGAAAGATGAGCAGTAGCAGTTCTTGAACGATTGTGATTTGCCATGGTAAACATTTACGGATGCTGTATTCTTTCTATATGATCTACGTTTAAGATGAAGTTCTACCTATAATCACGTGGAAAAAGATCTTGGTGATTATTCTAATGCTATTTTCAATGGTTATTTACGTTGAATGGTTTTTGAAGCAGAAGGTGAAAAAAGTTAGAACGTGTAAAGAGGTCAGGATATAATTCCAAGTTTGTAGGAATTTGCTTTTTGATACTAAACGTAGGATTCAAGAATGAAAGAGATAAATACGGTTCAGCAGATCAGCAGAAACTTTGGGAATTCATATTGCATATCTTGTGCACAAAAATAGGAGATTGACAAGTAAATCGTGGATTTAATTCCTGATTTTGGGGGATATAGCTCTTATTTATGGAATTATGGTTTATGAAGCAGGAATATATATCATTACTGATTTTTAGGATATATTTCTTTCTCACGTGAAGGTGTGTTCTGTTTCCTAAGTTATATAACAGGCTGAGAAAGAGTCCCTATTTTTGCTCATGATTCTTTTTTAAACTCACATGATCGTTTGTGATAGTAAATCACATATAAAATATGAGAGTTTGAGATGACGCTGACAAGACTTATGGTAGACGCTGACAGATAGTAATTTGACGCTAACGAGAATAAGTCAACACTGACAGTTGACAGTGTTGTCCGATATATGCTAATCCAAGCGCTGATAGGTATTGTCCGATATCGGACAATACAAATGCCAAAGATGTTGGATAAAAGAAGATATTGGACAACACAGAGAAGGCTGTTGTTTGAGAAAATTGGTACGTTTTAAGCACACAAAAAGGTGGATTATACACACGAAGGTACATGGAATCTCCGTTTTAATCTAGAATATCATGTTGATATTTATGGCTCGGATATTTTTCAAAGGAATTAATGATCTTAAAGCGAGTTAACAACTATTTGTGGGAATTTGATGGGTATTTTAAACTATGTAATTAGGGTGGCCTTGAGAGTGGCTTTTACATATGGTATGAAGATGTTATTCCATTAAATTCATCATGAAGAGGTGTTGGCTTAAGGGGAAGAATTCTTATGGTAAGTTTGATGATTGAAGAAGATTTTCGCGAGTTTGTGTTCTATCATATCTTAAAGTCATGCACTCCCAGTCATAGACTTTAAAGATAACTTGTTCGTGCTTTAAATGTTTGGTGACGAAGACTTGTCATAACACTTGAACGAGTTACATTATCGTGCTCAGTGTCTCACAAAGGATGAGAATATTGACAAGGGATCGAGGTCTACTTATATCTCCTCTATAAGTTCTTTATCACATGGATAGTACAAGACATGGAACATAGGTTTGGGTTATTCTACGTCTACATCAAAAATATTATATTAATTGTTCTTCAAGATCATTACACAGAGCCTACATATGGAGAATCTTCAACATTGCAACATTGTTTACTTCCTTGTTGATGTGACAAAAAGGGGAAGAAATACGTGCTATACTTGAGGGGAAGCAATTTGAAGATCATGTACAACTTACAAGAGATACACATAGAGTTTTGCCACTATCAACTAGGGGAAGATTGTTGGGTCAAAAAGTTGATGTGGCAGAAACTCAAAATTGAAGAAAACATGAAGAAATTGTCCAAGCGTTGTCAAGAGTTAATCAAGCGTTGATAAGAGCAAATTAGGCGTTGATGGCTCAAGCATTGTTGTGTGCAATCCAAGCATTGTCACATGCAATTCAAGCATTGACAAAACATAGACAAAGAAGCTTATGGAAGCTTCTATTTAGATAAACATGCAAAAGATATTCTGCATAAGTTTATTTCAATAGAAGATTTACTTGTTTATTCATCATTATCTCTTGTAAACCCTAATCCTTACACTATAAAAGGAACCAAGGGTTATTAGGTTTTTCATAACTTTCATTCACAATGTAAACCTAAAGCGTGTGTCGACTAGACGTGAGATTCAATGTATACACGTCTAGTGGTTGTTAATTATTAATATAGTTAACAATCCTTTTGTTTTAATTCATGTTATTCATGCCTAAACACCTTGTTAATGTGTTATGTTCTTATTCCGCTTTGATTGTATAATCATATGAACATGATGCATTCCTAGTAGCTTCAAAGATCCTGAAACCAAGGTTTCCACAAAATTCATCAAAAAGATGTCCCTAGTTGGACTCGAACCTGTGACCTCCTGGTCACAGGCTAAACATATTTACCATCTCATCTAGCTCTTTAATTGTGTTTGTTTTCTTTCACGTCAATTAATATAGTGTTACATTTAGGCTGTCAGCCTTTCATTTAGTTAAATACTTAAGTTTTTAATTTTGTTTAAATTTAAAATCATTTTAATTACTTTTATATAGTAAAAAATGTTTTATTAATTTTTAGAAATTTAATTAGTTATTAAAAATTAGTTTTTAAATAATTAGATTTTAATTAATTTAGATTTTAAATAATATAGTTTCATAAATAGATTTTTAAATAGTGTAATAGAAATTTTATTTAAATAGATAAGTTTTTAATAGATTTCTTAAATAGTTTAAATTTTAAATAGCTCTTTTTTTAAAATAATTGTCTTTAGGTTAATAAATAGGGAACGATTCATGCATTTAGGATTTAATTAATTTTAAAATCGTAGGAGTAAAATTAAAAACCAAAACCGAATTCAAATCAATTGTCCAAATCGAAACAAAACGTCTCAAATTCACTCGATCTTCGTGTACAACGAACTTCGTTCATCAACGTGTTTAATTAAATCCGTCTTCGACTTATTTATGGCTTATTACCTTTTCCTAAGGGTAATTTCCTAAATTTGTCCTATATCGTATCTCATTAAAATACATCGACGTTTCCTCGACACATCAGTAGTTTAATGTTTTAGACATTTACCAGTTACTATGTAACGATCCATTTATTCAAATAGGGTGTTACATGAAAAATGCTACTTTTAGGAGTTCCTATTTGAGGGGAAATTAAAGGAAATGAAAACTTTTGTGTGTTCTTTAGTTTTTTTAATAAGGAAAAAGGAAAATGAAAGAGAGTTTTGCTTATAAAACTTTACTTCCACTTTTGGGAGAAAAAGGAAAGAAAAAATTATTTTAAGTTGTATAAAAATGAAAGTGACCTTTTTATAATATTTGGTCATAAAAATTAAAAGCACATATATGTAATTTATCAAGTTAACTTTTTCCTTTTCTTCCCACTTGAGAACATAATTTTTCTTTACTTTTCTTTTCCTTTCTTTCATCTTAAGAACATATAAATAACACTTTTTTTCTTTTTTTTTCCTTTTCCCTTTTCTTTCGTCTAAAACTCGGGAACTGAGTGTAGATGTAAAACCCGCATTAAAATACCTTGAATTTGATCATCACCCATATTTATCTATTTCAGGTTTATGGTGTTTCATATGAGATGACATCTTATCTCATCTCGGATGATTTGGGTATCTGACTAAGGTTTGAACCACATACCCACATCCCTCTTCGTTGCCACCGGCTTTTTCATTGCCATCATTCATGATGTACGGCTGATAGGTGTGTAAACACCCATCCTTTCTACCACTTAATTACAATAATAACCGGACCAAAACGTGTATTTTATGTCTTTTATGTCGGAATTATGCGTGGTTTGTGTTTTTGTTGTGATTTAGGACGAAAAGGTGAAAAGTGGAGAAAACACGAGAATTCACGGGCATTCACGGGCTTTTATTGAAGAAAAAGATGAAAGACGGAGTCGAGAAGTCAAGAGTGCAAAAAGAACGGAAGTCCAAGACTAATTCGGAAGATTTATCGAAGAAAAAGTCAAAAGACGGAAGTTTACTTAAAGCCGAAGAACTCAAGTCTATTTTATCGAAGAATTAAAAGACGAGTTCAAAGAAATCCCGAGCCAAAAGTCATTAAAAGTCCAAGATTAAAGAAGATAAGAAGAAAAGGACTAAGCATGCAATTAATGAAGATTAAAGAATGAAGGACTTAATCTTGTAATTAAGAGAAAAGGAAAGAGGGGGGAAGCTTCCTAATCCTCCCATATATATAGTTAGGACTAGTTAATTATTTTCTTTGTTGGCTAAGTGTGACAATTAGTCTTCCATTTTATTTACCTTGCACCTTTAATTCATGTCAATTTAAATACTTGTCAAATTTAAATACCTTGTCTTGCACCTTAAATTCCTTTAATTTCAAGTAAGTTTCCATTTAATTCTTGTCAATCTTTATTTTATCTTGTTGATCTCCTATCTACCTTTCTTGATCTTTGATTTTTATGTTTATGTTTGTGTTCATGTTCATGTCTTTATTTTGATCAAGTGGGTTTTTGATTATTGTGGCTAGATTTGTTAGTTTTGTTGATTTAGATTGTTTGTTTATGATTAATTGTTGTTTTGTTATTAGTTTGGTTAAATCTTTGTGTTTGATTTTGATTATTTGTGGTAGATTTGTTATTACTGTGATTCCCTGGTTCTTCGGGGGTTTGTTTGTTTCTGTTACTGATCATTCCCATGAAAACTTCCGAACAAGCAAGAGTTCTGAACAAGAGGAGGTTCATTCGGAACTTAAAAGTTCCGGATCAAGGTTCATCCGGAAGTGTTCCGGATCAAGAACTTCCGAGTCACGAGTTGTTCATTCGGAAATCCAAATCTTCCGAACGAGCAAAAGTTCCGAGTCAAGTTCTGTCTTCCGAATCAAGCTTCATCAGGAAAAGTTCCGGACGAAAACTTCCGAAAGAACTTCCGAAGGAAAGTTCCGGATCAAGGACAAGTTCCGGACGAAGGACAAGTTCCGGACGAAGGACAAGTTCCGGATCAAGGACGAGTTCCGAATCAATACCTTTTGTTCACTCGGAAGACTTCCGAACGAAAGTTCCGGATCAAGACTTCCGGACCAAGGAGTTCCGACTCAAGATTGTTTCATTCGGAACTCTAGAAGTTCCGAGTCAAGCCAGTTCATTCGGAAGTTTTGAACTTCCGAATCAAGGTTTATTTCAGGTTCTTTTTAGTCTTTCTTTTAAATTTCTGTCTTTTATTTTTAAGCTTTATTTTTCCCATTTTAAGTTAATTTTGTCTTAGCTTTATTTTAGCCTTGTTTTAGTTTAAACTTTAGTTGCGTTTTAAGATTGCCTTAGATAGTTTTAATTTTGCGTTATTTACTTTAGTGCCTTTTAATTCTCGTCTCGCTTTTAAGTACTTGCCCATTATTTTAATTAGACTTAGATTTACTTTTAAGTAATTTTCATTTACTTTAATTTCACTTTAACTTTAAAGTTTCGCACTTTTATTTTAATATACTACAACGATACATTTTTGTTTCACCAAAATAAAACTGAGTCACACATTAAACACAATTCAATTCGAAGAGATTGGTACAACGAAATATTTTAATCTGAGTAAAAACTAGTTATCAAATGGCGCCGCTGCCGGCTCTTTTCGTAAAGATTAACGGTTTTCTGTGAAAGACGCGTTGCTTTTTGGGATCCGTTCACTTGTGAGCGTTATTTTTCTTGCATAAAAAAATTCAAAAAAAAAATCATAAAAATTAAAAAAATTGCTAAAAATCCATAAAAATTAAAAATTTCAAAAATCCAAAAAGATTTTATCTTTCTTGTGTATATATATTGTCTTTGTGTTTGGTTTCTTTTTCTTTTGCATTTTCAGGTGTATGCGTACTAGATCTTCTAATTATCAAGAGCCCGAGACTCAAGAAGATTTAGCTATGTCAGGTGTAAACAACAATAATCCACCGCACCCTAATAATAACAACAATGTTCTTCCACAGCCCGATCTTCGGACCATGGAGGAACTTTGTCAACCTACCATGTTTGGACGAGGAGGACCGATTGCGCCGATGCAAATCAACGCTCCTGAGTTTTCGTTGAAGCACCACATGATTCAGCAAGTGCAAACAAACCCATTCCGTGGATTGCCTGATTATGATGCCAACAAACACCTCGACAAGTTCATTACAATCACCCAAAGCATGAAGTTGCCTGGTGCCACAATGGATGTCCTCCGCCTACAACTCTTCCCACATACTTTATCGCATCATGCCGAGAAATGGTTTGATCGTCTCCCGTAGAATTCTATTCACACTTGGGATGACATGACTCAACGCTTTTTATCGCGCTACTTTCCACCATCCATGGTCACGAGCCTTCGCAATCAAATAAGCGGTTTCATGCAAGACCCTGATGAATCTCTTTTTGATGCTTGGGAGCGATATAATGTCTTGATTGATCGTTGTCCAAACCACAACATGCTCCCTGTGACCTTAATTGATACTTTCTACAACGGTTTGACTTTTCGAGATCGTGATACGATTAATGCAGCCGCCGGTGGCACATTCATGAAAAGGAGACCCGAGGAGTGTAGAGAGTTAATTGAGAACATGACTACTCACCACAAAAACTGGGATTCCTCTGCTTCTTCTAGGAACAACCCGAGAGTCAATGTTTCCTCCACCTCAGCAAACCCTGATATGACCGAACTCACCCGCATGATGACTGAAATGAGCAAAAGTATTACGCTTCTCGCTTCAAACCAACAACAACAACAACAACAAGTTAAAGCGGTTGCTAATCCTTGTGAAACCTGCGGCGGTCCTCACTCATACACCGATTGTCCTTCTACCCAAGGAAATCCGGAAAATGTGTATGCAGCTTATCGTAATTATTCACCGGAAAATTCCCAAGCTCGACAAGGGGATAGAAATCTGCTGAGTTACCGGTCAAACAACTACGTTTCACCCGGTTTTTCTCCTCAAAACCAAAACCCTGCCAACAACTACAATAGAAGCAACCAAATCCCACCAAGAGCTTCTAATCCTTATCACCCACCCGCTCAACAAACCCCACCCATTAACCCCGATGTTGAAGCCATCATGAGAACCCAAGGTGAGCAAATCAAGAATCTACAGAGCCAAATTATCAATTTGAAAGGAGATATCACGAAGCAAGAAAATGAGATAAGATCTGAGGTTCGCGATAATATTCAATCCTTCTTCAGCACTCAAACGAATGAATTAAAGAATCTGTTGGCTAGTTTCTTGCCCGCTGCTCAACCTTCTTCTTCGAGTTCTCTACCTTCAAACACCGTCACCAATCCGCGAGCAAATGTGAGTGCTATTACTACCCGTAGTGGAGTCACCATCGTAGGACCACCAATCCCACCCCCATCATCTACACCTCCTCCACCACCATTTATCCCTACTCCTCCTACACCTAGTATTAGTACACCATTACCGTCTCCGCCTCGTCATGACGATGTATCTCGGAAGGACCCTTCAACATCTCAACCTTTACCGACTACACCTTCACCTTCCACCTATAAACCCAACATCCCATATCCTTCTCGCTTGGACAAGCCTAACTTGCTAACCAAGAATGATTGTCAAGTATCGAAATATGTGAAGATGCTATCTCAAATGAACATCAACATTAGCCTTGTTGAAGCACTTGTCCACATGCCGAAATTTGTCAAAGCATTCAAGGAATTACTTAGCAAGAAGGAAAAGTTGATTGAGCTCGCAAACACTCGCTTAAATGAAAACTGCTCTGCAGTTATTCTTAAAGAACTTCCGGAAAAGCTTGGAAATCCCGGTCGTTTTGTGTTGCCTTGCGTGTTTAACAAAACTGAAGAATTTACTGCCCTTGCTGATCTCGGGGCCAGTATTAATTTGATGACACTGAGTGTTTGGAAAACACTATCATTACCCGACCTCACTCCAACAAAGATGACTCTTGAACTTGCAAATCGCACTCTCGCTTACCCCGTTGGTATAGCCGAAGACGTGTTCATTAAAGTTGGCACATTTACTTTCCCGGTCGATTTTGTCGTAGTTGATTATGAAATGGACCCTCGTATTCCTTTAATACTTGGTCGGTCATTCTTGAGAACCGGATGAGCTTTAGTGGATGTGGCCGAAGGTGAGTTAATCTTACGAGTCGGGGATGATTCAAAAGTTTTTAAAATGGGGAAGCTTACAGGCAAATCCTTTGAAGGCCGAGAATCAGTAAATATGATTAATGTGCATGATGATTTCGTCGTCTACAACAATCCTCTATTCGAGTCTTGCAATGATAATCCACTCTTTCAAGATGATGTGGATGATTCTCGCTCCACTTTGGAAGCTTCTCCCATTTATGATCCTCCACCGATCTTTGATGCGTATGATCATGATGATTCTAGCTCAGATTCGGATGATTTTGATGATTGTACTTCTGAGTATCCCGATCTGCCCATGTATGATGATTTCGATGAGGCTGATACTCTTTCGAGCGATTCTTCACATGATGAAGATCCTCCGCCATCACTCGATCCTACTTTGGACGATTACTCATTTGAGGAAGACTTCTCTGAATTTCTCAACACTTACTTCCCTCATGAGAGTGATGCTCCTCCTTATGACTTTGAAGATTATCGTCTTGATCCTACTTTGGATTTGAAGCACATTCTTTCTAAGGAGAAGAAACCGGTCGACACCGATATCCGCAGCACGTATGAGTTAACACCTCTTTGTCCCACTTCTGAGGACGAGGTTGTGCTTCTTCGCGGATCTTCTTCACACTCTGCTGAGCCTGAGTGCTATTTTCCCTAAAGGAAAAGGTGTTCGACCCCGGTATTGGAATCTTTAAGCCATCTCAGTATCCACCTGATGAAATAAAAGGAAAAATCTTTGGAACTTATGGAAATCTGCTTTCACCACTTCACCCTTGCTTCCACCGTGCTCCATCACTGCTTAAGGGAACCTTGCCTACTCTTCTTTGGCTTGCCTTGTTCGCCTTAAGCCTCTGCTATTTGATGGACGAAAACTATGTCGTTGATCCTGGTGGATATGTTTCATGCTTCTTCCGTTGATGATCAAGGTCGAGTCAGGCTCACGACTCGGTTAACAAAAACAAAGCGCTTCTTGGGAGGCAACCCATGCATCTATCTTTTCGCTTTCTTTACCATAAGTGTAGGGGGAGACCCGTTGGTTTGCTTTCCTCTCCTTTCTTAATCAGGAATTCGAGCTTCAATGATCCACTCTTGATGATTTTTGACGACCCGTGATTCCGTGTTCACTTCTTCCCGGTTCTATCCTACACTCTTTTCGATTCACTATTTTATATTCTCTCAATATTAAAATAGGAATCTCTTTAGTTGTTTCTTCCTTAGCGAGATTTAAACAAAGTGCACAATGTCCTAAGTGTAGGGGAGTTTACTCCCACATGCTTAAACATTGAGGACAATGTTTATGTTAAGTGTAGGGGGGACTTCTATCGAAGTTAAGTGGTCTTTTCCTTGTATTTGTCCTCATTTTAACCGGAAAATCAATTTTTCGACATTTTTCAAAATTTTTGATCTATTTTGGCCTATTAGTTTTTTCCTTTGTATAGTTATTTTCTTTCCTTATTAGAATAAATCTTTAATAAAGTGGTTTTAATTTTCAAACGTTGTGAATCTTTTGACTCAACCCGAGTTTACTTATCTAAGTTACTCTAGCTAGTACCCTTAACGTGTTTAAGTCAAGTTTTGCTAGGCTTTTATATAGGGGGCTATAAAACGCGAAAGTCTTAACTCTCACGGGTTAAGAACAAGAACTTTTCGCAAGTTCCTATAATTGATCCTAGAGAGTCGTTTATCAAGGGAACTTTAAAATGCGATTTCTAAACTTGAAAAAGTCTAAGAATTTGCAAGATCCTATAGGCGACTCGAAAACCCAAAACTTTGATTTAATAGGCTAAGCATCCACGAGTCTCATTCCTTGAGATTTTAAACTGTGGAGAACGAGAGATGATAGAGCCAATTATAAGTTCGGTATTCTTTCGTGAATTTATGTGAGTTAATTATGAGCCTATTCTCCCATCGCTTGCTAATAATTTATCTGCTAATAAATAAGGTTGTACGATTTGAAAGGTTACTTAGCTTCTAGCCCAAGATCGTTTAAAAGTTGCTCGGTATGGATTAGAGTTCATAGCCAAGGCATAACTTATTGAAGCGGGATGCGAAGATTGGCGAGTCCGAAAAGGCCCTAACAAGGCATGAGGGCTATATTTTGTTGCTAAAGATCCAAAGTGATATGAAGAATCATTTATCGAAAATCAATATGAAGGATCGAGACACACGACGAAAAGCAAATACTCCCCAAAAGTCATGGAGAAGTGTATCCAAAAAGATCCTAACAAGGTATGAGGATAAATAGATCCAAGTCATAAAAGGAGGCGGATCGTTGTATATCAAAGTCCAAAATAAAGATTGGAGAAAAATGAAGAAGTCGTGCTCCAAGTATGAATCTCTCAAAACTTCAAGTGAAGAAATTCCTATATGAAGAGAAGACCATTATTTCATGAACGTCTCTCAAGGTTTGAAGTATGAAGTCGCTGCCAAATATCGGTCCGAGAAAGGTCTCAAATCGCGAAGCGAGTTATGCCAAGATATGAACTTTATGAGGTCCCGAGAAGCAGTTTTAAAAGATTTTGTCCTTTAGCTAACTATTGATTAAATTGTTCACTTTATTTTTGGACTAAATAACTATCAAAATAAGTCAAAAATGCATCCTCGTGATCATTCAAGACAACAATAAAATATAAGAGATACCTCTAGGAATAAGGGAGTCTAAGTGAGTAATTGGCCCACATGAGTTCGTGTGAGTTTACTAACTTATAATAACAATGATCTCGTTTTTAAGCTTAGTTTGGAGAAAGTGAAAACTTGAGGATGATAATTATTCATAACATTTCCAAAACCCAAGGTATGCTTTTGATTTCTTTATTTTGTATGTTTTTAATTTTCTATCTCTTTAATAAAGGCCAACGTGGATTAATTGTGATGCAAAATGTAAACTTGCTTTGTAACTAATGCATTGCATGAGGACATTGCAATGGTCAAGTGTAGGGGATTTGATAGGTGTGTAAACACCCATCCTTTCTACCACTTAATTACAATAATAACCGGACCAAAACGTGTATTTTATGTCTTTTATATCGGAGTTATGCGTGGTTTGTGTTTTTGTTGTGATTTAGGACGAAAAGGTGAAAATTGGAGAAAACACGAGCATTCACGGGCTTTTATTGAAGAAAACGATGAAAGACGGAGTCGAGAAGTCAAGAGTGCAAAAAGAACGGAAGTCCAAGACTAATTCGGAAGATTTATCGAAGAAAAAGTCAAAAGACGGAAGTTTACTTAAAGCCGAAGAACTCAAGTCTATTTTATCGAAGAATTAAAAGACGAGTTCAAAGAAATCCCGTGCCAAAAGTCATTAAAAGTCCAAGATTAAAGAAGATAAGAAGAAAAGGACTAAGCATGCAATTAATGAAGATTAAAGAAGGAAGGACTTAATCTTGTAATTAAGATAAAAGGAAAGAGGGGAGAAAGCTTCCTAATCCTCCCATATATATAGTTAGGACTAGTTAATTATTTTCTTTGTTGGCTAAGTGTGACAATTAGTCTTCCATTTTATTTACCTTGCACCTTTAATTCATGTCAATTTAAATACTTGTCAAATTTAAATACCTTGTCTTGCACCTTAAATTCCTTTAATTTCAAGTAAATTTCCATTTAATTCTTGTCAATCTTTATTTTATCTTGTTGATCTCCTATCTACCTTTCTTAATCTTTGATTTTTATGTTTATGTTTGTGTTCATGTTCATGTCTTTATTTTGATCAAGTGGGTTTTTGATTATTGTGGCTAGATTTGTTAGTTTTGTTGATTTAGATTGTTTGTTTATGATTAATTGTTGTTTTGTTATTAGTTTGGTTAAATCTTTGTGTTTGATTTTGATTAATTTGTGGTAGATTTGTTATTACTGTGATTCCCTGGTTCTTCGGGGGTTTGTTTGTTTCTGTTACTGATCATTCCCATGAAAACTTCCGAACAAGCAAGAGTTCTGAACAAGAGGAGGTTCATTCGGAACTTAAAAGTTCCGGATCAAGGTTCATCCGGAAGTGTTCCGGATCAAGAACTTCCGAGTCAGGAGTTGTTCATTCGGAACTCCAAATCTTCCGAACGAGCAAAAGTTCCGAGTCAAGTTCTGTCTTCCGAATCAAGCTTCATCCGGAAAAGTTCCGGACGAAAACTTCCGAAAGAACTTCCGAAGGAAAGTTCCGGATCAAGGACAAGTTCCGGACGAAGGACAAGTTCCGGATCAAGGACGAGTTCCGAATCAATACCTTTTGTTCACTCGGAAGACTTCCGAACGAAAGTTCCGGATCAAGACTTCCGGACCAAGGAGTTCCGACTCAAGATTGTTTCATTCGGAACTCTAGAAGTTCCGAGTCAAGCCAGTTCATTCGGAAGTTTTGAACTTCCGAATCAAGGTTTCTTTCAGGTTCTTTTTAGTCTTTCTTTTTAAATTTCTGTCTTTTATTTTTAAGCTTTATTTTTCCCATTTTAAGTTAATTTTGTCTTAGCTTTATTTTAGCCTTGTTTTAGTTTAAGTTTTAGTTGCGTTTTAAGATTGCCTTAGATAGTTTTAATTTTGCGTTATTTACTTTAGTGCCTTTTAATTCTCGTCTCGCTTTTAAGTACTTGCACATTATTTTAATTAGACTTAGATTTACTTTTAAGTAATTTTCATTTACTTTAATTGCACTTTAACTTTAAAGTTTCGCACTTTTATTTTAATATACTACAACGACACATTTTTGTTTCACCAAAATAAAA
Source organism: Glebionis coronaria (assembly GCA_025667525.1). NCBI lineage: Eukaryota > Viridiplantae > Streptophyta > Magnoliopsida > Asterales > Asteraceae > Glebionis > Glebionis coronaria. The sequence goes on from CM046875.1 coordinate 302,105,070, forward strand.
CTGAGTCACACATTAAACACAAGTTTTTCAATTCGAAGAGATTGGTACAACGAAATATTTTAACCTGAGTAAAAACAAGTTATCAGCGGCGTTGATGCTCGGTAGGCGGCGTCAGTGAGGTTAGGTGGTTGGTGATGTGATGATTGATCTTGGACGTGTTTTATTGTATTTGATCAAAGTTGAGACCATCTGCTGTTTTGGTTGGCCACAATTTCAGTGTGGTTGCCGATCCTTGATAGAAAACCTAAGAATTGGCGATGACGATATTGGTTTACGCGTGTGTTTTCCGGTTTCCTACTATAATTTGTTTGCCGATAATGATGGTTGTCATCGGCCTGATTTTCGGCGTGGCATCACGACGTCGTGTTTGCAGCCAAATCAGGTCGATCGCTTGAATCGTCGGTGCCACGCGTTCACCTCCGAGCCATTATAACTTTGGGATTTGATTAGTGGGTTATGTTAGAGTATTATTGATTTATGTTTGTGTTTGGTTGTATACTTAATGGGTGATTTATTTTATGTGTTTGCTGAAAACTAGTTAAAAAAGAATGGACGAAGGTTGAGCATGAATATTTGTGGCCATTAGTTTGTTCTCGAGTGATTGTTTTTTCTGGGTTTTTTGGTTCCATTCATTCAAAGCTTTATTTTTTTATAATTATTAGTTATGTTTATGTGTTAATTTGGGGTTACCTTATATATTAGATCTTATGAGCTTCTTAAGGTCATTGTTTAGGCTTTTCAAGTTATGGATTCTTAAGTTAATAAGCTACAGTTTATTACCTCTAAAAGTTGACCTTATTAACCTTTTTAGTTTCGAATAAGCCCATGGAAGAGTCTGACATTTTCTGATTAGGAACTGCATTTTAAGAATACTCACTTGAGCTGCTTATTAGCTAACCGAATTGCTTTGTCTTTTTTTGAATATAATTTGGTGGCACATGTTATGTTTTGAATAGTTGGTGGTATAAACAATCTGTGTTTTTGCAAACCTGTAGAGATGGAAATCATCCAAAGAGTAAAAAAAGGTATACGTTGCGTACTGTAAAGATAAACTTAAGACTTTCTAGCTGATGTGTAGAAATTTTCTCCTTCGTATGCTTAAATTTTTGGGGTTTTCGATTCTTTTGATTAATTTTGTTATAAATACTTTCAGTTAAAATTCCAACAAAAGGCCTATGGTTATTATTGATAATGTGTGAGCTGAGAATGCGAGCGACGGAGGCGTTAAACCCAAAGGTCGACCATGTTTCTTTTTTTGGCATTACGACTCTTTACAAGTTTCCTTTCGAAAATAATTTTTATGTTTATTTATGTGCAAAACAACAAAAGTAGGTGAACCTTCTGTCATAGGTTACAAATAATTTGATGACTATAGAAATGGTTGAACATCTGAAAGCAGGCCTTCGTCCCCAAGGTGTTCCTATGACGGAAGAACATGAAAAAGTTGAAAATATTGAAGATGATGATATTGATCTTCCAAAAAGTAAGGTTTTTTTTCTTTCTTTTATTAGTTTTTTTGTTTAAAAATTTGTAATAAGGTAATGAATAATTACTTTTGAATAAGTCTTTTATGTTTACTTATCAGTTGGGTTGTAGTTAAATCGATCTTTTATGTCGTCATTGAGTATATATGTGACTATGACTGCTTCTGACGGGAGTTCTTTTTATTTGACTGGGTCAATAAGTTGGGGTGAGATATCCTTTATTTATCATTTTTAAATGAGGTTTTTTAATTATATGTATGAAGGTTCTCTTCTGTATGAGTAGTTACATCAGTAGGATTAGTTACATAAGTAGGATTAGTTACACTAATAGGTTAATCTATACAGGTTAAATCGGTTTTGCTAATAATAGTAGAGATTTGATTCTCTTCCATATCGAGAGGAGTTTTTATTCCCCGTGTCCTATTTACATGGGCATGGCTCTTGATGAAATCAAGATGTGGCGGTGGACCCTATTTAGTTTGTCAAAAGAGATCATAATTAAAATAAAGGACGTAAATGGCATAAGTTAATAAATCTTGAACTATCGTTGTGTGTTAAATGTCTGACATGCTTTTCTTGACTCAACATGTACGATTGGTTGTCAAACAAGAGTCTTCGAGCAAGACTTTTCTTATGGACAATGATTACATATGGATCAGGTACATAAACTTATCTATATTGCAGGAATTGAATTGCTTTTTAGTTGTTTATTTACTTTTCTAACCATCATATATTTTTTCATGAATAGATCCTTCATTTTTATGTAATGCAAAAATAATGTTATTCTTTTTAAGATGTGTAATTATGAATAACCCATGGGTATATAAGTGCAAAATTAGCCTAAGCACTTTGAGTTTTTGTATTCTAAAACTTCCATTTTGTTAGTTGTGTATATATTTGCACTTTTTATCAACTAAAACTTTCGTTTGTTGACACATTTATGACTTTATGCGAGTCTCCTAACACTTGGAAGGGAGTTTAGGCATTTGACTAATAGGTAACTGGCAATAGTCATATTCGTTTATCACCAAAAATCTAAACATATATACAGTTTAACTTTCTGCAATATAAATCCTACTGAGTGAGAGAGATAGATGAATCTTGTAGCTCAGTGTGTAAATTGTAAGTAGTAAGTTATAACAATGAACATCAAAAGAACAAGGTATCATCTTTTTTAATGTGACAGTAGTAACTTTTCGTGTTATAACCTGTTATATACTATCTCTACTATTTTCTTTTAAGTACGGAGTAGTAAATAAGAAAAGTATCAGATCTTGATACTTCATCATTTTTATTCTATGTGGAACTAAAATACTCGGGCCTCTTATAATGCAGGTCTGCTTATTACATATGTGGCTTTGAACTTGATGGACGGACATGGGCAACCTGGGCTGCTTTACATCGTCCCTTTCACATTGGGTACGTTTTGTTTCGGCAGTTGGCATTTGAGGTATCAAATCAGTTCGGGTCGGGTAAGGAGTCAAAATGGGCGATGGGTACCTTTATTCAACCAAAATATTTTTTGTCCATGTTTATTCCAACCAATTAGCATGCTAAATGTGATTACAAAAATTGTAGTATTTCATTAAGAATCCTATGTTTTTGGACAAAAATGATCAGGAGGTTTATGTGCATTAAAAGTATACCTTGGGTCAACAAGGGCCTCTATAACCTTTTTTTCATTTTTTATTTGCTCCAGCCTAAAAAAAAGATAGAATTAAACTTTGTTCTCAGTGGAGTAAAAAAACATACGAGATGCCCAAAATGGGCAGCACAGACGGATTCTAATAGTGTAGAGGTTGATCTGAAACACTTTTTTTCCAAAATTCTTACAGTTTTATGGATTTTTAGTATGTAAAGCAGAATTACATAGTACAACATTGCCACCTCCAAAGAAAACTGAACTTGAGTAAAGTAATGATATAGGTGTTTGCAATGGGTTCTAATTTACTTCTCTCGATATCCTCTCGAATTGATCTAGGTCTTAAGTGGAATGATTGTTCTTGGTTACTAAAGAAAGGGGTTTGGTTTTCTAATCTAATAAAAAGTGAAAATGAAAATTTAAACCAAAGACAATTAATTTAATGGTGATTACTAAAAACTTGTATTAAACTTAAGATTAAAATCAAGATTAAAAATTAGATTTGAAATTAAAACAATCAAACATAAAGGAACAATCAAACATAAAGGAACAATAAAGTAAACAAACAGTAATCTAAAGGAAATACTTAATTCGGAACTTTTAAACCTAGATTCAGAACTTGCTCATTCGGAACATACTCATTCGGAACATACTCATTCGGAACATACTCATTCGGAATTTTCCGAATGAAGGTTCATTCGGAACTTGCTGGATCGGAAGACACTGATTCGGAACCTTCAGCTTGATTCGGAAGATTTACTTGGTTCGGAACTTTAAGGCTTGACTCAGAACTTTCCGGATGAAAGCTTGATTCGGAAGTTTTCTCTTGATTCGGAACTTTAATGCTTGGTTCGGAAGTTTCCGAATGAAGGACTCATTCGGAACTTTTTGTTTGATTCAGAAGATCTGGAAACCCAGTTACAGTAACAGTATTGCGAAGAACAAGGAGCACGAATTTTAATCAAAATCAAACCAAATACTTAAAAAGTTTTTACCAAATTAAACACAAATCATTTAGATACCATAAGCAACGAATCCCATCAATAAAAACACAAATTCTAACAACTTTTGAAGACCAAATCAAGAAAAATAAAAACTTAAAAACTTGAAGATAAAGATGATGATGAACAAGATGAAATGGAAGATTAAACAAGAACTTAGTATTGAATGATTGATGTTTTGACAAGATGAAACAAAGATTAAAATTACAAGATTAAAGAACTAAAGATAAAAATCACCAATCACCCTAGTGGTGATGGTGTTCTACGAACCAGGAGAAAGAGTGGGGAGGAAGAAAGAAAAAAACTAGTCTAAAATGTGTGAGGGGAAGGCTATTTATAGTCTTGTCCTTTGGTTGGTGAGTGGGCTTTCTCCCGTTCTTCTTGTCTTTTCGTCTTTTCAGAAAAGTTTCCGTTTTCGATTCTGATTCGGGATTTGTCGTCGATTAAATTCAACTCGTCTTTTAATTTCTTCGTTTAATAGACTTGAGTTTCTTCGACTTATATAAATCTTCCATCTTTGGTCCTTTTCTTCGATAAATCTTCGAATAGGCCCAGTGACTTCAAATCTTTTGCATCTCTTGGACAATAGACTTTATCTTGAGTCTTTTTCTTCAGTAAAACCCATGCAATCCCATGTTTTCTTCAATATTTATCCGGTTGGCTCTGAAAACACAATAAACACAAAAACCACGCATAATTCCAAACAAATGATATTAAATACGTGTTTTGGTCTCGTTTTAGCCCGAATTAAGTGGTAAAAGGATGGGTGTTTACACACCTATCAAATCCCCTACACTTAACCATTGCCATGCCCTCATGCAATGCTTAGTGATAAAGCAATTTTACACTTTTCTCATAATTAATCAACCTTGGCCTTATTTAAATCTACTAAACAAAAATTAAAGAAATAAAACTTCAATGGTAACAAAGGGATAGAAAACCATTTTCACTTGAAAATAGCTACATGGAAATAACTTGCAAAGAAATCGATGACTTACATTAGGGCTTTGGTGCTGCGAAGATTTATCACCCTCAAGTTTCACGTTCCCCAAACTAAGCTTAAGAACGAGATCATTGTTATTATAAGTTAGCAATTCAAACACTTACACACATGGCTTGATTAAATGCTTAAACTCCCTTATTCCTAGGTGTATCTCTTATATTTTATTTTTTTGTCTTAGAATGATCATGAAGATGCATTTTTGGACTTATTTCGATAGTTTATTAGGGCTGAAAGCAAAGTAGGACGATTTGATCAATAGTTAGCTAAAGGACAAAATCTCTTAAAACTGCTTCTCGGGATATCAAAAAGTTCATATCTTAGCATAACTTGGTTCACGATTTGAGACCTTTCTCGGGCCGATATTTGGCATGTACTTCATACTTCATATCTTCGAGAGACGTTCTTGAGATAATGGTCGTCTCATCATAATAGAGTTTCTTCACTTGGAGACTTTTGAGGGGTTCTCCAACTTTGTTGACCACGACTTCATGATTATTTCTTCAATCTCTAATTGGGATTTTGAGATACAACGATCCGCCTCCTTTTCGGACTTGGATCTATTTATCCTCATACCTTGTTAGGGTCTTTTCGGATAGACTTCTCCATGATCTTTATGGGAGTTGATTGCTTTTCGTCGTGAGTCTTGATCCTTCATATTGACTTTAGGAATAATGCTTTTCACATCACTTTGGATCTTCAGCAATAAAATTGAATCCTCATGCCTTGTTAGGGCCTTTTTGGACTCGCCAATCTTCGCGCCCCGCTTCATAAGTTATGCCTTGGCTATGAACTCTTATCATTACCGAGCAACTTTTAAACGATCTTGGGCTAGAAGCTAAGTAACTTTTCAAATCGTAAGACCTTACTTATTGCATATAAATTATTAGCAAGTGATGGGAGAATAGGCAAATAATTACACCAAGTGAGTTTGCGCAAGAATACCGACTTATAATTGACTCTATCATTTCTCGTCCTCCACAATTTAAAATCTCAAGTAATGAGACTCGTGGATACTTAGCCTAATAAACCAATTAAGGTCTACATGGTTAAGGATACTAGCTAGAATAAACTTGGATAAGTCTATTCGGGTTGAGTCAAAATAAACGCAACGGGCCTAATATGTCAAAGACTTCTAAACTAGCTACACCACTTTATTAATATTTTTGACTTTATTGTGGAATATATACATATGAAAGCAACGATGAAAATTTAAAAATTACAACTAAATGGCCAAAGTTAATAAAAAATTTGAAAAATGTTGAAAAATAGGATTTTCCGGTTAATTGAAGGCATTTTCATGGAAAAGTCCACTTAAAACTTCGATAGAAGTCCCCCCTACACTTAAGATAAACATTGTCCTCAATGTTTAAGCATGTGGGAAAAGGTTCCCCTACACTTATGACATTGTGCACGTTGGTTAACTCAAGTTAAGGAAGAGACGACTAAAGTGATCAATTTCAAATGTGAGTATGAAGAAAATTGAATCACGATAGTTGAGAGATAGAACCGGATTTCGGATAACACGGGAGCACGGTTCTTCAAAGTTTCCAAGAGTGCACTTATCCCTGTAATCACACCACCATGCAAAGACAAGCACATATAGAAGTCCCCCCTACACTTAGGGGATTAACACATAAAAGATAGATACTCGGGCTGCCTCCCGAGGAGCGCTTGTTTTTGATAACCGAGTCACGAGCCTGACTCGACCCAAAATTAGTTCATTGGGAACGTGGTGAGGGATGGAATCACCTCCTTAGAGGTGTCCTCACCAAAGTACAACTTCACTCGTTGGCCATTCACCTTAAAATTTGGTCCATCAGGTTGAGCGAGCTCGAGAGTACCATATGGAAAAATTTGGGCAATGGTGAATGGGCCGGACCAACGAGATTTGAGCTTTCCCGAGAAGATTTTCAACCGAGAGTTAAAAAGTAAGACTTTGTCTCCAACATGGAACTCTCGGTTTTTGATCTTGGAGTCGTGAATGAGCTTAGTTCTTTCCTTATAGATCAAAGAATTTTCATAAGCCTCATTACGGAGTTCATTGAGCTCATTGAGTTGGATCTTGCGTAGGTCACCGGCTTTGTTTATATCAAAATTAGCCCACTTCAAGGCCCAATAAGCCTTGTGCTCCAACTCAATGGGGAGGTGGCACACTTTCCCGTACACAAGACGATAAGGCGTACAGCCGATCGGGGTCTTGTAAGCAGTACGGAAAGCCCACAAAGCATCATCCAATTTATCAGCCCATAAGGCACGATGCTCTCCCACGGTCCTTTCAAGAATTCGCTTCAGCCCTCGGTTGGATATTTCAGCCTGGCCATTAGTTTGTGGGTGGTAGGCTGTGGAAAGACGATGATTTACACCGTACTTAGCCATGACTCGAGCAAATTGGTCATTGCAGAAATGAGTCCCACGATCACTAATAATGGCGCGAGGCACACCGAATCTAGCGAATAGAGCCTTCAAAAAGTTACAAACCACCCTTGCGTCATTAGTAGGCAAAGCTTTGGCTTTAACCCACTTTGAAACGTAGTCAACGGCTACAAGGATGTATTTGTTTCCTTTAGACGAAGGGAATGGCCCCATAAAGTCGATACCCCAAACATCAAAAATTTCACACTCTTGAATGAAATTCTGAGGCATCTCGTCTTTATGTGTGATTTTGCCTTGCTTTTGGCAAACATCACATCGCTTAACCATATCGTGAGCGTCACGATATATGGAGGGCCAATAAAATCCCGAATCAAATACTTTCTTTGCGGTGTAGTTGGGACCAAAGTGACCACCGGTGGGTCCTTTGTGGCAAGCATCAAGGATGTCCGACGCTGCCGGTCCATCAACACATCGGCGAATTATCAGATCAGCACATTGTTTAAATAGGTAAGGGTCGTCCCAAAAGTAAGTCTTGATGTCGGTAAAGAACTTCTTCTTTTGCTGGGACGTCAACCCTTCCTTGAGAATTCCACCCGCCAAGTAGTTTGCAAAGTCCGCAAACCACGGGGTTTCATTTGGTTTCGAGTTTATAGACATTAAGGTCTCCAAGGGAAAAGAATCATTGATTTCTTTGGTCGGATGATCCCCTTGGTAAGGATCCTCAAGTCTACTAAGATGGTCCGCGGCTAGGTTTTCGGCTCCTTTTTTATCGCGGATATCGATTTTAAATTCCTGGAGCAGCAAAACCCAGCGAAGAAGTCTTGGTTTGGAATCTTGCTTTGTCAACAAGTACTTCAACGCGGAATGATCGGTATACACGATGGTGGTAGAAAGGACAAGATAGGGGCGGAATTTTTCAAAAGCATAGACAACAGCTAAAAGCTCTTTTTCCGTTGTCGTATAATGCAATTGTGCCCCAGTCATTGTCTTGCTAGCGTAATGGATCGGTTGGAAGTGTTTGTTCACTCTTTGTCCAAGAACCGCTCCAATAGCAAAATCACTAGCATCGCACATCAACTCAAAAGGAAGCTCCCAATTAGGGGTAACCAAGACGGGTGCCTTAGTTAGCTTATCCTTAAGCGAGTTGAAGGCTTCAAGGCACTCTTTGGAGAAGATAAAAGGAGTATCTTTTTCCAAGAGGTGGGTCATCGGGCGAGCGATTTGAGAAAAGTCTTTGATAAATCGACGGTAGAAGCCCACATGACCCAAGAAACTTCTCACACCCTTCACAGTGGAAGGTGGAGGCAACTTTGCTATAACATCAACTTTAGCACGGTCTACTTCAAGACCGGCTTTCGAAATCTTATGTCCAAGCACGACGCCTTCTTTTACCATAAAATGGCATTTTTCCCAATTTAGAACCAGGCGAGTGTCTTCGCACCTCTTTAGCATACGTTCTAAATTGGCAAGGCAAGCAGAGAAAGAATCCCCGAAGACCGAGAAATCATCCATGAAGACTTCCATGGTTTGTTCAACCATATCATGGAAGATAGCTAACATGCACCTTTGGAAAGTCCCGGGCGCATTACATAAGCCAAAAGGCATTCTTTTGTAAGCGAAGGTGCCATAGGGACAAGTGAATGTAGTCTTCTCTTGATCTTGGGAATCGATGGGTATTTGAAAATAACCCGAGAAACCATCGAGAAAGCAGTAATATTCATTACCGGCTAATCGTTCAAGCATTTGGTCCATGAAAGGTAGGGGGAAATGATCCTTTCTCGTGGCATCATTGAGTTTGCGGTAGTCTATACAAACTCTCCACCCAGTAACGAGACGAGTGGGAATCAACTCGTTGTGTTCATTGGGAACAACGGTTATGCCGCCCTTCTTGGGCACACAATGGATTGGACTAACCCACGGTGAATCCGAAATAGGGTAAATCATACCCGCATCAAGAAGTTTGATAACCTCTGTTTTGATGACTTCATGTATTTTTGGATTCACCCTTCGTTGGCTTTGAATAGTGGGCTTATAGTCGTCCTCCATGAGAATTTTGTGCGTGCAGAAGTGAGGATCAATTCCACGAATATCCGAGATTTTCCACGCAATAGCCTTCTTGTGAGCTTTCAACACAGCAACGAGGCGAGTCTTCTCTTCATCTTTCAAATCCTTTGCAATAATGACGGGCGACTTCTTGTTGTCGTCAAGGAACACGTACTCGAGATGAGGCAGCAACTCCTTAAGTTCCAAATCCGGAGGATTTTCGACGGGAGGCGTTTTCAAAGTCATGGCATCGATAGCAATAACCGTGGGAGATGGGGGCGAAGGATTGTCTTCGGTGAGAAGATTGTCAAAGAAACTCATATCTTCATCCCCCTTGGTGGGAGAATCATTAGTAGCTAAATTCGCATCTCCCATGGCATCTTCAAGATTGTTCCAGAATAAATCACTATCTCCAAATAGAGACAACGATGAATCAATGGAGGACACGGTCTCAACAGTGGGAAGAGAGGTAGGGATACTTTTGCAAGCATCATTAAAGTGTGCTTCACAAGCCTCATCAAGAACGTCAATACAATTAACGCTCTCATATGAATAAGGCTGTTTAGACAACTTTCCCATGTTGAAGACTACTTTGTCGTCACCCACTCTCATGATAAGCTCACCGGCTTCAACATCAATGAGAGTGCGACCGGTCCTCAAGAATGGACGACCAACAATAAGTGGCACACGGGGGTCCATTTCGTAGTCGACGACAACAAAATCAGCAGGGAAGGTGAATTTGTCGACTCCTACGATGACATCTTCGGCTATCCCCACTGGATAAGCAACCGTACGATTGGCCAATTCCAAAGTCATTTTAGTGGGGACTAGCTCTGGGAGAGATAATTGCTTCCAAACACTTAGAGGCATGAGATTAATACTGGCACCTAGATCGGCTAGGGCCATGCAATTCTCTACTCCCGGGAAATTGCAAGGGATAAGAAAACGACCCGGATCACCAAGCTTGATTGGCAATTTCCTTAAGAGCACTGCAGAGCAGTTCTCATTAAGTTGGGTGTTGGCTATGTCGAGGAGCTTTTCCTTGTCGCTCAGAAGGTCTTTAAACATTTTGGCGTATTTGGGCATGTGAGCGAGAGCCTCAGCGAAGGAGATATTGAAATTCAGTTGTTTAAACATTTTAAGAAAGTTAGAAACCTGAATATCATCCTTGCTCTTTTGCTTCTCTTTCCTCAACCTTGAAGGATAAGGTATATTTGAAGAAGAGGAAGGCTTTTGGAGTATAGGATCACTCACAACCACGGGTGGAGGAGGGGTAGAATGAAGAGGTGGAGAAATTGGGGAAGGAGAAGGATGAGGAATGGAAGCAGGCGACTCGTTCTCCTTAGTCACAACCACCGGTGGCGGTATAGGAAGCTCGGGTTCCTTGGTACCTTGGCCACTTCGAGTGGTGATTGCTTTCATCTCCCCTCTTGGGTTCGCAACGGTGTTACTCGGAAGAGTACCCGAAGAAGAGGGTTGACTACTTTGGAAAAAACTAGCCATCATGTTCCTCAGATCATTAGTCTGGCTATCCAACGTGTTTCTCATGTCAGCTCTCAAATCATTTCCTTGCTTGACCAAATCTGCCTTCAAGTTGCGCACTTCCTCTTGGAGATTTCCCACTATCACATCATTGGTCCTCATATAGGTGGCGACTTCTTGGTGTAAAGCAGTGGTGGTTTGGTTGGAAGGAGCATTGTATGCAGGTGGTTGGTAAGCAGGTTGTTGGTAGATTTGATTGTTACGTTGAGGCGGTTGTTGCTGCTTGTGAGGTGGGATGTATGGTTGTCGAGGTTGTTGTTGTTGTTGAGTAGGGCGGTTAAGGTTTTGTTGTTGGTTTGGGTTGGTAGGAGGAAAGCCAGGTGGTGAAAGATAGTTGTTGCTGCGGTAGCTAAGCAAGTTACGGTCACCTTGAGGTTTAGCTTGATAAGCAGGTTGTTGGTAGGTGCCATATGCCGCATTCACATTCTCAGCAGGGTAATCTTGGGTGGCGGTACAAGTTGTGTAAGAATGGGGACCACCGCATATCTCACAAGGTTGGCTGACAGCGTTCACTTGTGCATTTTTGGCGTTGTTGCTGTTGTTGTTGCTGACGGTGTGGGTGACAAGCGATTCAAGAAGCGTGGTGATTTTGTCTAATCGCTTGTCGCTGTCATTAGTGCTAGCACTAGCAACATTGGTCCTAACACTCTTGGTTTGCACACGAGATTTGTTCTCAATGATATCCCAAGCAGCATTGGAAGTCTTAGCCAATAAATTACCCCCTGAGGCACTATTCAGTGAATCTTGGTCACTCATGCTTAAACCATTGTAAAAAGTATTTATTTGATGAACTTTGGTAAAACCATGTTGTGGGCATTTTCTTAGAAGATCTTTAAAACGATCCCAAGATTCACTGAATGACTCATCGTACTTTTGTTCAAAGTTTATAATCTCATTCCGCAAAGCGGTAGTACGAGAGGGTGGAAAAAAGTAGTTGATAAACTTTGTTTCCAAATCTGTCCACGAGAGAATACTCTGTGGCGGTTCCTTAGCAAGCCAATGCCGGGCTTGTCCCTCTAAAGAAAAGGGAAAAAGTTGTAACCTTATCACTTCTTGTGGAACACCATTGAACTTGACCGTGTTAGTGAGTTGTAGAAATCTCTTGATATGGTCGTGTGGATCATCAATGGTGCGTCCCAAGAACGGTTGAGCTGAGACCATCTGGATAAAGCCTGACTTGAGCTCGAAATTGTTGGCGGCAATTGGAGGGATGACAATTGGATCCGTGTTGCCATCAACATGAGCTTGCAACAATTCAATCATCGGGCGATTATCCGGAAGGTGCTCATTGTTGTTGTTATTATTCATGTTGTTGAAAGGCGGATTGTTGTTGTTATTATTGTTGTTCGGAGGTGGTATGTTATTGTTGTTTTGTACACCCGCCATGTCTAAGTTATCGAGAGGCTCGGGCTCTTGATAAGACGTGGATCGAGTGCGCATACACCTGCAAAAGAACGAACAAAGAAAAACAAAGCAAAAATATTTTTGTTTTTTATTGTTTTTTACTTTTTAGGATTTTTGAAAATTTTATATTTTTTAGTTGTTTTTGAAAATTTTCTTGAAAAAGTAACGTTCACGGGGAACGGATCCCAAAATCCAATTTCTCACAAAAAACTTTTGATCTTAACGAGAAGAGCCGGTAGCGGCGCCATTTGATATAGGTGTTTGCAATGGGTTCTAATTTACTTCTCTCGATATCCTCTCGAATTGATCTAGGTCTTAAGTGGAATGATTGTTCTTGGTTACTAAAGAAAGGGGTTTGGTTTTCTAATCTAATAAAAAGTGAAAATGAAAATTTAAACCAAAGTCAATTAATTTAATGGTGATTACTAAAAACTTGTATTAAACTTAAGATTAAAATCAAGATTAAAAATTAGATTTGAAATTAAAACAATCAAACATAAAGGAACAATCAAACATAAAGGAACAATAAAGTAAACAAACAGTAATCTAAAGGAAATACTTAATTCGGAACTTTTAAACCTAGATTCAGAACTTGCTCATTCGGAACATACTCATTCGGAACATACTCATTCGGAACATACTCATTCGGAATTTTCCGAATGAAGGTTCATTCGGAACTTGCTGGATCGGAAGACACTGATTCGGAACCTTCAGCTTGATTCGGAAGATTTACTTGGTTCGGAACTTTAAGGCTTGACTCGGAACTTTCCGGATGAAAGCTTGATTCAGAAGTTTTCTCTTGATTCGGAACTTTAATGCTTGGTTCGGAAGTTTCCGAATGAAGGACTCATTCGGAACTTTTTGTTTGATTCGGAAGATCTGGAAACCCAGTTACAGTAACAGTATTGCGAAGAACAAGGAGCACGAATTTTAATCAAAATCAAACCAAATACTTAAAAAGTTTTTACCAAATTAAACACAAATCATTTAGATACCATAAGCAACGAATCCCATCAATAAAAACACAAATTCTAACAACTTTTGAAGACCAAATCAAGAAAAATAAAAACTTAAAAACTTGAAGATAAAGATGATGATGAACAAGATGAAATGGAAGATTAAACAAGAACTTAGTATTGAATGATTGATGTTTTGACAAGATGAAACAAAGATTAAAATTACAAGATTAAAGAACTAAAGATAAAAATCACCAATCACCCTAGTGGTGATGGTGTTCTACGAACCAGGAGAAAGAGTGGGGAGGAAGAAAGAAAAAAACTAGTCTAAAATGTGTGAGGGGAAGGCTATTTATAGTCTTGTCCTTTGGTTGGTGAGTGGGCTTTCTCCCGTTCTTCTTGTCTTTTCGTCTTTTCAGAAAAGTTTCCGTTTTCGATTCTGATTCGGGATTTGTCGTCGATTAAATTCAACTCGTCTTTTAATTTCTTCGTTTAATAGACTTGAGTTTCTTCGACTTATATAAATCTTCCATCTTTGGTCCTTTTCTTCGATAAATCTTCGAATAGGCCCAGTGACTTCAAATCTTTTGCATCTCTTGGACAATAGACTTTATCTTGAGTCTTTTTCTTCAGTAAAACCCGTGCAATCCCATGTTTTCTTCAATATTTATCCGGTTGGCTCTGAAAACACAATAAACACAAAAACCACGCATAATTCCAAACAAATGATATTAAATACGTGTTTTGGCCTCGTTTTAGCCCGAATTAAGTGGTAAAAGGATGGGTGTTTACACACCTATCAAGTAACTTACCATAGTTGTGCTAAGATTGTTGTGCTTCTCAGGAGGAGTCCCTGGTTTATCATACTTATCAATAGCATCATTCAGAGATGTGGATAACCTGCAAATATTTGATGTGGTTTTTATACAGTGAGCTATGATCATTCAAATTGAACTCCATATTCTATGTTACCCATTTATTTGACGTTGTTTCCTCTATTTCTTAACGGATTAAATCTCATCCTTCTTATGTTTGACCCGTTCTTTATGTTTCTCAGCTTGCAATTCTTTAGCCTGTGTCGACGGTTGTTATCTGCTATTGAATCAGCAAGTGAGTTTTATATTGACTCCTGCAAATATTACAAATTCCAAAAGTATTTACTTATAGTCTCAAATGATATTTCTCTACAGTCATTGTCCTCACTCCATGTAGAAAAATTGATTATTCCTGCTATACCTAAAACATAATGATTTATAGAAAATATTAGGAATATGAACCAAAATTTTGGGTAACCTTATAAATGAAGTACACGTGAATTCAACCTGACTCAAGTTCTGAAGTCGTAGAGAGTTCATGTACATGTAAGTCACAATATTTGTCGTTTAATGATTGGATGATGTGCTATTGCACTTACAATATGTAATCATGGATTTATAACATCAAAAACCATCACTATTTTATTTAGTAAATGATATATGTGTCTTATGTTAAGTATGTTGTATATAATTTACATAAACTCCAATGTAAGATTAAGCACATCAGTACAAATGTGTACTTTTGAAAGACAACTTTTAATATTGTATGCTTAAAAAATAAAAGGGGTGATGCCTTCTTTGTCGTCTGTATACTTGCCTTATTGTTACCCTCTATCTAACTGAGGGTTGTATTTCTGATTTTAATCAATTGCTGTAATGCCACTTCTAAGGTGATTTGCATATAAGCTACTTCCACAAAACCCCCTACTACTCCGTCCACCCTCTCACTTTATAAACATTGCTCTTATAGTGCCCCGCTGCGAAGCGCAGGCATTAATCCTCATAAGTAATAAAACACAGGAAAACCTTTTCATAATTTAGGTTACAGAAGAAGTTCTTCCCTTGCCTCTCTCTCTCCTTTGCCGCCGGCCATAGAGAAACCACAAGGACTAACCGGACAATTTTCTTGTTGATTATTCATGTGTACGTGCTCGTGTTCATAACCTTTTCATTCCACGTGTTCGGTAAATTAAACACTTCCTTTTTTTAATTCCTTATGAATTCATGTTATTAATTTAATTAATCATTAAAACAAGTAAACAAAACACATGGGATTAATTAAATCATGTAAAAAAGGGTGTGTGGTTAGGTTTTAGGTTAGTCGAGACCCCCCAAGGTCTCGGCTTGTTCGATCCGACGACACCGAGACCTACAAGGGGCTCGGTTTGGGTTTGTTGTTCGGACGCAGCAAGGGGAAAACCCCAACCACAGGTCGGGTGTATTTTGGTTTGGACTGAGAGCCAACCGAGACCCATAGGGTCTCGGTGGGGTTCTTTTTGGGCTGACAGTGGAAACTGAACAAAAGCAGGGGAACCGGCTCACAACCGGTATGAACCGGTGTGAACCGGTATGAACTGGCTGAACCGCCGGTGGGAACCGTGGCTCAGGAAGCGGGTAAACCACTCGGACAGTGGCAACCGGCTAGGCCGGGTTAGCCACTGTCAAGGGTGTATGTTTTGGCTTATATATGGTACCGGGTTTCGGGCTCGCGTTAATTTTTAAAACACGGGTTCGGGTCTCGGGTTAATTATTAAAATCAGAAAAACATGTTAATTAAATTAATTACTAGACCTTTTAATTTAATTAATTTCATGAATTTGGTTAAATATTAAATTAATATTACAAGTATAACCTAAGTATTTAACTTAGCTTAATTTAATTGAAACATGTATTTTTAATTAAATTCCATATAACATATAGTTTAATTAATTAACCAGTTATTTGATTAATAAGCTATAACCATGACTTGTATTATACTATTTAAACTTTATTTATTCTTTATAATCCAGCTTATTTCTAATTATGGAAACTTACTATTTTTGGAAACTTTCTATTTTTAGAAACTTACTATTTATAGAAACCTGCTATTTTTAGAAAGTTACTTAGTATTACAATACAAATATTATAATGCACTAATACATGAATAATACACAACAGAACATTAGGATAACTACAGTTAACACAGTAAACAGTAGAACATGACAGAATACGTATAACAAGCTAATAACACACGGAACCAGTAAAACACATGTAAATCAGACAACTCATACACGTCCATATTTCTTATGTAGTATTATCCGTCGAGGCGGAGTAGTCTTCATCGTTTTCATTAGCTTCTACTGGACATAAGGTACGGATTTCCCGTCCTTCAGTAAGGACAATCTCTTCATTCATTAGGATTTCCCGTATGCAGCCCACTGTTTTCCCCAGTAGTTACAGATTTAAATGCTTATGTTAATTAGTTACCTTATCCATATACATGCATGACCAGTTTCACCTAGTTATGGAGGTACCATAACCATAACACTAGAGGCACTAGTGTTATGACTTCACCACGGCGGAGTGATAGCTCGTGGCGTCCCTTTAAGTTATTTGGCCATTATATTTATTATGTTATCATGTGGGGCGTATGGGTGCATCCTAGTTACATGATTCAGTCAGGATTTCATGGTGAATGTCGTGTGTGCCTTGCATCCTTCACAAGGAGCTGATCCCTCCTACCCATTACCAATTAATTAGAGGCATCCTCTCTAATTTGCATGACGAGGTCACCCCTCCAAGTATTCATGCACGTTGTTGATCTCATGACCTATATTGGCTTTTGGTATATTAACTAATACAGATTTTCATAAGTAACATAAGCTATGTTTTCAGAACTAAAACCAGTAAACATGACAGACAACTAGGTTTCCGAGGACTTATACATTTTCGCTGCTATTCATGCTTTATGCTCTTTATATGCTTTCATATTCTATGTCTTCCATGCTTTATTGTATATACGTGCACTGAGCGTTATGCTCAGCCGTCTACTTTTCCATGTTCCCAAACTGCAGGTACTCAAGGTCGCAAGTAGGAACTCGAGAGTATGTGCATTCGGATTGGAAGCTATCCGACCTCTTTTACCTTATGCATTTATTCCTACTTTTCATACTTTACTTATTTTGGACATTGCTTAGTCCTTTCATTTACAGTACTTAATATTGCTTGTGTGTGAGTTACTAGACTACCGATGTTTGATTCCGGTATTTCTATTTATGGTCATGAATGTTTAGACATTTACCTTGCATGCTTTGATGACACGCTATAATTTACTGTAGCATTCCATCTTAACAAACTGGGGTGTTACAATTATGGTATCAGAACCAAGGTTTCGACCTGTAGCTCTGTAAAACATGACCTATGAGTTACGGGTAGTTACCAGTGTCTTCCTAGAACTGACAGTTGGTTTTCATGCATTCATTCATTTTCATTTTTATTTCATGCATTCATATCATTGTAGCAGGTTTATGACTAAGTAATGGTTGGTACAGGACTGGCCCTATTTAGTCGCATGTGTTTTATCAAAACTTTTAACTTTGGGACCGACCCATAGGCGTCCCCTCGCCATGTCTTTTGTTTTGAGCGAACTGACCATAGACGTCCACTCTTGCGCATATAAAAAGTTTTTATAAACTGCATCATGCATTTTTTAAAAACTATTTCATGCATTATAAACTGCTTCATTGATTTATACATTGTTCATGCATTTTATGTCATCTCATTTCAGATTTATGATTGATGCCAAAAACACAAACCACGCATAATTCTGACATTTACGATATTAATTACACGTTTTGGTCTCGTTTTTCATTGTTTTAAGTGGTAAAAGGATAAGTGTTTACACACTTATTAATGTTGTATTTTGTTTTTAAACTGTCAGATGGTGAACTCACGCAATACTCCAGATTTGACTACAGTTGTCAATGCAGCTCTACAAGCCCTCCTTCCCCAACTTCACAATGAAATCAGAGACGAAGTTCATGCGGAATTCCAGGCTCATGGAAATCAGAACAACAACAACAATCCTCCACCTCCTCCTCCACCTGTTACTCTTATGACTTGGTTGGAGCGATTCAACAAACAGCGACCCGTTCGTTTGAGCAGACTGACAGCCCAACGAGGCTGAAGCTTGGATTTATCACATCGAGAAGATTTTCGATGCGATGGGTTGTGACGGTGTCTTCAAGGCAATACTGGCTTGCTATAAGTTTGAAGGTGATGTGCTGCAGTGGTGGAAGTCAGTCAAGCAGTCCAAAGGTGGTGATGATTGGGTTGCACAACTGACATGGGACCAGTTTAAGGAGATCTTCCTTAATCAGTACTTTCCACATGCTGAGCAAGAGAAGCTCAAGAGGGACTGCCACAACATTCGGCAGGTTGCTGGTGAAAACAACAACAAGTTCATGCAAAGGTTTCTCCGCTTAGCAGGATTTCTAGGTCCAGCCGCAGTCCCTGCTGCAGAGCAAGCTGAGAAGTTTCGCTGGGCACTTCGCACTTCGGTCGCCAACAGCTTGGTATGTGCTACTTTCACTACAGTGGCACAAGTGGCTGATGCAGCCCGTAAGCTCGAGATGCTTCAGGAACGAGAGGAGTTTGGTGATGACAGAGTAGTGAAGAGGTATCTTCAATCACCAAATGTAAACAGTTCATTTCCATCAGTATTTTTCATTTCATATAATCCTCTGTTCAACGTTATATTCCAGGCAGAAGACTGACGACCGTAAGCCTGCGGCCGCTCAGCAACAAGAATCTAAGGGAAACGGTCAGACCAACGACCGTTCTGGTTCTGAGAGGCGTGGCGGTAATGATAATTACCGTAACAACGCTAAAAACTCGAACAACAGCAGGTCCATACATTAACCTTCTTTCATGTTAAACTATTTTATGTTATGGTATTCTGACACTCCAACAATTGTTAATTCAGGAACAATGGTAACGACATAGACCAGGACCGTAGGGGTTCACAACCTAACCGTTCTACCTCATCTGGTAAGTTTTACACCTTCTATGTAATCATGTTTATGTTCCAAGATCATGTATCATACATGTAATCCTTAAATAGGCTCTCAGCTAACTAGGACGCCTGCTGGAGGATTCATGCATCCTGTCTGTCCTACTTGTTCGCGCAGACATTCTGGTATTTATCGCCAAGGTACTTGTGGTTGTTTCATGTGTGACCAACAAGGCCATCAGCAGAAGGACTGTCTCCAGGGTGAGACAGAAGGCACCTCTGGACATGCCGACACCAAGCCACCTCCTACTTCTGGTCGCGTGTTCACTACTACTAGAGACCAAGCGAATAAGATTTCAGGTACCATCACCAAAAATCTATTTATGAATGGTTTGGCAGCATGTGTTCTGTTTGATACTGGAGCGACGCATTCAGTCGTATCCACTACTTTTGTTGTACGTGTTAGGATTTCCCCTATGCCATTAGATAATGCCTTATGAATTTCCACGCCACTTAGGGACTCTGTACGAATCACTCAGGTGTACAGAGATCTTCCCCAAGAATTTGATGATAAGATCCGCAGAGTTCACGCACTTCCTTTGGACATGTGTGATTTTGACTTGATTTTGGGCATGGACTGGTTATCCAAACACCAGGCTACGATTGACTGCCACACTTATCAGGTTATCTTCGCTGATGTTAAATCTACAGAGTACATACACCATAGTTTTCTGCCAGGGAGGTCAGTATAAATTATTTCATCCATGGAGGCGTGTGCATTACTATCACACAGCTTTCAGGGCTTTATAGCCAATATTCATGACATTATTGCCGAGTCTCCATCGATCGAAGATCAGCCTATTGTGTCAGAATTCCCTGACGTATTTCTAGATGAACTTCCAGGCATACCACCTGTTCGTGAAGTCGAGTTTGGAATCGAGCACATACCAGGTGCAGAGCCGATTTCGAAAGCTCCTTACCGTATGGCTCCTATAGAGCTTAAGGAACTAAAAGATCAGCTGTAGGAACTTCTGGAACGAGGTTTCATCCGTCCCAGTGCATCGCCATGGGGTGCACCGGTACTGTTCGTGAAGAAGAAAGATGGCAGCATGCGGTTGTGTATAGACTATTGATAGTCGTAAAAATACGTCTTTTAGGAAAAAGAGCGTAAATAGGGCAAGTGTGCACGACGATTTAGGAAAACCGTGTGTGAATGACCCCTAAGTGAGTTCGTTCTCGAGGAGGCAAGTGCGTTGTGTATTGAATGATGATTGATTTGTTTTAGATTATTAACAAGAAGAAAAGGAGAGAAAATGACGAAGACGAAAAAATAAAAATTAACAAAAACTACTACTAGAAAGTTAAGACGTAGAAACGTAAAAAACACAAAAATTAAAATTTTAACCTAAAAAAAAATCCTAAAAATTACTAAAAATCCACAATATAATTCTAAGAGTTTACAAAAAATCCAAATTTGTTAAAACCTTTTAATTAATTAAATTATGACTTTTTAATGCTAATTAAAGCCCTAAAAATCACTTTTAAATATTAAAAAGCCCTAAACAAGATTTTATAGTTTGTAAACCTCAAAAATGACCTAATTAAGCTAAAAACTATTTTTAAAAATTTTAAAACCAACTTAAACTATTTTTAATTACTTAAAAGCTATTAAAATCTATTAAATTTTAAATTAATTCTAAAAATTAAATGAAAAGCCTAAAAAATATTTGGAAAGTGACAAAGTTCCTAATTTGATGTCCTTAACCTAGGAAAAATGAAAAAAAGTTAAAAATTAAACTTGAAATTTTTTCTAATAAAATAATATTAAAATATTCTAAAAAATTAAAAGTTTATAAATAAATTCTAAAAAATTATCAAAAATCCTAAATATTCTAACTAAGACAAAAATGCAAATTAAAGTTTCTAAAATCTTTTAATTAATTTTATATTAATTTTTAAAGTTAACAAAAAACCCTAAAATAAAATAAAATTGAAAATTAATGTTTTTGAAAATCTAACTAGATGTAAACCTCAAGTTATTAAATTAAAACTTAAAAATTATTTTTCTAAAAATTAAAACTTATTTTAACTATTTTTTAACTATTTAATAATACACGGCTAAATAAAAATTGATAAAAAATAGTAAAATAAAAGGAAAAATACAAAAACTGGCTAGAAAAATCCTAAATGGAATAACAGTCCTAGGAAAAATAAGTTGGGGCAAAAACGCTTATCCAATAAGCCTCAAATGGCTTAAAAGGCCACGGCTTTTTTAAATAAGCCCAATTATAATGACCTTAAATATTTAACTATGCAAGAGATTACCAGTCAAAGTCCCTAGGGCGAGCGGTAGTGTGTGTGTGCTTTGGCAGTGGTGGCGCAGGTTCGAGTCCTGGCCACGCCAAAAAATTTTAAAATATTTTTTTTTTATTTTCTTTTTACCCCACTTGTTACACTGATACTACCACTACCAAACCTCTTAACACTTGTCAATATATAAGCCAGAATCACCCCTAAATGAATCAAAAAAGGTCTCAGACCTGGAACTTTTTCTTTCTTGCTATCTATTCTTTGTTGTGTTCTTGTTGGACAGTCAAAAATCCCCCACTTGCAGTTGGCTTGTGGGGGTGTATTAAACTAACTGAAAGCAGACAAGACAAACACGCCACAAAACTGACTGATGCACAAGCAATGAATCAACAAGCAGGCAGGTTACAGGCACACTTAAACAAATACAACCCAAATCAAAACTTAACTAATGAATCATGCAGTAATAAGAAACTAAATAAACCTAATACTTACGGATTGATGTACAGAAATAGTAAGCACACAAAAGCAATCCAACCTAAGGCAATTTAACCAATTCAGCAGCTCATGCAGACAAATTTTAAGTTATACTATGCAGGTAAATTCTAGACAGCAAGCTAATTAACTTCTAACACAATCACTAACTATATTCGCAATCAAACATGCATCCTAGATACAAATCTAGCATATACTAACTAAATCAATCACACTCCAAACAGCAGACTGTGCAGATTACAATGACAACTTAAACTAAGAACAAATCATGCAAACAAGTT
Organism: Glebionis coronaria; assembly: GCA_025667525.1. Classification (NCBI taxonomy): domain Eukaryota; kingdom Viridiplantae; phylum Streptophyta; class Magnoliopsida; order Asterales; family Asteraceae; genus Glebionis; species Glebionis coronaria. The sequence goes on from CM046875.1 coordinate 302,127,406, forward strand.
ATTGTAAAATCCTAAGTGGACATATTATATTACCAAGTTAAACAGATTAAACTAACATAACCAAACCTAAGCAACTTACTGATTATACTACTTAACCAAACGCGGACAATTTATTCAATATAAAATCAAACTCAATAAAACCAGCAAACTTTGACAAGCAATTATCACTCAAGAACAATTACAAATTTAGTAGAAATATATAAAAAAAAGGAAGAGAATGTGATACCTACCCTTGTTTGCATCCAACAAGGGTCAGCTAAGCTCCCCTGACCTCGACCAACTACTAGGTGAGGCAGGGGTGTCTTGGACGATAAAGTATTGAGGGGGTGTTCGTTGGGGTTCAACAACTGAACCGAATCACCATGAATGAAAGGTAAGACTGCTAAGAATAACAAATTAATCCAAGACTGAGTTCTTGGATTGTGAGCTCAACAAATAAATAAACACACCCTGCTTGTTTATTTTTTTTTTCTTTTAGAATCTTTTCAAGCACTTCTACACACTTAAACGCAATTGATGATAACTTTTAAACAAGAAAATTTTGATTTCACTTCTACACAATTACTCATTAACTCAAACAAGAAAACTCCAACTCAACTTTAAAAACATTAACTTAAATCATAAAACATAAAATAAATTGGAACTCGGATGATTTTTAAAAACTTCAAACTTTTCATTTATAAAAGAGTAAATTACAAAAAATCCAAGACAAGGGAAAATGGGTACCACAGGTCGGTCCTCATTTATAGGCCCCCTCAGATTGTTCTAGAATTGAAAACAAAAGAAAGCCCTAATCTACTGAGTTTCCAAATTTACCCTTGATGAAGATGCGAATATGCTGATCTTGATCCCATCTTTTGAATAATCCTTGAAGCCATGTGCAATTCGTTTGGATGTTTGTGATAGACAGGCTAGATGCATCAATCTTGAGCGTTAGATTTCGTTTGGAGGACACGAAATCCCTATGAATCGTTGATTCTCTGGTGCTTTTTTGTCTTTTTGCCAATGGGTGGGATTTTGGGGACCAGGGAGTGAGTGTGATGTGAGATTAAAAGTGGGGTTTGGGTTTACCCATGTTTAATCACTGATCTGGAATAGACCAGGTCTTAATTTATGAAATTTAATTTGGGGAAAGAAATTAGGATTTATAGAAAAAGGTGTGGGTGTCGATCTGTTTAGTTTAGGCTAAATGTGTTTAAGGGGAGAACACGTTTTATTAATAAACGTGGGTTGTAAAAGTGGGTCAACCGGGTTTGGGGTATGGGTATTTGGGTAATCGGGTCTTCAAGTTGGGTTATGGTGACGTGTCAGATTTTGGTTGGGTGGTGGAGTTTGATTGTCTCCCAAGAATGCCCCCTAATGTTTTCCCTTTTCTTCACTTTGTAAATATCAGTCAAAAACTTGTTTTCCCTTTATAATAAGTATGGGGTACTTGTCAATTTTGGCACAAGGATTTTATAAGCTTGAAACAAGGACCAAACATGTAAATTCTTCAATATTCAAGGGCTGTTTTTGACATGTCTTCATTCTTTAAGGCTTTGACTTGTTTTTTGACTTCTTGGAGGACCATTATTGACAATTTAGTTTTGTTGAGGGACTAATTTTGCCAATTCTTCAAAGTTAAGGGTCCTTTTTGTAATTTTGACAAACTTTAGGGACCAAACTTGTAATTATAAAGATACAAGGGTATAAAGTGTCAATTCTTCAAACTTGGAGGACCAATCTTCATGATTATTCAAATCTTCAAGGGTTTTCTTTGGAGAATTCGTCATTAGGGCTTGGTTCATCGTGCGGCTTCGTTTCCCGTGTTCGTTTTGTATTGATTCTTGTGATCTTTTGTCAATTTCTCAATATCCGTACCTAAAATACACAAGTAACAAACACAAGCATATATTTGGGTATTTTGATGATATTTAATGCATTTTAAGCCCAATTTGGACGATGAGACTATGTATAAAAGCAGTCTCATCACTCTCCCATACTAAACCATTGTCGTGCCCTCACGCAATGCGAGAATAAAGTATCATAGCATCTCCAAAATTCAATTTTATTCACTTTATTGAAAGATAAACTAGCTATACTACTATTATTACTACTACTTGCGTTTTAGACATAATGTATGATTTTCATCGCAAAATGGGACGTTTAGGTTCATAGAATAAGAACACGTGAATGCTTCGTTAGAAATAATTTCGTCGTCCTCGATTTTCACCCAATTCCATGCTAAGCGTGTAACGAGATCATTGTCATTATAAGTTAGTAATGCTAACACTACTCATATGCCCTAATCACGCACTTATTCTCCCATTATTCCTAAGCTGTATCTCTTATATTTTATTTTGTCTTGAATGTTTCACGAGGATACATTTTTGACTTATGCGATAATAGAGATTTAGGTCTAAAAATAGAGTCCTAACGGTGTAACTAAGACCATCAAATCAATAACCCCTCCTAATAGACAACGATGTTAAAAAAATTAAGTTGACAAGAAGAATCGATAAACACGGTTTTATAACGGTTTTGAACATGAGACTTATTACCAAGACTTTTATACGCCCCCTAACGGTAGGGCCTTATTATCTTTGGTTTACCTCCATCTTTTATTCAACTTCGCCATGAAGCTTTTATTATGACTTCGGTCTTGCCTTGCCTTTTATTATCCGCCTCATCGGTGGTTTTATTAGCCAAAGACGTATATCCTCACGCTAAGGCGAATTTTGGATCTTTAAAGCTTCGAAGATTAAGGCTTGATTCACTTTCAATTTTTGCATAGATTTTAGGCCTTGTGGGGCTCCAAATTGTTTGCTAGATTTAGGTGAGCACTTGAAATCTTATTATTGGGTGAAGCTTTTGATTATTCGGGTTGCCAATACTTCAAAACCGTGACGCTGGCGATACCTTAATGTCTTCCCAATTTAATTACACGGAAGCTACTAGAAAAGACTAGAAACCCAACAATCCTAACTAAACCGCTAAGTCAATATTTATTAAGCAAAAAATATTTACATGCGAAGGGAGAATAAGCAAATAACGAGAACACATGAGTTTTTGAAAGAATACGAGTACTCTACGTTTAGCATAGTAACTTATAATTAACTCTATCATTTCTCATCCTCATTTAAGAGACTTATCCTAATGTGTAGTTAAGGAATCAAAGCTAAGTGCTCAACACGCACGGTCGATTCAAAAATTACTCTTATTCTCGCCATCGGAAAACCTACATTCGTGTCTTCAAACACTTATAAAACATGAGAAAAATTTAAAATTTGGCCATTTTTAGCCTTATTTTGCAACAAAACGATAAACGAAAAGATAAACTTTGGAAAGCGTGAAGGTTTGGCAAGGCAAGTATCTATTCACCCCCCCATACTAAAGTTAAACATTGTCCTCAATGTTTCGAGTCTAGGGGTTCAAACACCCCCATACTAGAGACGTAGTCGAATGCCTAATCTAGCATGGAAAGGGTGTAACCAATAAGTTTAAAGCCGTTTATGAAGTGTGCTAAAAACCTAAGGTTAGAACATCAAAAGGATATATCATGGATATTGAGAAATGTCTCCAAAGCAAACGATCGAGTGCTCCCATAAAACGAACACGAGAGGCTCCAATCGTGAAGATCATGATCTAAAAACCACATATCACAAACAACCACGGAACAAAGGTTGGAAGGGCACAAATCCCCACACGTAAGCTACATTAGACTAAGAAAGCGATAATATGTACATGGGATAAGCATGGGACTCCCCCACGAGGCACCTCGTTTTTGATTACCGAGTCATGAGCTCGACTCGATCCCCTCAATACTAATTATCATTGGGGAAGGTGACTTGGTCGAGGTAGTTCAAGGATGGAACTTCCCCGCCAAAGTAGTGCTTCAACCTATGTCCATTCACCTTGAAGTTAGGACCATCATCTTGAGCTAGCTCGATGGTCCCATACGGAAATACTTGAGTCACGGTGAATGGACCGGACCAACGGGATTTCAATTTACCGGAAAAGATTTTCAATCTTGAATTAAAAAGCAAAACTTGATCTCCAATGTTAAAAACCCGGTTTTTAATTTTAGAATCATGCAACTTTTTAGTTTTCTCTTTATAAATCAATGAATTTTCATAAGCAATATCCCTCAATTCATCTAATTCATTCAATTTCATTTTCCGGTGTTTTCCCGCGGTCTCCATATCATCATTACAATGCTTTAGGGCCCAATAAGCCTTGTGTTCTAACTCGATAGGCAAATGACAATTCTTTCCATACACAAGCTTATAGGGAGTGCACCCAATGGGTGTCTTATGAGCGGTCCTAAAGGCCCATAAAGCATCGTCAAACTTATCCGACCATGATTGTCGGTTTTCTCCTACGAATCTCTCTAAGATCCTCTTCAAAGCTCGGTTTGAAACCTCGACTTGCCCACTTGTTTGTGGGTGATAAGCCGTAGAAAGCCGATGTGTAACCCCATATTTCCTTAAGACTCTTTCGAATTGGTCATTACAAAAATGGGTTCCACGATCGCTTATGATAGCACGAGGGGTTCCAAACCGAGCAAACAAGCTTTTCAAGAACTTAACTACCACACGAGCATCATTAGTGGGCAAGGCCTTCGCCTCCACCCACTTAGAAAGGTAGTCAACCGCAACGAGAATGTACTTATTACCACGAGATGATGGGAACGGACCCATAAAGTCTATGCCCCAAACGTCAAAGATCTCACATACTTGAATGATATTTTGTGGCATTTCATCTTTTTGTGAGGCTTTTCCTTGTCGTTAGCATGCATCACACGACTTCACAAGATCTTGTGCATCTCGGTAAATAGTAGGCCAAAAGAAGCCGGCATCAAACACCTTCTTAGCCGTGAGATTAGCACCGTGGTGACCACCCGTGGGTCCCTCATGGAAAGCTCTAAGGATGTTAGAAGCTTCGGTGCCAAATACACAACGTCGGATGATTTGATCCGCACAAGTTCGAAACAAGTAAGGGTCGTTCCAAAAGTAGAACTTGACATCACGAAAGAATTTTCGTTTTTCTTGAGTCGTCATACCCTTAATGATGAAGTTACCCGCATGGTAATTTGCAAAATCCGCAAACCATGGGGTGGAAGAATCAAGCTTAGAATTCACTACACCAAGTGTCTCAAGCGGAAATGTTTCGGTGATTTCCTTGGGCTCGTAAACACTTTGGTGAGGATCTTCCAAACGAGAGAGATGATCGGCCGCTAGATTCTCGGCTCCTTTTTTGTCAACGATTTTGTGATCAAATTCTTGAAGGAGGAGAATCCAACGAAGTAATCTCGGCTTAGCATCTTGCTTTGCCATGAGATACTTAATAGCCGAATGGTCCGTATACACTATGCATTTCGTCAAGACGAGATAAGGTCGGAATTTCTCAAATGCATACACCACGGCAAGGAACTCCTTTTCCGTTGTAGTGTATTTAAGTTGAGCCTCGGTCATCGTCTTGCTAGCATAGTGGATAGGCAAGAAGTGCTTATCATGACGTTGCCCCAAAACGGCCCCAATGGCGTAATCACTAGCATCACACATTAGCTCAAAGGGGAGGTTCCAATTGGGCGCAACAAGAATGGGAGCTTCGGTAAGTTTCCTCTTAAGGATCTCAAAGGCTCGTACACAATCTTCGTCAAAGACAAAACGTGCCTCTTTTTCAAGAAGATGTGTAATGGGTCGAGAAATCTTCGATAAATCCTTGATGAATCGTCGATAAAAGCCCGCGTGGCCTAGGAAACTCCTAACTCCCTTGACGGTTTTGGGATGAGGTAATTTGGCGATGACTTCTACCTTAGCTTGATCTACCTCAATCCCCGCTTTCGAGACCTTGTGCCCTAAGACGATTCCACTCTTAACCATAAAATGACATTTTTCCCAATTGAGCACAAGGTTGGTTTCCTCACAACGTTTTAACATTCTCTCAAGGTTCGACAAACACGAAGTAAAGGAATCACCAAACACGGAAAAGTCATCCATGAAGACTTCCATCGTCTTCTCGATCATATCATGAAAAATAGCCATCATGCATCGTTGAAAAGTTCCCGGTGCATTACAAAGTCCGAATGGCATTCTACGATAGGAAAACGTTCCATATGGACACGTAAACGTAGTTTTTTCTTGATCACGAGGATCGATGGGAATTTGGAAGTAACCGGAAAAACCATCTAAAAAGCAATAGAAATCGTTTCCCGCAAGACGCTCCAACATTTGGTCCATAAAGGGCAAGGGAAAATGGTCTTTTCGAGTGGCTTCATTCAACTTACGATAGTCAATGCACACTCTCCATCCGGTCACGAGTCTAGTGGGAATCAACTCGTTGGCATCGTTTGGCACAACGGTCATCCCTCCCTTTTTAGGGACACAATGAATAGGGCTCACCCAAGGGCTATCGTAAATAGGGTAAATCATTCCCGCGTCAAGGAGTTTAAGGACCTCCTTTTTGATGACGTCGTGAATTTTGGGGTTCACCCTTCTTTGACTTTGGATTGTTGGCTTGAAATCCTCCTCCATTAAGATTTTGTGTGTACAAAACTTGGGATCGATTCCCTTAATGTCGGATAACTTCCACGCAATCGCCCCTTTGTGGTCCTTAAGAACATCGACAAGTGCGGTTTTTTCATTATTCGAAAGATCCTTCGCAATAATAACCGGCAACTTGTCGTCCTCCTCCAAATAGACATACTCGAGGTGAGGAGGTAAATCTTTCAACTCGAGGATAGGTGGTTCCTCAAGTGAAGATTTGGGCTCGATACTCATAACCTCCTCGGGTGGAGGCAATGGGAAATCGTTGAGAAAATCCTTGATAATCGAGAAGTCCTCATAGTTGTCGAGGTCTTCGTCACAAGTACGTGGAACATCGAATTCTTCCAACGTAAAACCACCACCTTCGAAAGGAGTGAAGGTTGGTGTCGAATTATCAAGAATTGGATCTAACATAGTGGGATTGCCACTAGTTTCTTCATCACCAAACCCTAAAACTTCTTGTGAAAATTCCTCGCAAACCACGTCGATCATATCAACGAGGTTTATGGTAGCAACGGAATAAACATGAGAAAGTTGAGAATTTTGAGTTACGTTTATAACAAGTTCCTCGTCGTTGAAACGTAAGGTGATCTTTCTAGCATGAACATCAATTAAAGCCATAGACGTATCTAAAAACGAACGACCTAAAATAAGAGGAACTTGAGGATCCGTGGGGATATCAACAACGATAAAGTATACGGGATAGTAGAACTTCCCCACTTTCACAAAAACGTCTTCCGCCAAACCACATGCAAGAATCGTGGAATGGTCGGCCAACTCAATAGACATTCGTGAAGGAGTAAGATTAGGAAGATTGAGCGACTTGAAGATTGCAAGTGGCATCAAGTTAATGCTAGCACCAAGATCGGCCAAGGCATAGCATTCTTCCATATCTTGAATGGCACAAGGGATCAAAAATTTACCGGGATCACCGACTTTTTGAGGTATGCGATTAAGATAAACCGACGAACAACTAGACATTTGGTGTAATTTCTCCTTGTTGTTCAACATACTCTTAAAGTTAGCGGCAAATCGAGGCATCATGACCAAAGCATCGGCGAAACTCACATTAAAGTGCAAATCACGAAACATTTTCATAAAAAGCTCAAATTGGTAGTTGTCGCGCTCTTGTCGTTTCTCCTTCCTAAGTCTCGATGGGTAAGGCAAGGGTGGTGTGGGTTGGGGCATAGGCATAGCCTTTGGAATCTCGGGTTCCAATATGGGTGATGGGTCAACCGTAGGTGTGGCATGAGTGGTACTTTGTGGGATTGAAATATGCTCCTTTTCGACCACCACCTCGGGTTCTTCCTCAATTTCCTCCACCGTTAGAGTAATTGGTTGAAGAGTCGGTTCTTTAAGTGCCTTACCACTTCGTGTGGTAATCACTTTCATCTCTCCCTTCGGGTTTGAAACGGTGTTACTAGGCAAACTACCCGAAGTAGAGGCTTTGTTCCCCATGACGGCTTCTAAGATGGCATTAAGCTTAACATCAAAACCATTAAACTTCAAATCTTGACTAGCGGCTTTTTGGTCAATTCTTTGTTCAAGCCTAGCATGACTTTGCTCTATCTTGTTGTTTTGACCTCGAATTTGCTTAGCAAAATCATTTTTCAATTCATTTCTCATGGCTAGATTTTCCTTAACAAAATTAGCCAATTCCTTAGTGTTTTTAGCCGTGTCCCTAGCTTGATTAGCCAATTGCTCTTGTATGTTTTCCAAAATCTTATCATTTGCCGTGGCGTAATTCACAAAATCCATTGGAAGTTCTTTAGTGTAAACATTTTGAAGTCCTTGACTCGTGTTTTGAAAATTACGGTTTTGATTTTGATTTTGCAATTGGCTACTACTACTCCCTTGATTTCCATAGTTGTTATTACCCTTATAATTGTTCCTTTGATTGCTTTGGTAACCAACTTGATTGTTTCGATAATTGTTAGCATTTTGATTTGGTGAAAAACCCGGTGGAGTCAATTGATTAGTGCGAGGAACTTGACCGTTTTGGTTATAAGTTCCCGCGGCCGCGAAGGCACTCGAAGTGTTACCACCGTTGGTAATGCACTCGGAATAATCGTGAGCTCCACCACAATACATACAAGAAACCTCAACCGCTTTAATCGTAGCGGGAGCGGGTTGTTCACCAATTTTAAACTCAACTAACAATCCTTTCACTATATCAAAAATTTTGTTCTCCAAATTAGCCTCGACTTGGCAAGCATCAACGGTGTGTGACAATGAAGGCGAAGATGAAGACGAAGTCTTACGAACACTCGACGTGCTACGAGGACTATACACCTTAGACCTATTCTCAATGATTAACAATGCTTCCTCGACCGTCTTACACAAAAAATTACCACCCGCGGCGGCATTAAGATAATCACGCTCATGATCGTTCAAGCCATTGTAAAACGTGTCTATTTGATGCAAGTCGGAAAAACCATGATGAGGACATTCGTGCAACATTTCCTTAAACCTATTCCAAGCCGTTGAAAAAATCTCATTATACTCTTGCGAAAACTTTGAAATCTCGTTTTTCAAGTGCGTAGTCTTAGAGGGCGGAAAAAATTGGTTCACGAATTTTGAAACGAGATCCTTCCACGTCAATATAGAATTGGGTGGCTCTTTCTCTAACCAAATTTTTGCGGGCCCCGCTAAGGAATACGGAAAAAGCATCATCTTAATCGAGTCGTTTGAGACGTCCTTAAACTTGCACGTGGCGGTGAGACGATTAAATTGGCGAATGTGGTTATGAGGGTTGTCCTTTTCGTCCCCTCGAAACTTGTTATTTTGAATCATGGACAACAAACCCGTCTTAACCTCAAAATTCTCCGCAAGGATAGCGGGAATCACAATCGCTTCTCCATAACCCTCGGTGGGTGCTTGAAGCAACTCCATCATAGTTCGATTAGCCATGGGTGCTTCTTTCACTACAATGGGTTCGTCAATAGGAGACTCCTCACTAGAAGGAGTGATGGATTTGTTTCTTCGATTACGAGCACGTCTTGCTTTAGAGCGAGTTTGCATAAACGTCACGTACAACGAGAAGGCGAGCAAAGAAGATTCTTTTTGGTGTTTTTACTTTTTCAATTTTTTTTGTGGTTTTTGATTGTTTTTACTTTTTTGGATTTTTGGAATGTATTAGTAGACACAAATCTACAAATCTCCTCCTTAATCAAATCTCTCGATTAAAGAAGCCTAAAGGAATGAAAACGATCACGTGAAGTGAACGTCTTCGATGACTTTAGAACGATGGTGGAACACCAAATCGTTCAAGAGGGTTTAATCAATAGAAACCAAGAAAATATATATGATACTTAGTAATACTTTGGGCGGCAAAACCCTCGATTAGCTTTCAAAATCAAAATACGCACAAGCAAGCGGAGGAAACGAGGCGGCGCGAAGCACTTAAGAGCCTTTTTCCTTTAGGTCGTGAAATACAACCGCCTTATACCCACCTTATAGTTTGTATTTCTCAAAGTCGAGCTTCTCGAAAGTATTTATCTATTTTTGCCTTTTTCTTTGGTTTGATATTCGAATACAATGATTGGGTAATGACCTCCCAAGTCAAGGTTTTGATTTCTCACGTATTTGGAGTACTTGTAAATTTATTGTTCTACGTATACAATATAGTAATCGTATTCACAAAAAACGAAAAACGATAATACGTATTAGTAGAGTGCTACTAATACAATTACTTTTATGGCTATATATAAAAACAACAATGGTTCAATCAAAACACAACACGCCTCCCCGGCAGCGGCGCCAAAATGATAGTCGTAGAAATACGTCTTTTAGGAAAAAGAGCGTAAACAGGGCAAGTGTGCACGACGATTTAGGAAAACCGTGTGTGAATGACCCCTAAGTGAGTTCGTTCTCGAGGAGGCAAGTGCGTTGTGTATTGAATGATGATTGATTTGTTTTAGATTATTAACAAGAAGAAAAGGAGAGAAAATGACGAAGACGAAAAAATAAAAATTAACAAAAACTACTACTAGAAAGTTAAGACGTAGAAACGTAAAAAACACAAAAATTAAAATTTTAACCTAAAAAAAAATCCTAAAAATTACTAAAAATCCACAATATAATTCTAAGAGTTTACAAAAAATCCAAATTTGCTAAAACCTTTTAATTAATTAAATAATGACTTTTTAATGCTAATTAAAGCCCTAAAAATCACTTTTAAATATTAAAAAGCCCTAAACAAGATTTTATAGTTTGTAAACCTCAAAAATGACCTAATTAAGCTAAAAACTATTTTTAAAAATTTTAAAACCAACTTAAACTATTTTTAATTACTTAAAAGCTATTAAAATCTATTAAATTTTAAATTAATTCTAAAAATTAAATGAAAAGCCTAAAAAATATTTGGAAAGTGACAAAGTTCCTAATTTGATGTCCTTAACCTAGGAAAAATGAAAAAAAGTAAAAATTAAACTTGAAATTTTTTCTAATAAAATAATATTAAAATATTCTAAAAAATTAAAAGTTTATAAATAAATTCTAAAAAATTATCAAAAATCCTAAATATTCTAACTAAGACAAAAATGCAAATTAAAGTTTCTAAAATCTTTTAATTAATTTTATATTAATTTTTAAAGTTAACAAAAAAACCCTAAAATAAAATAAAATTGAAAATTAAAGTTTTTGAAAATCTAACTAGATGTAAACCTCAAGTTATTAAATTAAAACTTAAAAATTATTTTTCTAAAAATTAAAACTTATTTTAACTATTTTTTAACTATTTAATAATACACGGCTAAATAAAAATTGATAAAAAATAGTAAAATAAAAGGAAAAATACAAAAACTGGCTAGAAAAATCCTAAATGGAATAACAGTCCTAGGAAAAATAAGTTGGGGCAAAAACGCTTATCCAATAAGCCTCAAATGGCTTAAAAGGCCACGGCTTTTTTAAATAAGCCCAATTAGAATGACCTTAAATATTTAACTATGCAAGAGATTACCAGTCAAAGTCCCTAGGGCGAGCGGTAGTGTGTGTGTGCTTTGGCAGTGGTGGCGCAGGTTCGAGTCCTGGCCACGCCAAAAAATTTTAAAATATTTTTTTTTATTTTCTTTTTACCCCACTTGTTACACTGATACTACCACTACCAAACCTCTTAACACTTGTCAATATTTAAGCCAGAATCACCCCTAAATGAATCAAAAAAGGTCTCAGACCTGGAACTTTTTCTTTCTTGCTATCTATTCTTTGTTGTGTTCTTGTTGGACAGTCAAAAATCCCCCACTTGCAGTTGGCTTGTGGGGGTGTATTAAACTAACTGAAAGCAGACAAGACAAACACGCCACAAAACTGACTGATGCACAAGCAATGAATCAACAAGCAGGCAGGTTACAGGCACACTTAAACAAATACAACCCAAATCAAAACTTAACTAATGAATCATGCAGTAATAAGAAACTAAATAAACCTAATACTTACGGATTGATGTACAGAAATAGTAAGCACACAAAAGAAGTCCAACCTAAGGCAATTTAACCAATTCAGCAGCTCATGCAAACAAATTTTAAGTTATACTATGCAGGCAAATTCTAGACAGCAAGCTAATTAACTTCTAACACAATCACTAACTATATTCGCAATCAAACATGCATCCTAGATACAAATCTAGCATATACTAACTAAATCAATCACACTCCAAACAGCAGACTGTGTAGATTACAATGACAACTTAAACTAAGAACAAATCATGCAAACAAGCTATTGTAAAATCCTAAGTGGACATATTATATTACCAAGTTAAACATATTAAACTAACATAACCAAACCTAAGCAACTTACTGATTATACTACTTAACCAAACGCGGACAATTTATTCAATATAAAATCAAACTCAATAAAACCAGCAAACTTTGACAAGCAATTATCACTCAAGAACAATTACAAATTTAGCAGAAATATATAAAAAAAAAAGAAAGGAAGAGAATGTGATACCTACCCTTGTTTGCATCCAACAAGGGTCAGCTAAGCTCCCCTGACCTCGACCAACTACTAGGTGAGGCAGGGGTGTCTTGGACAATAAAGTATTGAGGGGGTGTTCGTTGGGGTTCAACAACTGAACCGAATCACCATGAATGAAAGGTAAGACTGCTAAGAATAACAAATTAATCCAAGAACTGAGTTCTTGGATTGTGAGTTCAACAGATAAATAAACACACCCTGCTTGTTTATTTTTTTCTTTTCTTTTCTTTTAGAATCTTTTCAAGCACTTCTACACACTTAAACGCAATTGATGATAACTTTTAAACAAGAAAATTTTGATTTCACTTCTACACAATTACTGATTAACTCAAACAAGAAAACTCCAACTCAACTTTAAAAACATTAACTTAAATCATAAAACATAAAATAAATTGGAACTCGGATGATTTTTAAAAACTTCAAACTTTTCATTCATAAAAGAGTAAATTACAAAAAATCCGAGACAAGGGAAAATGGGTACCACAGGTCGGTCCTCATTTATAGGCCCCCTCAGATTGTTCTAGAATTGAAAACAAAAGAAAGCCCTAATCTACTGAGTTTCCAAATTTACCCTTGATGAAGATGCGAATATGCTGCTCTTGATCCCATCTTTTGAATAATCCTTGAAGCCATGTGCAATTCGTTTGGATGTTTGTGATAGACAGGCTGGATGCATCAATCTTGAGCGTTAGATTTCGTTTGGAGGACACGAAATCCCTATGAATCGTTGATTCTCTGGTGCTTCTTTGTCTTTTTGCCAATGGGTGGGATTTTGGGGACCAGGGAGTGAGTGTGATAGGAGATTAAAAGTGGGGTTTGGGTTTACCCATGTTTAATCACTGATCTGGAATAGACCAGGTCTTAATTTATGAAATTTAATTTGGGGAAAGAAATTAGGGTTTATAGAAAAAGGTGTGGGTGTCGATCTGTTTAGTTTAGGCTAAATGTGTTTAAGGGGAGAACACGTTTTATTAATAAACGTGGGTTGTAAAAGTGGGTCAACCGGGTTTGGGGTATGGGTATTTGGGTAATCGGGTCTTCAAGTTGGGTTATGGTGACGTGTCAGATTTTGGTTGGGTGGTGGAGTTTGATTGTCTCCCAAGAATGCCCCCTAATGTTTTCCCTTTTCTTCACTTTGTAAATATTAGTCAAAAACTTGTTTTCCCTTTATAATAAGTATGGGGTACTTGTCAATTTTGGCACAAGGATTTTATAAGCTTGAAACAAGGACCAAACATGTAAATTCTTCAATATTCAAGGGCTGTTTTTGACATGTCTTCATTCTTTAAGGCTTTGACTTGTTTGTTGACTTCTTGGAGGACCATTATTGACAATTTAGTTTTGTTGAGGGACTAATTTTGCCAATTCTTCAAAGTTAAGGGTCCTTTTTGTAATTTTGACAAACTTTAGGGACCAAACTTGTAATTATGAAGATACAAGGGTATAAAGTGTCAATTCTTCAAACTTGGAGGACCAATCTTCATGATTCTTCAAATCTTCAAGGGTTTTCTTTGGAGAATTCGTCATTAGGGCTTGGTTCATCGTGCGGCTTCGTTTCCCGTGTTCGTTTTTGATTGATTCTTGTGATCTTTTGTCAATTTCTCAATATCCGTACCTAAAATACACAAGTAACAAACACAAGCATATATTTGGGTATTTTGATGATATTTAATGCATTTTAAGCCCAATTTGGACGATAAGACTATGTATAAAAGCAGTCTCATCAACTATCATGAGCTGAACAAGATCATGATCAGGAATCGTTATCCTTTGCCGCACATTGATGACCTGTTCGATCAACTCCAGGGCGCCAAGTATTTCTCCAAGATCGATATGAGGTCCGGCTACCATTAGTTACGGGTTAAAGAGCAGGACATCTCTAAGTCTGCTTTCCGTACACGTTATGGGTACTACGAGTTCGTAGTCATGCCATTCGGACTCACTAATGCTCCAGCTGTCTTCATGGATTTGATGAACCGTGTTTTCCATGAGTTTCTGGACAAGTTCGTTATTGTGTTCAATGATGACATCCAGATATTCTCCAAAACCAAGGAGGAACATGAGGAACACCTTCGTACAGTCTTACAGATTCTTCGTCAGAAGCAACTGTATGCCAAGTTCTCTAAGTGTGAGTTCTGGTTAAGCAAGGTGGCATTTTTGGGCCATATTGTATCCGTAGAGGGGATCACTGATATTAGCTTTTTTTTTAGGTTCAGAATTCTCGGAATCCTCTCGAATTGATCTCAGTTAAAAGTGGAATGATTTGTTCTTGGTGACAAAAAGTGGATTTGGTTTTCTATTCTACTAAACAGGTAAGTAAATAAAATGGTAATGAAGTAAACTTAAAACAATCAACAATTAATAATTTGAAAAATAATCTGAAAAATAACTCTTACTGAAAAATGCCCTATGCGGAAAGTATGACCATTCGGAATAAAATATTGCTCTATTCGGAAAGTTTACACCATGCGGAAAATCCAGTCTATTCGGAAAATACTTCTATTCGGAATAAATTGTCTCATGCGGAAAATTAAGGTCATTCGGAAAAATCAGGGCTATGCGGAAAATTGTTCCGAATAAGGAAAATTAAAAATTGCTATTCGGAATTTAAAGGCTATTCGGAAAATGTTCCGAATAACAAAACAAAAACACCTCTATTCGGAATATGTAAAATTCCGAATAAGGCAAAAATAAAAGTTCCGAGTAAGAGAAACAAAAACACCCCTATTCGGAATATATGGAAAGTTCCGAATAAGACAACAAAAGAATCCCTATGCGGAATGTTGGAAAGTTCCGAATAAGAAAACAAAGAAACGGCTATGCGGAATATTGAAATATTCCGAGTAACAGAAATGAACACACCCCTATTCGGAATATTTGAAAAGTTCCGAATAAGGGAACACAAAATGGGCTATTCGGAATTTTCTGGGCAGATGAAGAACAGTAACAGCAGCAAGTAAACAGGGTACACGAAATTAACTCAAAATCAACTCCAATACTTAAAAAGGTTTTACCAAACTAACCAATAATCATTAACATACCATAAGGAACAAATCCCACCAATAAAAACACTAAATCAACAACTTTTTAATACCAAACTTGAATCAAATAAAAACTTAAGAACTTGCAAAAAGAGATGATGAAGAACAAGATTAATGAAAAGGTGGAATGGATTGATTAAGGGAAAAGTAACAAGAGTATTGATTAAAGATTACAAGATTAAAAGAAAAAGATGAAAATCACCAAACTCCCTAATGGAGTTGGTGATGAGACGAACAAAAGAACTGGAAAAAAGAAAAATGAAGCTAACTCCCTTCAATGTGAAGGGAGTGATCTATTTATAGTCCTAATGGTTGGTTGGTGAGTGGGCTTTCTCCCTTTCTTCTTGTCTTCTCGTCTTTTCAGAAAAGTTGACGTTTTCGATTCTGATTCGGGATTTGTTGTCGATTAAATCCAACTCGTCTTTTAATTTCTTCGTTAAATAGACTTGAGTTTCTTCGACTTATGAAAATCTTCCGTCTTTAGTCCTTTTCTTCGATAAATCTTCGAATAGGCCTAGTGACTTCAAATCTTTTGCACGTCTTGGACAATAGACTTTATCTTGAGTCTTTTTCCTTGATAAAACCCGTGCAATCCCATGTTTTCTTTAATATTCATCCGGTTAGCTCTGAAAACACAATAAACACAAAAACCACGCATAATTCCAAACAAATGATATTAATTACGTGTTTTGGTCTTGTTTTAGCCAGAATTAAGTGGTAAAAGGATGGGTGTTTACACACCTATCAAATCCCCTACACTTAACCATTGCCATGCCCTCATGCAATGCTTAGTGATAAAGCAATTTTACATTTTTCTCATAATTAATCAACCTTGGCCTTATTTAAATTCTACTAAACAACAATTAAAATACTAAGAGAACTTAAAACTTTAAAGTAAGCAGAAGAATGGAAATAACTTGTAAAGAAATCAAGGACTTACATTAGGGCTTTGGTGTTGCGAAGATTTATCACCCTCAAGTTTCACGTTCCCCAAACTAAGCTTAAAAACGAGATCATTGTTATTATAAGTTAGTAAATCAAACACTTACACACATGGCTTAATTATATGCTTAAACTCCCTTATTCCTAGGTGTATCTCTTATATTTTATTTTTGTCTTAGAATGATCATGAAGATGCATTTTTGGACTTATTTCGATAGTTTATTAAGGCTGAAAGCAAAGTAGGACGATTTGATCAATAGTTAGCTAAAGGACAAAATCTCTTAAAACTGCTTCTCGGGATATCAAAAAGTTCATATCTTGGCATAACTTGGTTCACGATTTGAGACCTTTCTCGGGCCGATATTTGGCATGTACTTCATACTTCATATCTTCGAGAGACGTTCTTGAGATAATGGTCTTCTCATCATAATAGAGTTTCTTCACTTGGAGACTTTTGAGGGGTACTCCAACTTTGTTGACCACGACTTCATGATTATTTCTTCAATCTCTATTTGGGATTTTGAGATACAACGATCCGCCTCCTTTTCGGACTTGGATCTATTTATCCTCATACCTTGTTAGGGTCTTTTCGGATAGACTTCTCCATGATCTTTATGGGAGTTGATTGCTTTTCGTCGTGAGTCTTGATCCTTCATATTGACTTTAGGAATAATGCTTTTCACATCACTTTGGATCTTCAGCAATAAAATTGAATCCTCATGCCTTGTTAGGGCCTTTTCGGACTCGCCAATCTTCGCGCCCCGCTTCATAAGTTATGCCTTGGCTATGAACTCTTATCATTACCGAGCAACTTTTAAACGATCTTGGGCTAGAAGCTAAGTAACTTTTCAAATCGTAAGACCTTACTTATTGCAGATAAATTATTAGCAAGTGATGGGAGGATAGGCGAATAATTACACCAAGTGAGCTTGCGCAAGATTACCGACTTATAATTGACTCTATCATTTCTCGTCCTCCACAATTTAAAATCTCAAATAATGAGACTCGTGGACACTTAGCCTAATAAACCAATTAAGGTCTACATGGTTAAGGATACTAGCTAGAATAAACTTGGATAAGTCTATTCGGGTTGAGTCAAAATAAACGCAACGGGCCTAATATGTCAAAGACTTCTAAACTAGCTACACCAATTTATTAATATTTTTGACTTTATTGCGGGATATATACATATGAAAGCAACGATAAAAATTTAAAAATTACGACTAAATGGCCAAAGTTAATTAAAAATTTGAAAAATGTTGAAAAATATGATTTTCCGGTTAATTGAAGGCATTTTCATGGAAAAGTCCACTTAAAACTTCGATAGAAGTCTCCCCTACACTTAAGATAAACATTGTCCTCAATGTTTAAGCATGTGGGAAAAGTCTCCCCTACACTTATGACATTGTGCACTTATGACATTGTCCTCAATGTTCAATTTCAAATGTGAGAATGAAGAAAATTGAATCACGATAGTTGAGAGATAGAACCGGATTTCGGATAACACGGGAGCACGGTTCTTCAAAGATTTCCAAGATTGCAGTTATCCCTGTAAGCACATCACCACACAAACACAAACGACCAAAATAGGTCCTCCCCTACACTTAGGGGGTTAAAGGGATAGATACTCGGGCTGCCTCCCGAGGAGCGCTTGTTTTTGATAACCGAGTCACGAGCCTGACTCGACCCAAAATTAGTTTATGGGGAACGTGGTGAGGGATGGAATCACCTCCTGAGAGGTGTCCTCACCAAAGTACAACTTCACTCGTTGGCCATTCACCTTAAAATTTGGTCCATTAGGTTGAGCGAGCTCGAGAGTACCATATGGAAAAATTTGGACGATGGTGAATGGGCCGGACCAACGAGATTTGAGCTTGCCCGAAAAGATTTTCAACCGAGAGTTAAAAAGTAAGACTTTGTCTCCAACATGGAACTCTCGGTTTTTGATCTTGGAGTCGTGAATGAGCTTAGTTCTTTCCTTATAGATCAAAGAGTTTTCATAAGCCTCATTCCGGAGTTCATTTAGCTCATTGAGTTGGATCTTGCGTAGGTCACCGGCTTTGTTTATATCAAAATTAGCCCACTTCAAGGCCCAATAGGCCTTGTGCTCTAACTCAATGGGGAGGTGGCACGCTTTCCCGTACACAAGACGATAGGGCGTACAGCCGATCGGGGTCTTGTAAGCAGTACGGAAAGCCCACAAAGCATCATCGAGTTTATCAGCCCATGCGGCACGATGCTCTCCCACGGTTCTTTCCAAAATTCGCTTCAGTCCTCGGTTGGATATTTCGGCCTGGCCATTAGTTTGTGGGTGGTAGGCTGTGGAAAGACGATGGTTTACACCGTACTTAGCCATGACTCGAGCAAATTGGTCATTGCAGAAATGAGTCCCACGATCACTAATAATGGCACGAGGCACACCGAAGCGAGCGAATAAAGCTTTCAAAAAGTTACAAACCACCCTTGCGTCATTAGTAGGCAAAGCTTTGGCTTCAACCCACTTTGAAACGTAGTCAACGGCTACAAGGATGTATTTGTTTCCTTTAGATGAAGGGAATGGCCCCATAAAGTCGATACCCCACACATCAAAAATTTCACACTCTTGAATGAAATTCTGAGGCATCTCGTCTTTATGTGTGATTTTGCCTTGCTTTTGGCAAACATCACATCGCTTAACCATATCGTGAGCATCACGATATATGGAGGGCCAATAAAATCCCGAATCAAACACTTTCTTTGCGGTGTAGTTGGGACCAAAGTGACCACCGGTGGGTCCTTTGTGGCAAGCATCAAGGATGTCCGACGCTGCCGGTCCATCAACACATCGGCGAATTATCAGATCAGCACATTGTTTGAATAGGTAAGGGTCGTCCCAAAAGTAAGTTTTAATATCGGTAAAGAACTTCTTCTTTTGCTGGGACGTCAACCCTTCCTTGAGAATTCCACCCGCCAAGTAGTTTGCAAAGTCCGCAAACCACGGGGTTTCATTCGGCTTCGAGTTTATAGACATTAAGGTCTCCAAGGGAAAAGAATCATTGATCTCTTTGGTCGGATGATCCCCTTGGTATGGATCCTCAAGTCTACTAAGATGGTCCGCGGCTAGGTTTTCTGCTCCTTTTTTATCGCGGATGTCGATTTTAAATTCCTGGAGCAGCAAAACCCAGCGAAGAAGTCTTGGTTTGGAATCTTGCTTTGTCAACAAGTACTTCAACGCGGAGTGATCGGTGTACACGATGGTGGTGGAAAGGACAAGATAGGGGCGGAATTTTTCAAAAGCATAGACAACAGCTAAAAGCTCTTTCTCAGTTGTCGTATAATGCAATTGTGCCCCCGTCATTGTCTTGCTAGCGTAGTTGATTGGTTGGAAGTGTTTGTTCACTCTTTGTCCAAGAACCGCTCCAATAGCAAAATCGCTAGCATCGCACATCAACTCAAAGGGCAGCTCCCAATTAGGGGTAACCAAGACGGGTGCCTTAGTTAGCTTATCCTTAAGTGAGTTAAAGGCTTCAAGGCACTCGTTGGAAAAGATAAAAGGAGTATCTTTTTCCAAGAGGTGGGTCATCGGGCGAGCGATTTGAGAAAAATCTTTGATAAATCGACGGTAGAAGCCCGCATGACCCAAGAAACTTCTCACACCCTTCACAGTGGAAGGTGGAGGCAACTTTGCTATAACATCAACTTTAGCACGGTCTACTTCAAGACCGGCTTTCGAGATCTTATGTCCAAGCACGACGCCTTCTTTTACCATAAAATGGCATTTTTCCCAATTTAGAACAAGGCGAGTGTCTTCACACCGCTTTAGCATACGTTCTAAATTGGCAAGGCAAGCAGAGAAGGAATCCCTGAAGACCGAGAAATCATCCATGAAGACTTCCATGGTTTGTTCAACCATGTCATGGAAGATAGCTAACATACACCTTTGGAAAGTCCCTGGCGCATTACATAAGCCAAAAGGCATTCTTTTGTAAGCGAAAGTGCCATAGGGACATGTGAATGTAGTCTTCTCTTGATCTTGGGGATCGATGGGTATTTGAAAATAACCCGAGAAACCATCCAAAAAGCAGTAATATTCATTACCGGCTAATCGTTCAAGCATTTGGTCCGTGAAAGGTAAAGGGAAATGATCCTTTCTCGTGGCATCATTGAGTTTGCGGTAGTCTATACAAACTCTCCACCCAGTAACGAGACGAGTGGGAATCAACTCGTTGTGTTCATTGGGAACAACGGTTATTCCGCCCTTCTTGGGCACACAATGGATTGGACTAACCCACGGGGAATCCGAAATAGGGTAAATCATACCCGCATCAAGAAGTTTAATGACTTCTGTTTTGATGACTTCATGGATTTTTGGATTCACCCTTCGTTGGCTTTGAATAGTGGGCTTATAGTCGTCCTCCATGAGAATTTTGTGTGTGCAGAAGTGAGGATCAATTCCACGAATGTCCGAAATCTTCCAAGCAATAGCCTTCTTGTGATTTTTCAACACAGCGACAAGTCGGGCTTTCTCTTCATCCTTCAAATCCTTAGCAATGATGACTGGCGACTTCTTCTCTTCTTCGAGGAATGCATACTCAAGATGGGGTAGCAACTCCTTAAGTTCCAAATCCGGAGGATTGTCGACGGGAGGCGTGTTCAAAGTCGGAGTCTCGATAGCAATAATAGTGGGAGATGGAGGGGAAGGATTGTCCTCTTTGAGGAGGTTTGCAATGAAACTGAGGTCTTCATCCCAAGTGGCAATAGAATCGTCATTGTTTTGCTTGACATCTTCCAAGGTGGCTTCCAAATCTTTCCAAAGGAAATCACTTTCGCCAAATAGAGATAGTGATGAGTCGATAGAGGAAACGGTCTCAACATTGGGAAGAGAGGTAGGAATGTTTTTACAAGCATCCTTGAAGTGTTCTTCACAAGCCTCATCAAGAACGTCAATACAATTAACATACTCGTAAGAAGAAGGTTGTTTAGATAACTTTCCCATGTTGAAGACTACTTTATCGTCACCCACTCTCATGATAAGCTCTCCGGCTTCAACATCAATAAGAGTGCGACCGGTCCTCAAGAATGGACGACCAACAATAAGTGGCACACGGGGGTCCATCTCGTAGTCGACGACAACAAAATCAGCAGGGAAGGTGAATTTGTCGACTCCTACGATAACATCTTCGGCTATCCCCACTGGATAAGCAACCGTACGGTTGGCCAATTCCAAAGTCATTTTAGTGGGGACAAGCTCTGGGAGAGATAATTGCTTCCAAACACTTAGAGGCATGAGATTTATACTGGCACCTAGATCGGCTAGGGCCATGCAATTCTCTACTCCCGGGAAATTGCAAGGGATAAGAAAACGACCCGGATCACCAAGCTTAGTTGGTAATTTCCTTAAGAGCACTGCAGAGCAGTTCTCATTAAGTTGGGTGTTGGCAATGTCGAGGAGCTTTTCCTTGTCGCTCAGAAGATCTTTAAACATTTTGGCATACTTGGGCATGTGAGCGAGAGCCTCAGCGAAGGAGATATTGAAATTCAGTTTCTTGAACATTTTTAGGAAGTTCGAAACTTGAATATCATCCTTGCTCTTTTGCTTCTCTTTCCTCAACCTAGAAGGATAAGGTATATTGGAAGAAGAGGAAGGCTTTAGGGGAATAGGATCACTCACAAGCACGGGTGGAGGAGGGGTAGAAAGAAGAGGTGGAGAAATTGGGGAAGGAGAAGGGTGAGGAACAGGAGCAGGTGACTCGTTCTCCTTAGTCACAACCACCGGTGGAGGTATAGGAAGCTCGGGTTCCGTAGTACCTTTGCCACTTCGAGTGGTGATTGCTTTCATCTCCCCTCTTGGGTTCGCAACGGTGTTACTCGGAAGAGTACCCGAAGAAGAGGGTTGACTACTTTGGAAAAAACTAGCCATCATGTTCCTCAGATCATTAGTCTGGCTATCCAACGTGTTTCGCATATCGGCTCTCAAATCATTTCCTTGCTTGACCAAGTCGGCTTTCAGGTTGAGCACTTCTCTCTGAAGATTTCCCACTATCGCATCGTTAGTCCTCATATAAGTTTCCACTTCTTGGTGAAGAGCGGTGGGTTGGTTGGGAGGAGCATTGTATGCAGGTGGTTGGTAAGCAGGTTGTTGGTAGACTTGGTTGTTTCGTTGAGGTGGTTGTTGTTGCTTGTGAGGTGGGATGTATGGTTGTCGAGGTTGTTGTTGTTGTTGAGGAGGGCGATTAAGGTTTTGTTGTTGGTTTGGGTTGGTAGGAGGAAAACCAGGTGGGGAAAGATAGTTGTTGCTGCGGTAGCTAAGCAAGTTACGGTCACCTTGAGGTCTAGCTTGATAAGCAGGTTGTTGGTAGGTGCCATATGCCGCATTCACATTCTCAGCAGGGTAATCTTGGGTGGCGGTACAAGTTGTGTAAGAGTGGGGACCACCGCATATCTCACAAGGTTGGCTGACAGCGTTCACTTGTGCATTTTTGGCGTTGTTGCTGTTGTTGTTGCTGACGGTGTGGGTGACAAGCGATTCAAGAAGCGTAGTGATTTTGTCTAATCGCTTGTCGCTGTCATTAGTGCTAGCACTAGCAACATTGGTCCTAATGCTCTTGGTTTGCACACGAGACTTGTTCTCAATGATATCCCAAGCAGCATTGGAAGTCTTAGCCAAGAGATTACCCCCCGAAGCACTATTCAGTGAATCTTGGTCATTTATGCTTAAACCATTGTAAAAAGAATTTATTTGATGAACTTTGGTAAAACCATGTTGTGGGCATTTTCTTAAAAGATCTTTAAAGCGATCCCAAGATTCACTGAATGACTCGTCGTACTTTTGTTCAAAGGTTATAATCTCATTCCGCAAAGCGGTAGTACGAGAGGGTGGAAAAAAGTAGTTGATAAACTTTGTTTCCAAATCCGTCCACGAGAGAATACTCTGTGGCGGTTCTTTAGCAAGCCAATGCCGGGCTTGTCCCTCTAAGGAAAAGGGAAAAAGTTGTAACCTTATCACTTCTTGTGGAACGCCATTGAACTTGACCGTGTTCGTGAGTTGTAGAAATCTCTTGATGTGATCGTGTGGGTCATCAATGGTTCGTCCAAAGAATGGTTGAGCTGAGACCATCTGGATAAAGCCTGACTTTAGCTCGAAATTGTTGGCGGCAATTGGTGGAATAACAATTGGATCCATGTTGCCATCGATATGAGCTTGCAGTAATTCAATCATTGGCCGATTATCCGGAAGGTGCTCATTGTTGTTGTTATTGTTCATGTTGTTGAAAGGCGGGTTGTTGTTGTTATTATTGTTGTTCGGAGGTGGTATGTTATTGTTGTTTTGTACACCAGCCATGTCTAAATTATCGAGAGGCTCGGGCTCTTGATAAGACGTGGATCGAGTGCGCATACACCTGCAAAAGAACGAATAAAGAAAAACAAAGCAAAAATATTTTTGGTTTTTATTGTTTTTTTACTTTTTAGGATTTTTGAAAATTTTATATTTTTTAGTTGTTTTTGAAGATTTTCTTGAAAAAGTAACGTTCACGGGGAACGGATCCCAAAATCCAAGTTCTACAAAAAACTTTTGATCTTAACGAGAGGAGCCGGCAGCGGCGCCATTTGATATTAGCTTTTTTTTAGGTTCAGAATTCTCGGAATCCTCTCGAATTGATCTCAGTTAAAAGTGGAATGATTTGTTCTTGGTGACAAAAAGTGGATTTGGTTTTCTATTCTACTAAACAGGTAAGTAAATAAAATGGTAAAGAAGTAAACTTAAAACAATCAACAATTAATAATTTGAAAAATAATCTGAAAAATAACTCTTACTGAAAAATGCCCTATGCGGAAAGTATGACCATTCGGAATAAAATATTGCTCTATTCGGAAAGTTTACACCATGCGGAAAATCCAGTCTATTCGGAAAATACTTCTATTCGGAATAAATTGTCTCATGCGGAAAATTAAGGTCATTCGGAAAAATCAGGGCTATGCGGAAAATTGTTCCGAATAAGGAAAATTAAAAATTGCTATTCGGAATTTAAAGGCTATTCGGAAAATGTTCCGAATAACAAAACAAAAACACCTCTATTCGGAATATGTAAAATTCCGAATAAGGCAAAAATAAAAGTTCCGAGTAAGAGAAACAAAAACACCCCTATTCGGAATATATGGAAAGTTCCGAATAAGACAACAAAAGAATCCCTATGCGGAATGTTGGAAAGTTCCGAATAAGAAAACAAAGAAACGGCTATGCGGAATATTGAAATATTCCGAGTAACAGAAATGAACACACCCCTATTCGGAATATTTGAAAAGTTCCGAATAAGGGAACACAAAATGGGCTATTCGGAATTTTCTGGGCAGATGAAGAACAGTAACAGCAGCAAGTAAACAGGGTACACGAAATTAACTCAAAATCAACTCCAATACTTAAAAAGGTTTTACCAAACTAACCAATAATCATTAACATACCATAAGGAACAAATCCCACCAATAAAAACACTAAATCAACAACTTTTTAATACCAAACTTGAATCAAATAAAAACTTAAGAACTTGCAAAAAGAGATGATGAAGAACAAGATTAATGAAAAGGTGGAATGGATTGATTAAGGGAAAAGTAACAAGAGTATTGATTAAAGATTACAAGATTAAAAGAAAAAGATGAAAATCACCAAACTCCCTAATGGAGTTGGTGATGAGACGAACAAAAGAACTGGAAAAAAGAAAAATGAAGCTAACTCC
Source organism: Glebionis coronaria (assembly GCA_025667525.1). Lineage (NCBI taxonomy): Eukaryota > Viridiplantae > Streptophyta > Magnoliopsida > Asterales > Asteraceae > Glebionis > Glebionis coronaria. The sequence continues at coordinate 302,152,603 of CM046875.1, forward strand.
CTTCAATGTGAAGGGAGTGATCTATTTATAGTCCTAATGGTTGGTTGGTGAGTGGGCTTTCTCCCTTTCTTCTTGTCTTCTCGTCTTTTCAGAAAAGTTGACGTTTTCGATTCTGATTCGGGATTTGTTGTCGATTAAATCCAACTCGTCTTTTAATTTCTTCGTTAAATAGACTTGAGTTTCTTCGACTTATGAAAATCTTCCGTCTTTAGTCCTTTTCTTCGATAAATCTTCGAATAGGCCTAGTGACTTCAAATCTTTTGCACGTCTTGGACAATAGACTTTATCTTGAGTCTTTTTCCTTGATAAAACCCGTGCAATCCCATGTTTTCTTTAATATTCATCCGGTTAGCTCTGAAAACACAATAAACACAAAAACCACGCATAATTCCAAACAAATGATATTAATTACGTGTTTTGGTCTTGTTTTAGCCAGAATTAAGTGGTAAAAGGATGGGTGTTTACACACCTATCAATCACCATGGATCCTGCAAAGGTTTAAGCTATCACTAAGTGGCCGAGACCTACATCTACAACTGAAGTTAGAAGTTTTTTGGGTTTAGCTGGCTACTACCGCAGGTTTGTAGAGAACTTTTCACGGTTAGCCTTACCTTTGACTAAGCTGATGAGGAAAGGAGAGAAATTCGTCTAGACGGAAGAGCGAGAGAAGAGCTTTGAAGATCTTAAGCAGAAGTTAGTGAGTGCACCTATTCTTACTCTCCCATCTGGCTTAGGTGGATTTCAGATATATAGTGACGCTTTAGGAAAGGGTTTAGGCTGCATTCTCATGCAACATGGGAAGGTTATTGCATACGCATCACGACAACTGAAATCTTATGAAGAAAACTATCCTACTCACGATTTAGAGCTTGGTGAATCATGTGACATATTCACCGACCACAAGAGTCTCAAGTACATCTTCACCCAGAAGGAACTGAACATGAGACAAAGGAGATGGTTAGAGCTATTGAAGGACTACGACACTAACATTCAGTACCATCCTGGTAAGGCGAATGTGGTGGCAGATGCTATAAGCAGAAGGTCGGGTATGATTGCTGGCATCTGGATTGCAAAGGATATCATCCGTGACCTAAAAATGACTGATATTGAGTTTTGTGTACGAGGACAACACGGTTACTGGGCTAATCTTAGAGTGGAACCAGACTTACATTCTAGGATCAAGGAAGCTCAGAAGGACGATGGTGAGATTTGGGCTATCATTCAGAACCTTGATCAGCAGACGAAGTTTTGTGTTGACAACAGTGGTATCTTATGGCAGGGCACTAGACTAGTGGTTCCTGACGACTCTACACTCAGGGAAGCTGTGCTGACTGAAGCTCACATTTCTCCATTTATCATACATCCTGGTTCTACCAAGATGTACCACGACATCAAGCAACACTTTTGGTGGAGTGGTATGAAGCAGGATGTTGCCACCTTCGTTTCTAAATGTATGATCTGCCAACAGGTGAAGATCGAACACCAGCGAGCTAGTGGTTTATTACAGCCATTAGATATTCCAGCATGGAAGTGGCACAAAATCTCCATGGATTTTGTTACTGGTCTACCTGTGACTCAGAGGAAGAACGACGCCATCTGGGTTATTGTTGATATGTTGACTAAATCTGCTCATTTTCTGCCGATCCGCAAGGAGCATCCGGTCAACAAATTAGCAGATATTTTCTAGAAGGAGATCATGAGACTACATGGTACTCCATCAGAAATCATCTCTGACAGAGATCCCCGTTTCACATCACGGTTTTGGGTTTTGTTTGGATTGTACGCAAACCGAGACCCTTATAGGTCTCGGTGGTGATGTTTTCCAACCAGCCACAACCCTAAAAGGGGCGGTGGTGGCTTTGGTTTGCAAGCCGCAACCCCAACTGCTCATGTAGTGGGGTGCGCTGGCTTAGCAGTGGGAACCGAGACCTTATAAGTCTCGGTGGGATAACAGTGAGCAGCAGGGGGCACAACAGCCAGCAGTGGCAACCCTGGCTAGGAAAAGGGCTGCGTGGGACAGCAGTGGCACCGACAGCAGTGTCGGTGGCTTCTGTGGTCGACCGCAAGCCACAGCCGAAGGGCTGTGGTGTTGCGTGGGTTTCGAGGCGAGACCGAGACCTCCATGGTCTCGGTGGGGTTCTTGAGGGGCTCGGTAACAACCAAACACACAAGGGGGTGTTTGACTAAGTTTTTATAAAACATGTATTTAATTATTTATTAATTAGTTTAATTAAAAACATGATAAATTAAATTAATTAATAAACATGACTTAGTATATAATTTATTTAAATAAAAACCATGTTATTATTATGACTATTTTATTTAAATAAAACTTAGGATAAAATCATTATTATATAGTTATCCATGTGCACATAATTAATTAAGAAAACTTAGCTTAATTAATTTATATCCTTTTAGAGTAAAGTTTAATTATTTAAATCATGTAATATTATTAATTAATAATAACTTATGGTAACATGTATTATTATTATTAATTAATAATTATATGTTAAGACTAAGTATTTAATCATTATTAAACTTTACTATATAATTAAACATGACATATAATATGCTTATTAAAACTATATGTTATATCATTTTATTTATCTAATAAGTCTATTATTAAATATGAAAACATGCTATTTATAGAAATATACTAAATATGGTAATATGATATTTATGTATGGTAACATGCTATTTATGGAAACATACTAAATATGGAAAATTTCTCTTTTTGGGAACTTACTAATTATGGTAACTTTCTATTTTTGGAAACTTACTATTTAAGAAAACTTGATATTTTTGGAAAGTTACTATATATGAATACCTGCTATTTTTGAAAAGTTACTATATATATAAACTTGTTATTTTTAGAATGTTACTCATTATGTTATAACAAGTACTGTAACACTTAAAACATGAAATACACTAATCTAAAACACATAAAACGTTAAGAATCACATGATTGAAACAAGAACAAGTATAATAAGTAAGAACACATCAAGTAAACTAATAACCAGTATGTATAAGTAAAACAAACACTTATTCATGTCCCTTTATTATGTAGCTATCGTGAAGTCGAAGTGATCTTTCGCGTTCGTTTTCGTCTTTATTTACTGGACATATGGTACGGATATTCCGTCCTTCAGTAAGGACACTTTCTTCCTTTATTAAGATTCCCCGTTTGCAGCCATCTGTTTTCCCCAATAGTTTACGTGTCTTAAACACAAAAAATAGTTATATTATTCATATTTTAGATTACCTGAGCTATATACATGCATGACAGTCTCATCTAGTTATGGAGGTACCATAACCATAACACTGGAGGCACTGGTGTTATGACTCTTATGCGGTGAGAGTGATTGCTCGCAGCGTCTCTTTCCAGTTAATTGGCCTATTTTATTATTATCGTGTGGAGCGAATGGGTGCATCCTAGGACAAGTTTAGCAAGATTACACGGTAACTGCGGTGTGTGCCTTGCATCCGTTATAGGAGCTGATCTCTCCAACCCAGACTATAATAATTAGAGGCCACCCTCTAATTGCATGATGAGGTCACCCCTCTAAGTATTCATGCACGTTGATACAACATGACCTATATGGGTTCCGGGCATATTTAAAATACAGTTTTTAGTATAAAATAAAGATAAGTCTTTTCAGAATATAAAACCAGTTTTACAAACTTAAACTAGGTTTTCCAGGACATACACTTATTCCGATGTACTTCATTTCATTTCTTGCTTATGTTTATGCTTTACATTTCATTGTCATATATCCGCACACTAAGCGTATTGCTCAGCCGTATTTTTCATTCCATGTCCCAATACGGTAGGTACTAAAGGGCAAAGCTATGATTCAAGAGTACGTGCATTGGATGGAGGTGCCTACTCTTCTTCTCTCTTTAATGCATATACATACTTTTGCTTTGCTGGACATTGTTTAGTCCTTTCCTTACATTCTATACTTATGCATTTGTGTGTGGAGCTTATGTTGGAACCGATGTTTGTTTCCGGTTTCATTTATGGTAATTTAATGTTTTAGACATTTACGTTGCATGCTTTGATGACACGCCACAATTACTACGTAACGATCCATTTATCCAATAGGGTGTTACATGAAAAATGCTACTTTTAGGAGTTCCTATTTGAGGGGAAATGAAAGGAAATGAAAACTTTTGTGTGTTCTTTAGTTTTTTTAATAAGGAAAAAGGAAAATGAAAGAGAGTTTTGCTTATAAAATTTTACTTTCACTTTTGGGAGAAAAAGGAAAGAAAATTTTATTTTAAGTTGTATAAAGATGAAAGTGACATTTTTATAATATTTGGTCATAAAAATTAAAAGCACATATATGTAATTTATCAAGTTACCTTTTTCCTTTTCTTCCCACTTGAGAACATAATTTTTCTTCACTTTTCTTTTCCTTTCTTTCATCTTAAGAACATATAAATAACACTTTTTTTCTTTTTTTTCCTTTTCCCTTTTCTTTCGTCTAAAACTCGAGAACTGAGTGTAGATGTAAAACCCGCATTAAAATACCATGAACAGTACACATGAACAGTACATACATGAAAATACGATAAAATTTAAACTTTCCATTTATAATATAATTCACGTGTCACGGTATTTAATAACATGTAGTTACGTATATATTATAAATGTGTTAAGTACACGACATATAAAAATCACGCCATTTAATACATAAACGATCACATGAATAATTAAACACGGGAAAAGCTACGGGTTTTCCTGTGGACACCCTTTAGGCCGCGGCTACATAAAGAAAAGAGGAGAAGACGGGCTTTGGCCCATGACCCAACATAAACCCATAAGTAATAAAACACAAGAAAACCTTTTCATAATTTAGGTACAGAAAAAGTTCTTCCCTTGCCTCTCTCCCTCCTTTGTCGCCGGCCATAGAGCAACCACAAGGACAAACCGGACAATTTTTTTGTTGATTATTCGTGTGTACGTGATCGTGTTCATAACCTTTTCTTTCCACATGTTCGGTAAATTAAACACTTCCTTTTTTTCTTTTTAATTCTTTATGAATTCATGTTATTAATTTAATTAATCATTAAAACAAGTAAAGAAAACACATGGGATTAGTTAAATCATGTTAAAGAGGGTGTGTGGTTCGATTTTGGGTTAGCCGAGACACAACCGAGACCCCCAAGGTCTCGGCTTGTTCGATCCGACGACACCGAGACCCATAAGGGGCTCGGTTTGGGTTTGTTGTTCGGAAGCAGCAAGGGGAAAACCCCGACCGCAGGTCGGGGTGTGTTTTGGTTTGGACCGAGAGCCAACCGAGGCCCATAGGGTCTCGGTGGGGTTCTTTTTGGGCTGACAGTGGGAACCGAACAAAAGCATGGGGAACCGGCTCACAACCGGTGTGAACCGGTTGAACCGCCGGTGGGAACCGTGGCTCAGGCAGCGGGTAAACCACTCGGACAGTGGCAACCGGCTAGAGCGGGTTAGCCACTGTCAAGTGTGTATGTATCGGCTTATATGTGGGACCGGGTTTCGGGCTCAGGTTAATTTTTAAAACACGGGTTCGGGTCTTGGGTTAATTATTAAAATCAGAAAAACATGTTAATTAAATTAATTACTAGACCTTTTAATTTAGTTAAATTCATGACTTAGGTTAAATCTTAAATTAAAATTACAAGTATAACCTAAGTATCAAACTTAGCTTAATTTAATTAAAACATGTATTTTTAATTAAATTCCATATAACATATAGTTTAATTAATTAACTAGTTATTTAATTAATAAGCTATAACCATGACTTGCATTATACTATTTAAACTTTACTTATTATTTATAATCTAGCTTATTTTTAATTATGGAAACTTACTATTTTTGGAAACTTTCTAATTTTAGAAACTTACTATTTATGGAAACCTGCTATTTTTAGAAAGTTACTTAGTATTACAATACAAGTATTATAATACACTAATACATGAATAATACACAACAGAACATTAGGATAACTACAGTTAACACAGTAAACAGTAGAACATGACAAAATACGTATAACAAGCTAATAACACACGGAACAAGCATGTAAATCAGACAACTCATACACGTCCATATTTCTTATGTAGTATTATCCGTCGAGGCGGAGTAGTCTTCATCGTTTTCATTAGCTTCTACTGGACATAAGGTACGGATTTCCCGTCCTTCAGTAAGGACAATCTCTTCCTTCATTAGGATTTCCCGTATGCAACCAACTGTTTTCCCCAGTAGTTACAGATTTAAATGCTTATGTTTATTAGTTACCTTAGCCATATACATGCATGACCAGTTTCACCTAGTTATGGAGGTACCATAACCATAACACTAGAGGCACTGGTGTTATGACTTCACCACAGCGGAGTGATAGCTCGTGGCGTCCCTTTCAGTTATTTGACCATTATATTTATTATGTTATCATGTGGGGCGTATGGGTGCATCCTAGTTACATGTTTCAGTCAAGATTTCATGGTGAATGTGGTGTGTGTCTTGCATCCTTCACAAGGAGCTGATCCCTCCTACCCATTACCAATTAATTAGAGGCATCCCCTCTAATTTGCATGACGAGGTCACCCCTCCAAGTATTCATGCACGTTGTTGACCTCATGACCTATATTGGTTTTTGGTATATTAACTAATACAGATTTTCATAAGTAACATAAGCTACGTTTTCAGAACTAAAACCAGTAAACATGACAGACAACTAGGTTTCCCAGGACTTATATATTTCCGCTGCTATTCATGCTTTATGCTCTTTATATGCTTTCATATTCTATGTCTTCCATGCTTTATTGTATATCCGTGCACTGAGCGTTATGCTTAGCCGTCTACTTTTCCATGTTCTCAAACGGTAGGTACTCAAGGTCGCAAGTAGGAACTCTAGAGTATGTGCATTCGGATTGGAAGCTATCCGGCCTCTTTTACCTTATGCATTTATTCCTACTTTTCATACTTTACTTCTTTTGGAATTGTTTAGTCCTTTCATTTACAGCACTTAATATTGCTTGTGTGTGAGTTACTAGACTACCGATGTTTGATTTCGGTATTTCTATTTATGGTCATGAATGTTTAGACATTTACCTTGCATGCTTTGATGACACGCCATAAGTTACTATAGCATTCCATCTTAACAAAATGGAGTGTAACAATAGAAATCTAAGGTAAGGTTGTTTGGTGGGATATTAGACATGCTAAAAGTATAAGATACTGTAGGAGACACTAATTTTCGGTTAACCGCTAGCTTTTTTATTTCAAAGTAACGAAAGCAAAAGTTTATAATAAAAGAGTTGGTTTATTATACAAACTTGTATTTTTATAGAAACTAAAGGACTAATTCTGACTACTGATTAGAGACCAGATTTTACAATAAAAAAACACGAAGGGGCTAAAATTGACAATTTGCTAAAGATAAGTGAAGGACTAATCTATACTACATTATAAAGGGTGTATCCCTTTGGTTGAAAGTTGAAAATGTTGAATACTTGAAAAATGTGGGTCCCACTAATGTATATTTATATTACATTATAAAGGGTGTATCCCTTTGTTTGAAAGTTGAAAATGTTGAATGCTTGAAAAATGTAGGTCCCACTAAAAACTATTACATGCAAATCTTATTCATTGAAAAAGATATAAACTTTGGTTAATTAAACAAATGGCACCTTTTCATCCAACTGAAACATACTTATAAGATATTTTGAATTATAACATGTTATAACGCTTTACAATAAAAGTTTAATCTTTTGACGTTATATTTTGAACGTCACCGAAACATTTACCACAATATCGCATCGTGTTAATTATCTGTTGTTAGACAATTTCCGCCGCTATGCGCGAGTACTCGTCTAGTAATAAAAATACGTAAACCACCCCAACCCCCAAGTCACTGCCACAATAAACACACACCTCACGCATTCTCTCTCTATCTGTCAAACTCTAAAAAAAAAACCGAAATCTGCACAAATTAACCGTGCAAATCACGAATTAAACACGAAAATGCAACAAAGATCTAGTACAGCAACCGATCTTAAAAAACAAAAAACTGTTAAAAACAAATCAATTCATAATATACAGCGATGGTGATGATGAAATGATCCATGAAGAAGAGGATAAGAAAGAGTTTGTCGAATATGAGGAATTACTATGATCATCGGTTCTTATTTTCTTCTTATTATCATGAACTTTTGTATACAAGACACATGTCTGCCGGATGTGCTTATCACTTCTCTAGTTTTAAATATTTGATTCGGTACTTTAATCAATACCTTCTTTCATTTTTACATTTAAATATGATAGTATAAAATCGTTACTTAGTTAACTGTAGACTAGATTGGGTTAAAAGTAGGGTCATTTATGTGAATTGTGAAGTGGGTTTTTGGATCTGTGGGTTTTAAGGTGCTTGATTTGTTTATAGGATACTGTCTTTAAGCAATTTGAACATTAAAATAAAAAAAAGTGCTGATACGATTATCCTATATAGCTTATGAAACTGTTAACTTTAGCTTACAGCTTATCTAAGCTCACTATGTAACTATTGACAACTGTTTTGAACAGTTTTGATAAACTATCTTAAGACTGTATAAAATGCTTATTAATTGCAGTAATATAGCATAAGCAGATAAGCACTTTTAATAAGCTATCCCTAATAGCCATAGTAGTTGATCCAACTAGCACCAGTTTGTAAATGCAAGAATAAAATAATTAACTTCAAAACGCAATGCCAGCCACCCCTTTAGTGTTTCAGCTAACTATAGCACCAGTTAGCTGACTTTCTGTTTGCTTTTGACAAGGTTATCCTTCTTTTGCATTGGTTAGCAATGCCACTGGTCAGGCCATGAAACATTCTGTTGGTGCTACTTATGTTGTCAAACTTCATGCTTCAGTAGTCGAGTCAGAAAATTAGGGATTCGAAAATTGATCATAATTTTCTTTTTTGAGTGGATATTCAAGTATGGTTTTATATTTTTAAAATTTAGACACCTCTGTCATAAAAATAGATTGGTCGGCATATGCAGTGATCGGTTCCTTCATACCCAAATAAAGATTTCAGTTTTGAATTTTAAGGGCCAATTGATTTATAGATTCGTTTTTGAGTTTCAATATAAAGTGTTACATTATGCTTATTTAATGGCGACAAAAACCATGGTGGCGTGCGTGAATGGAAGAAAGACAGTGATTAAAGGTAGACCATGGGACCTTACTGTAAGGTTATCAATCCAAATTTTACTGACTAATCTTCTAAAATAATTTGCATTTTTTTCCCAACAAAATGCTTTCTGAGTAGGGATGAGCACGGTACCGGTCCCGTCCCGAATTAGTGGTACCGAATATTTCTCGAGCAAAAATTAGTGGTACCGAAACCGTACCGAACGGGATTCCGGTACCGGGAATCGGTACGGTTCCGGGACGGTTCCGGTTCCGGTTCGGTTTCGGGATTCGGGTCGAAATGCTCATCCCTATTTCTGAGTAATGTCAAACTTTTTTTCCTGTTTGTTAAATGCCTAATTATGGTCGATAGTCGACAGAAGTTTTAGAGAACATTTATAAAAGCTTATATAATGTCACGAATTTTATGAATATACGTTAAGAATGGCATCAAACATCATTGTGTATCAATACAAAATTCTTAAATCTTACGGAGAATTAATTTATAATTGATGGTTAAGAGGCGATTTAGGTTTATGATCATTAACTACTTTTGTCTTGGTGTGTGCAGGATATAGCACTCTGGAATTTCCATGTCTAGTAACTATATTTTATCATGGGAGCCTGGGAGGTATTAAGTTCTGCATGATGATGTGGTCATATGTATCTGTGAAATGTGAATGATTATATGTTTAAATATCGCTGAACCAGTGAAGGTTCACTTTTTTGACTCTATGAGTAATATTTATATGTATTTTTTATCCAATTGTATTTGGTATAGTATCGCTTCTTCCCTCGTTATATATGTTTGTAATTCTGCACCGTAACGCTATGCGAGTTTGACATCATGCAGGTCGTTAAGAAATATGTCATGCTTACTTAACTCATTTTGTGTAAAATATGTACAAGTGAAATATATACAAGTTGTAAAAACAAAACAGGATGTGAGTAATACAGTTTTTACATCGGGTCGGGTTGAACATGTCGTGTTGATTCGGGTTATGATGTCCCAAATATTGTCCCTAACCCGACCCTATAAAATACCGGGTTATAAGGTTTCGGGTCAAAATGGGTCGGGTTGGGTTGTCGGGTTGTTATCGCGTTGTTATCGGGTTGTGACAAGTTGGCAAATAGTAAAAACCTTCATGAAAATCACATGAATATGAAAAATAATGGCGTTAATGATTGATTGCATATATGGTTCAAAGACTTCAAAGTGAAGACTAAAGTTTATAGATAGCACATCCATACACTATATTTGATAGCACATTCAAATGTAGTAGCTGATAGCGAATCTGTAATTTGTGATGAATCAGGAAACGAATGAGAATTATCCAAATGTAGTTGAGCACATCCATACCCTGTTTGTTCTAACACAAACAGAAGAAGCGTCAAACTACAACTTGCATGTTTGATTGGTTTCACTTTGACATTTGCATCAGTGAGCCTAGTTGCCCATTTTTACTAAAGCCATTTAATGCTCAAGTATATGACCATGATAAGTTAATGTGTATTTTGGCAATACATTAGATAGTTAGCTTTTCCGCATGACAATTTTACTAGGATGGTAAATTTAACAAACAAAAAAAACTAATAAGGTAAACTTGTCGTTGTGCAAAATTATAATTTTTATGTTTTATATCTAGATATAAAAATTAAATTAAAATTTAAAAAACTATGACTTGTTTTATATCTAGATATAAATTAAAATTTAAAAACTATAACTTATTTTATGTGACAACCCCGGTTTTTGAGGTTCGTCACTTAGTCTTATTTTTGGGGTATTTTGTGTGACTGTGTTTTATGTGATTTATGTGTTTATATGTGTGATTTTGGGGTTGAGAATGGACGAAATGAGGTACATGATTTGTAAATCATGGTACGGGTTGGAAATGAAATGAAATGAGTTCTGAAATGAACTGCGAGAAAGTTCGGATATCCTTTTTACAAGTTTCCGTGTACGTATCGTATGTATTAAGTATATATTATATGGTTAGGATAAGTTTTAGAGATACTTTCCATAATTAGAAACTTTTGGAAATGGCGGTTAGTTCGGAAATTACTTAGAAAGTCAAAAACATTAGCGAATAGGTGTCCGGTTTTGATCCGGAAGGGTCTAGATGTTAACTAATGGTAATTATAAGTTAATAACAATTAAATTAATAAAATAATTAAGGGGGAGTCGGAATTGTGGGCCCCATAGCTGAATATTTTAATAAAAAAAAGATAATTACCATATAAGAGTCCTAATTGAGCCTAAACTTGACCAGGAGGTTACCAAAGCATATATAAACACCCCAAGACCCCAAAAATGACCCATAAACCTTAAATTAAACTCTAAGTCAGTCAAATAGCAATGGAGGATCACGAAGAGTCGAATTTATGCTCAGGAGGTACGTAATTAAACTAGGTTGATTAACGTTAATTTACGTATTTGTAACCTACTATGATAGATTAGGGTTTAAGATTCATAATTTTTTTATTAGGGTTTGTTAATGATCAGTATTTAATAGTGTAATTAATAGGTTTTTATCATTGGAAATCGTTTTAGGTTTTAATTAGGGTTTATGTATGATTAATTAGATTAATTATGAGAAAATCGTTTTTAAAAACTGTGCAGAATTTTAGGTCACTTGTTTTGATCATATATAGAGTTCTAAACACTTTTATGATGCTATCCAAGTATTCCTGGAAAGGTAATTGAGTTGGCTTTCAAATGCAAGAAACGAGAACTAAATTGGAGATCGGAAAGTAGGTCAAAAACAAGTTACAACAGTCGGAGGTCAAAACAGTTTTTAAATCAGTCGGGTTTAAATTAATGTTTTTATATGGTTAGGGTACTTAGGAGTATAATTGGACCTTCAAATAAACATGAGACTTAGATTATATATTAAATAAAAGATCTGGAGAAGGGCTAAACAAATGGGTTAGGGTAAGACCTTCTGATCATAACAAACTTTTCATATGTTCAAAATCAGTAAATTCTAGATAGGTAAAAGTATATATATATATATATATATATATATATATATATATATATATATATATATATATATATATATATATATATATATCTTTACATTATATATAAGAGGAGTGATATGCCACATAAGCATCCCTTAATCCACGTCATCATTTTTATTATTAGAATTTTTTGAAATTTTGTAATTTTCGTTTTTAAATAATTATTTTTATGATATTTTACAAATTAAAATATAAAAACTGTATATTATCCATAAATAAAACCCTGATATCCCTCCCGATTAATTAAACATACGATCTAAAATAAAACTCTAATATTCCTCACGATTCAAATCATAATCTGTCTTTTATGAAAAAAAACATAATCTGTTAATATACGATTATTTGATCAAATCTTCATTATCTTTTATTCCAATTAAATCAATCGCAAGAAACAATTCATCTTTTAGTCAGGTACTACTATTTGATTAATAGTTTCACTTTGTTTTCCTTAACCTGTCTTTGATCTGTAGGTTTTTTTAATTTTTGTTGTCTAATGAATTTTATTTAGAAACATTTGTTAAGGGATCTAATAAGCAGGTATAAACCTTTTATATTTGTTTTTAGTGTTAAATTCATGAATCGAAGTTAATACCTTTTGTTTTTAGTGTTAAATCAATCGCAATACATTTTGTGGATTGCTTATCAAACAAATACTCCGAGTGTGTTGAAATTCTGCAAGATTTTAAAAAATTAACATTTTGCAAGATGAGAGCAGGCTTATGTGAACGTAAAGATATACTTTAGCCATCTGGGAGGTATTATCTTAATTGGCAACTAATTATAGCGTAGAAATAAGCTTGAAGTTTCTGTTCATGTTAGTAATCAAGTTTGTCTCATCTTTAATGTTACTAATTTCATTAGAAAGCATGCAAAATAGGAAAATTGAAAACGCAGATCAAGCCTATTTGATATGGCATCTAACGAATTGGTAACCGTTTGTGTATGAAACTGTATTGTATTTGTCCTAATTTGTTATTCTTCCGGTCTTAGTCCAAGTATTTATAATTTTTACCTTTCTGTATTATCAAAAACTGTATTCATCAATACTAATATACATATAATGATCTGCTTCTTGATTTGCTTGATTATGGTTACGTGTAGGAAACTTTGAAAAGGAGGCTAAATGCGAGAATAGAACATGCAATGTTTACAAAAACTTTCCTCTGGTTCCTTTGCGTGAAAACTTGAACTTGGCTGACGTTGAGACGATGACTTAATCCATAAGTCATTTGAAACCGACCTGCAAAAATTCGTTAGAAAGTTGTATCTTTTGGAAAGATGTATTAAGTGAGTGTTTTTTAAAATTTATTCTTTATGCCTGAATTATTTGTTGCAACATCTTAATGTGAATTATTATAAAGTGGATGCCTTGAGTTTTGAAGCTGGTGTGAATTTATTCTATGACGACTATGGCTATGCACCTGATCACACATCCAGTTTGGTTTTGAAACTAATTGATCCAAATGAAGGTCCTTCAGACCCTGAAGCTCGAGCAATAAAACTACCATTGCATCGGTCACCAGAGCAACGGTCATCATTGCATAGGTCAGTCACGATTGTCTCAACAACCACCATTACCCGAGTCACCATTAGAGAGCCACTACCTCCATCGTGGCCTTGACCACCACTGGATCATATGTAAGCATTTAAATACCTTATTGTTTAGGTTCGTTGATCTTATATACGACCTATAAGTATTTAAATACCTTATTGTTTAGGAGACCTGTGTGCCAATTTATATTCGCAAATCAGTCAGAAAACTAATCAAATTAGAGGCTCAAGAAGTGCGTAAACGATGTTCAGGAATTTTTTTTCGTTAACCATCAGGATAATTATCTCACATATCATGTATATATATATACACACATAATAGAAGGAAATGGAGTTCTGAACTATGCAGATTCTTTTGCAGCACATTCTGATGGCGGTTTCTTCAACAATATATCTCTTTTAGTCTCTATATTATGTGATTGCAAATTCATCATTCTATGTGTACATCTAATTATGCTGAGAGGTTATAAAATTAGCGTTGGAATGGCTAAGAAATCTGCTCCAAGGCTTCCTCGCATACAGGAAAGGGTATGTGGATTAACTTCTTATATGCATTGATATGTGATTGCACGAACCGTGGATTAATCAAAATGCTTTCATGTAGGTTCATTTGTTTTCTGATATGCAATTGGAACAAATACTCTTCTTTATTATACTCTTTATTTTGGATAAATATGTCTTAAATGAATCATGTATAATATCATGTTCTAAATCTTCAATCATATAGTATACTGTTGTGCATGTCAATTCTAAACTCCCCACTTCGACAAAACAAGATTTTGATTCAGAGAGAAAAAAAATCCCTCAAAAAAGTTCAGGAACACACAAAGACATAAGTTTCCCTCAATTTCTTTCGATGTCAATTCTAAACTCCCCACTTTTGATTCAAAGAGAACTATTTGTAGATGTAAATTATAGTGGATGAGTTTACCAACATATTTACAAAATGGCTTGATAAGACTAAGAGTGCCAAAGTGAACCCGTCTTTTATCTGCGTATTTTAACATGACACAAAACTCCAACTTACCCTACGTACTAAAATGTTTTTAATAATCTATATTATACGCCTAATTTAGTTGCCAGTAAATAAAATTGCTAATGTCAGGCTGTTCAAACTATGTGCCTTTCGACTTACCAATGGTTCTTATTAAGCCTTTTGACTTACCATAGGCATACTCCATTCCTGAAGTTCAAAAGATGTACTGTTTGACTTACAAATTGTTCTTTTTAAGCCTTCACAGGCATACTCCATTGCTGAAGTTTATCAGGTAATTTTTTTTATCCTTTTCCGAAAAAATATAACCCATTTATAAGTAAATGGGTTGAAATTAGCATCATTAATTTTTTTTGTTATAAATTAGCTTAATTCGAATCATGGTTCTAAGTTAGAAATGTTGTTTTTCAGCGTTTGCGGTCAGATGTATCAAGTACCATTGATCCTTTAGCGATCATGGAGAAGAACTGAAAAATAAAAAATTGGAATATCACAACTGGTGTACGCAAAGGATTCAGATAAAAGTCATCAAAATTTACTACAAATGGCACATGAATCACAACTAAAATTTCACAATGGTAGATAAATAATCATCACATGGTATTTATTATTACAATTGAACCACTTACGTTTAAAGCTCTTTCTTCTCTGAAGAGACTAAAGAACTAATAATATCTGCAGCCCGTGGAAAATATGTTGTTGTTTTTATGTCTTGAAGGTATTAAATATATGATATTTTTTTTTTGCTTTTTAACTTTGCTCTGAAAGGCAAAGACCCACTCTATACACCTTGACACACCTGACACCACCAATGTCGCAGTTCAGATTTTAACCCATACCCCTTTTGGTTAAAGGGTCACCCAATACAATAGGCTAAATGTATTATAGTGCTTTAGCATAAAAATATTTGTCCAAATTCCAATAGTGGTAATGTCCGGACATCATCTGAAGTTATGATCATAGATGGTACGTTTCTTTGTTACTCACCTACACAAAAGAAACTATCTCTTATTATCTGAGGCTGTTATTACGAGTTTAATTATATAATTTGGTTTCTTTTAGGAGAGATCTGCCAGTGGACCTTGCCGAATCTTCTAAAACATTATAGACTACGATTTGTTATTTCGTCGATAGAAAAGAAAGCAAAACTGGCTGCAAAGGTCGAGAAAGAAAAGGAACTAGACGTTGTTTAGGAAGGAGGAGATGATACCGATAAGAAGGAAGATGACACGTCAAAATCCGTTGAAGAAATAGTCTGAAGGGATTCAAGTAGATGAAAACGTAGAACAAAGCAGACAGACCGTTAAAATTGATGGAGAGAAGCTTGGCAACAATTTGATAAGTGCTTCTGCAGCTTATCATACTGTAACCCATGTTGCTTCATATCGGTATTTACAAACCAAGAGCATTATTCCTTTTAAGTGTTCGAAGAAATGATGGTGGTGGCCGGTGAGGCTAAATCAGAAAGTATGACAAAAGCAAAGGTTGCGTCATTAATGGAGACCACTAATTCAGTGACTGCTGTTGTTGAAGTCAAGGAAGAAGTGAAACAAGCTATTGCAGATGATCAGAACTCGCCACATAAATTGGATACTAAAAAAGACATGAGGCAAGGTGAGTATCTTAACATGCCTTTTGTGTGTTAAAAATGTTATCTCTATGCTGATAGATCTTCATGATTCACGTATTTTTAAACACAATTTTCCAGTTCTTTCCCCATATATGGTGGCGATTTTCGGCATCTCTTTCGAGACAGGGCACAAGCTTACTTTTCTTCTTACATCAGAATTATTAGCTTTGTTGTTTGTGTTTATTCTTAATGTTACTATTTCCACATTAAACATGCAATTGAATTAAATAAGCAATCCCAAACACCTCGGCTGGTGCAGGTGTGATTTATACATCATCACAAATGATATGAATAAAGAGAAAATTTCTTTCGGTTTGAACAGCCCTTTTATCTCACATTTTAAGGTAACTCAAGATCAGATTGCACAAGGTGGTTATTTCGATTTCTCGGACCACCACGACACCACCTGCTTCAAATCCAGCTGTTTGGTTTAAAAAGTCCACCTCCCAAGGTAATTCATTCCTTTACTTTCTTTTTCAAACAGAAAACATAGAACGCTGAAAAATGTTTGTTGTTTATAGCTTTGTTCACTTCTTGAGCACCCCTGAAATTCTTGAACCTGTCTACCCCATACAGTCTGAAATACTACACATACCAGAAGCAATTCCATTCAAGGAAACAATGATATTCTGGTGACTATACATATTTCAATGTATCATCTGTTACACTATTGTATTGTTTTGTTTAACTCAAGTGACCATCATGGCAGTAGATAGAAGGTCAAGATGTAAAGCATGTGGCAAGTAGTGAAGGTATATAGCTATATATACATACGTGACTTGGTGTTTCCAGTTTGATTAGTTTATGCTATTGAATGAGGGAAATTTAAAGTATTGGTGCTTTTTTTTTATTATGTCCATCTTTCCACTATGTCGTAAGTTGATTTTTTAAGTGTGAAAACCCGATAATTTCCCGAACTTTTAAATATGATCTTCACATTTGTAATATTATTTGTATATGTAGACTGTAGAGTCCGACTCTTAAATGATCTCAAGACACGCAAACCAATCCTAAAGAAAGAACAAGGCATAACGTTTTGCACATGCTGTAACTCCTGGATTTGAAGTTCACCATGCGTCATATTTGTTATCATTTGCTGAATGATTTGGTGCATCATGACTAATCTAAGTAGGTATCTTTGCCTCTTTTTCATTGATATTTGTGTGTCTATCAAATTATAATTTACATGCAAAATCGACTCTTTCTGATTGGTACAACAAGTGTGCTTGCTTGAGGTTCATGGATTTGTGGAAGTAGAAACACGAGTTGGGGCAATGGGTTGAAATAGAAGCAGAAGATGCAATGTCTACCAAATCAGATTTTTCTACCATGAATGCATCAGGAATTGTGCTTGACGGTTAAGGGCTGGGTACGGATTTAGAATAGGCTTCAAAGGTTAGATTCCAGTTTCGTAAATGTCAAACAACTAGCTGAAAATGATAGTCATGCCATTCCCTCAAACTTTTTCCCCGAATATTGATATGCTACAAGGAAACGGTGGAGGTCGACAAGAGATTTGAAATTAGTCAATATAATGTAGGTGTATCAGATATGTAAATTAGGTAAAATCCCCAACAAGGCTTCAGTATTTATATATCTTAATCACTAATGAAATACCATTATATTAAATTAGCATGATACAGTAGAATTTCACACATTTAGAAGTTCAATATCTGGTTACTTAAGCTTTTATTAGTTCAGAATGATTGTAAAGATCGTTAAGTTTGAGGAATTTGCAAATATACTCGACTAAACTGATTTATTTGCATATTTTTCTAAGATACAAAGTTTTAATGCATATTGTTTAAACATGATTTAGGGAAATATGCAAACATGGAAGTTTAGGTGAGTATACTTGTAATTGACACTTTAAGTTTTGTTAAGAGTACATGGTGTAGTTTTGTGTTGTGGAGTGGTGTTATGAAAAAAATGGCTGTCACGTCAGCATCCGTTCCATAACACCAGAATCTTCATAACACAGTGGTGTTATATTGGTCCCACTTTTAATAAAAAATTTTTTTAAAAAAAACTATAACGCAATTTATAACGCGACCCAGGGTGCAGTCTCGCGCCATAAACTCGCGTTATAGCTACCATTTTGAGCTGGTGAGTACGAAGCCAAAGGCTAAAACACAGCTGGGGTGTGATATGTGACACCATAGCTCTCGCGTTATGACCATAGTTCAAGCCACAGTGTTCCGTACCCTGGGCTCTAACAAATCAACCTCTTTATTTATAATTTCAGTCTACTGTTGTGTCGCGTCTGTTTACTTTTTCCATGTATATTTGTATTGTTAAATTAATGTTAATTTCTTAAAAAATTTAACGCTAATTAAGGATACATGTACGAGTGACGGGTGTTTCTACATTTATAAAACTAGAATGATACCCGTGAAATACAACGACGAATACCTAATAACGAATTTTGAGACTAATAAATATTAATCTCTTACTCATTGTAAAATTATAAAAAATCAAATTAAAAACCCACTAAAATTGAAAAAGATTAAAAATTAATAAAAAATATATCGAAATAGATATCGAATTAAAAAGCACAAAATTTTAAATAATATAGTAAAATTAGATTATAAAAATAATAAATAAATAAAAAGATTTTTCAATTTAAAAGAAAAAATGTTATTTAAAAGGTTGTTATAAAAGTTTGTTATAAAAGGTTGTTTGAAAAAGGTTATATTATATATATAATGTTGATAAAAATATCAACAACTTGCTTTATTTAGTAGATAAAAAAGTCTGAATTTTCAGCCATACTATTTTAGGAAGGTCTCAAATGCTTTATAAATTAGTATAGATGGTATATATTATAACGGAGTGATTGTGTTTCTATCGTAAAAGGCATTGCACAAGGATTATGAATAGCTATCCTTAGTTACTCTATTAAGATCATGGTTCTAAATAGCTCGCTAAAGCTCGTCCTAAGGCACGTTAAAGCTTGAAGCGCGGCTTCCACGCTATAAAATAGGTCATGACGCGCTACCACATGACATGCAATGATTTTTTGAATTCAACTCAAAAAAATAAATATTATTACATAAAAAAGATTTTCTAACTTTAATTATTACACTTATTAAGAAATCAATATAAATATAATATTGAAATACGGTAAAATAAATATATATTTTTATATGTTGTACCGCCATAAGTCATGTTTTAAAAATGTTAAAGTTTCGCTTTAGCCGCTAAAACATGTAGCTTGGACATGCCGCTACGCTACGTCATACGCTATTTATAACCATCGTTAAGATCAACTTAATAAGCAATTTTTGGTGTGTGGTTTCATATAGAATATTCTATTATCTACATTATACGAGTCATCTTAAACTTGCTTTCTTATTACATATGATTTGTGGTCATTCTTTGTATTTTTAATGCAATGGTTTATTGAATTCATAATTTGCTCAACTGTTGGACCGCTTATAAACTTCAAGAATCGTGTAACAAATCTTAGGTAACATGTTAGTTTATTAACTCAAGCATTTAATTTTTAGTATATTATAGGGTGTTTTATGTCATGTCTTGAGTCATCTCTAAAATCACGATTTAATGACACGAGCATCATACCGTACCTCATGTTTTTAAGTGTTGAACCACCACCATCACACCAAATGATCAAGGAAACGTCAAATAATGACATGAGACCATCACCACTACTCGTGTTTTCGAGTATTTTTCCCGTGTTCGGGGAAAATGCCATAAATTAAGATACTTGACGACACTAGAAATGTAGTGTTATAAAGGGAGGAGTGTTTTTTGTGTTATAAGAAAAAGTGTTGATGTGACAACATTTTTCTCATAACACCACACCATGGCATCATAAGGTACTTAATGCTTTAATAGTTAACATACTCGTAGATTGATGTGTATCCATGTTACACTTGGTTTAGAAAGATGTTGAACATCATTCGTTATGTGATCTTCATAAGAGCATTAAAGGCGCTCGAGATCTCAGTTCAGGGCATAGATTTCTATTATTCGTGTGTATATACAATTTGCGTGTTGGATGACATATTATTATTAATCAATGTACATTTATGTTTCAGTTGTATCGATTAGCTATTACTTATTGTATACTCACAAAGCTCATCTCCTCATCGAGTCGGTTATACAAAGTTGCTACTATAATAAAATAAAGTAGATTTTTTTAATTACTTAATGTATAAGATTTTTATGTTTTGTTGCGTACAATTTTTAATGAACTTAATATCAACTCTATAAGAATATTTTAAAAAACATGAATATACTTCGTAATATAATAAACGCAATCCATCCGGAAAAACATTGCTACTATGCTTTTTAAAAACACGATAACACTAATATTTAGCTAAACAAAAAATGTAAACGACAATTATAAGTCATGCATGCCCATCGGGCGAGCTCAGACACTAAACCGCACCAAATAAATCTACAAACAAATACTAAAAAATTTAATTTACAAACAAATACTCACCCAATAAAAATATGTTAAACGAAAATTAAAAGTCATACCCGTCCATTGGACGGGTTTTGCCACTAGTATATATATATATATATATATATATATATATATATATATATATATATATATATATATATATATATATATATATATATATATATATATATATATATATATATATATATATATATATATATATGGAGGCCTTAACAGTATCTTTAAGGTTGCGTCCAAATGAGAGAGTTAGCTAATACATGTAAGGGAATATGGTTTCTTTTACAGGTCATGTTATTTTCTTAAGGGGGTGTTCGACCCATAGTTTGAAGTATGAAAAACCGGGACTGTTTTGGGAGAAAAGTAAACGGGATAGGTATCAAGTTTAACTAAGTTAAGGACTTGTTAGGGACGGGAAATGGAATGCTTAGAGCATATAAACGGGGTATATATATGGGATAATGTTAGATATTGATGTGTCGATGATAGTATATGTGATAATTAGATACGTTATAGGGTAAATTAGTAAATTACCTTTAGGAAAAAGTAATAGACTAAAATTACCAAAGACGAATTCAATTAAACACGTTGATGAACCAAGTTCGTTGTACACGAAGATCTTATGAATTTGAGACGTTTTGTGTCGATTTGGACAATTGATTCGAATTGGTTCTCGGTTTTTAAACTAAAAATTAAATCTACCAATTTAAAACTTAATTTTATCCTAAAGTGCATGAATCGTAAACCCTAATTAATTTAATCTAAAACAATTACTTAAAAATTAAAACTATTTTAAAATTAAACTATTTAAAAATCTATTAAAATTAATCTATTTAATTAAAATAACTTTTACACTATTTTTAAATCTATTAAAAACTAAATTACTTCTAAAATTAATCAAATTAAGTTTATTTAAAAACTAACTTTATTAAAATCAAATTATTTAAAAACTAATTAAATTTCTAAAATAAAACATTTTTTTTTATAATTTGTTTTTATTAATTAGTTATCTATCTTAATAAAATTGAATTAAAAAACTAATTAAAACTGTGAAATTATATTAACTAAAAACTGGCACAAGAAAACTAACTAGATCAATTTAATAAGCTGAAATTAAACCAAAATGACAACCCAGTCAAACTGGTTATCACGTTGGGTATGTGAAGGGCAAGTCTCGAGTTCGAGACTTGCGAGTGACATATTTTGATGTTTATTTTTTTGGAGTCCAGATTTAAAGCAATATATTACCACTTCAGTAATATTAAACCGAATAAACAGTAGCTAACTAAGCCCAAGTACACAATACGAATTATCAGATTAAAGCTAATATCATTATAACAGATAAACAACTAGAAAATAAAGGAGAAGAACTAGGAACTAAGATAATCAAAAGTAACACCATTCTGATAGCAGACCACAAAACCATTTATCCAGTAGTGAATCAAATCTAAACAAAAACAATTGTAAGTCAAGTTTCTAAATACAGTAATACCAGATGAAATCCAAAACAAACTATGAACATTCAACACATAATTCTACCAGGTTTAACTAGCAGACCCAATACTGAACACATAAAATTTCCAAAAGAAAAACTAGTATAGAACTGAAAAGTACAAATTAATAGTCCCAAAAATAACAAACCAAGCTTGCATATCAGATTGCTCAGCAACTAATTCAAGCAATGAAAACTTCAGCAGACTATCAAAATCATAAAACATCCACACAAATCATAGTCAACGAGAAACTTGCATACTCAAACTCTAATATATCAGATATTCAGAGTGCAACCCCTCAAGTTATAAATCAATAATCAATATTTCTTATCAATTTAATGAAACTAAAAACTTTGTACAACAACCCTTCTCACAATCTAGCTAAAATTCATCAATGACGAAAAAAACAGATCCATATCTTAAACACATAAGCATACAGAATAACATAAAACTAACATTAAAACTTAGAGAATAACATAAAACTAAGGCAGATTTAAACAGAAAGTAAAATTATGCTTGACCATTCTATTAAGATCCGTTGAGATGAAGGTAGGGCGTTGAGCCACCTTTAGAACCGAAACAACACCACCATAACCATCAAACACCATAAACCATAACACCATAAACCATAACACCACTATTTGAGTACCACAAACATATGAATCGAACCAGTAACTTCAAACGCATGCCAACAGCTTTTTTCTTTTGTATTTATTTAGTGGAATAAACACTAATATCCCTAACTCTAACTTTAATTATTCAAAATAAGCTATGATGAAAGCTTAATCGAATAATAATTTTTATATTATAACATCAGCTTTAATATAGATTTAGACAGAAAATAACTTAGCAAAATTAACAAAAGCAGTAAAAGAGATAATAGACTGAAATCAATACTTTTATTAAATCATTAAAATCTTTACAATACTATTAAAAAGAAAATGACATCTAAATTAAATTTGACATTATAACACTAAAGAAAAGAAAGGGATACAATTACTGAATAAATGGGGGGTATTTATAGCTGGAGAGAGGTGTTGGGTTGTTGATGAAGAACCATTTGTAGCCCTTAGATCATCTTCTCTTCTTCTCTCTCTTTTCTGTTAAGATCGGATGGCTGAAAAACATTTCCTTTCACTCGGATTGCCAACGTGGACATATGTGTGCTACTTGTGCTTTCTCCGAGCTGAGTTGTCCATTCCTTATTGGTGGATTTGTGAGAGTGAGCTGTTACAACTAGAGGTGGCAAATCTTGCCCATTTTTATACATATGGGCACTTTTTGCCCATTTTCAAAAAAGGATGGGGCACTTTTTGCCCATTCTTTATAATGAATGGGCTAAACGGGCGCATATGTAAGAAACTAAATGGGCTTAACGGGCGCACTTGTAAAATACAAGTTAGTATACTCGACGAATATTTTTTATTAAATTTTTTATCCCGGCTTTCAAACAAGTATTTTTATTTTTTATTTGTAGGTTTTTATATGTTGTTTTTCCTTTTTTAGCTTGCGCCCGTTTAGCCCGCCGCCCGTGCCCGTTTAGCCCGTGCCCGTTTAGCCCGCCGCCCATTTAGCCCGTTACCCGTTTAGCCCGCCGCCCGTGCCCGCCCGCCCGCCCATTTTGCCACCTCTAGTTACAACCAATCAGGAGAGGATAAATTGCCACATCACCTACACCCCTCCATCATCTTCAATCCGGTTTTCGTGGGGAATTAATAGCAAATCGTGTGGAACAAAAGCCCCATTTAATTTGAGTGAATTAGTGAATTAGGTTTTGGAGGAATTGTGAATTTACAGGGTTTTTAGGGTTGGGGGTAAATGGGGTTCTGGTTATTTTGGTGAGAGAGAAGAGAGAATGCAAACTTTGTGTTCATCGAAACAATTGTGTGGTGAAAACGTGTGTGTGCTAAGTGAATGTTGACCAAAAGAGTATTCTTAATAAACGTTTTATCTTATCTCTTTTTTTTGTAACCGGTTAATAATGAAACCCTATTGGGTAAATAAGGCCCATTTATATCTCACGTCTCACGTTTGTAAACTTGTTTATTGAACTTGGGCCTAAGCCCAAGTAATTCCCCATCCGTTTTCTTTATTGTTGGATTTGGGCCTATTGGGCTGATTAATAAGATTTTCCAAAGCAATATTCAAAACATTGGGCTTTTAGGCCCATTAATATCAAGTGGGTCCCACATAGGCCCAATAATTCTTCAATAAGTTTAATCCGCTAAAGACGAGCTCGTTTTTGGCTTCATCGATCTTTTTCTTCAAACTCGTGCCGATTTTTGTCTGTTTTCACGAACTTTGGTACCTACACACACGAAACAAGAAAACAAGCAAATACAATACAATATTCATGATATTTATGCACTTATTGATTGTTTTATGATACGAATGATATGAGTAAAATCACTCATATCAAACTCCCCTTGCTAAGCAATTGTCGTGTCCTCACGCAATGATAAAATAAAACTCTAACTACACCATTATTTGACTTTTTGACTTTTATTTTGCAAAGACATAATGTATTGCTTTCATTATTTGAAAAATAACTTTTAGGATCATAAAACTCAAATAGAGTCATCGTCTGATAGGTGTGTAAACACCCATCCTTTTTACCACTTAATTACAATAATAACCAAGCCAAAACGTGCATTTTATGTCTTTTATGTCGGAATTATGCGTGGTTTGTGTTTTTGTTGTGATTTAGGACGAAATGGTGAAAAGTAGAGAAAACACGGACATTCACGGGCATTTACGGGCTTTTATTGAAGAAAAATATGAAAAGACGAAGTCAAGAAGTCAAGAGTGCAAAAAGAACGGAAGTCCAAGACCAATTCTGAAGATTTATCGAAGAAAAAGTCAAAAGACAGAAGTTTACTAAAAGCCGAGGAACTCAAGTCTATTTTATTGAAGAATTAAAAGACGAGTTCAAAAGAAATCCCGAGCCACAAGTCATTAGAGTCCAAGTTTAAAGAAGATTAGAAGAATAAAGGACTAATGATGCAATTAATGAAGATTAAAGGCTTAAGGACCTAATGACGCAATTAAGAAGAAAGGAAGGAGGGGAGGAAGCTTCCTAATCCTCCCCTATATATAGTTTAGCTAATTAATCATTTTTCTTTGTTAGCTAATTTGACAAATTAGTTCTCCACTTTTATTTTATGCACCTTTAATTACTTGTCATTTTAAATACTTGTTTTGCACTTTAATTTTTTTTTAAATTCCAAGTAAGTCTTTTAATTTTGTTCTTTAATCTTTAAGCTTTTAATCTTCTTGTTCATCTTCTTTTTATAAATCTTTGTTTGTGTTGATTTAAAGTTTTCAATCTTAATCTTTTTCATCTTCTTTTTATTTAAAGTTTGAATCTTTTTAAATTTTCGTGTCTTGTTTTCAAAGTTTTTATAAGTTTTGATCATTTACCTTGCTTATTGGTAGCTTATTGGAGTTTTTCTTGGCTTATTGTCCTTGAAAAAGTGCTAAAAAGTTGCTTAATTTCGTCCTTGTTCTTGTTCCTAGTTTTTAGGAAAATCTGGTATAAATTCGCAATTGTCTCCAATATTGCGAAATTACACTTCCTTGATAATTGCGGATTTGTTCTTTAGTCCATCTTTGCGAAATCTTCTTCAGCACATTGCGAAATCGAATCCCACTTTGTATTGCGGAATCATCAATTCCGCAATTATTGCGGAATTGTTACCCAAGCTACATTGCGGAATTCTTCTTCAAAATTGCGGAATTAGTGCATTTTTACTATTGCGGATTTGTGCTTTTATCTGGAATTGCGAAATCTATCCCTGGCTTAATTGCGAAATCGAATTAACTCCCTGTTGCGGATTTAGTGCTAGATTTCGCAACTATTGCGAAATCTTACTCTTTTGCTATTTGCGGATTTTTTTTATATAATTGCGAATTTAATTATTTTTTATTCAATATCAATTTTTAAACTTATTTTTCCCGCCATTTTTAATTAGCTTTATTTTAATTGTTTCATCTTATTTTTACGTCAATTTATTTTTACTTGTTTTGTCTTATTTAATTTTCGAATTTACTTTTCGTCAAATTTTAATTTCTCGTCATTTAATTAATTTACTTTTAACGTCTTTAATTTTATACCATTTATGTTTTAGTTAGTTTTAGCTTTACTTTAACGTCATTTATTTTAACGTCTTGCGATTTAATTTTAAAAAACAACCAAAAAATATTTGTCTCACCAAAAACAATTGAGTCGCATTTTGAACCGGAAATCAATTCGTTAAGATACCGAGAAAACGAACTTTTCAACTAGCAAAATTCCAGTTATCATCGTCCCCGACTTTTCACTTTTCCATGCCAAGTGCAAAAACAAGATCATTGTCAATCATAAGTCCCAAAATTAAACCAACTCATACAATTAATTTGTGTTAAACTCAATCTCCTATTATTCTGAATTGTATCTCTAGATTTTATTTGTCATTCACCAAAGGCTCATTTGACTTATTTGATATTTATTAGTCCAAAAATAAAGGCAAGAACGGTGTAAACTCAACACTCAAAACCTAACCTCGACTTCAAAAACCGTTGTCACTAAAGATAGCCCACATCAAGGATAACTTAACACGATTTGAGGGATAAATCCCCGGCCCCGAAATTTGGCTAATATGGCTACTTAAAAGCAATAATAAAACCTCCAAAGTCAATTATGACCTTATTAATGGAGTTAGCCACAACTACATCATAACACCTTTTGGCTCTTTAAGATGCAATTGTGCTCCTTATTTAAAATCCACACCCGAAGGCTCCTTGGACAAAAATAAGGGAATTGACATCACCATCCCACCTTATGGCTCATGATGATGAAACAATTTTTATTCAACACGTTCCCTTGCCATACACCCTAAGGCTCTAATGAAAAGGTTAGTGCTACATGACTCCCACCCGAAGGCTCCTAGAGAACATGTTTTTATTTATTCTTCTTTATTAATATGATATGTATAGTAAGCCAAGTTTCCGCAATCCCATGATCAAAAGTCCATGACGCTGACACCCTTAATGTGTTCTCACTTTAATTACAAGGGAAGAAAAAGAAGGAGTTACGAGTTAAGATATCAAGCCTAAACCGCTAAAAACTTCATTTATTAAGCAATTATTATTCAAGTGTGGAAAGTAAATACGAGGAGATTAAATCAAACACAAAAATACTTGCACAAAGAAGAATTAACCTTAGAAACTTATGATTGAACTCTATCATCTCTTGTTCTCCATATTGAAAAAATTTCAAAAATGTGAAATCAATGGATACTTAGCCTATTAAATCAAAGTTTTGGGTTTTCAAGTCATCTATAGAATCTTGCATCTTCTTATATTTTTTCATGTTTTAGAATTTGCGTCTTGAAGTTCCCTTGATAAACGACTTTCTAGGATCAATTATAGGAACTTGCGAAAAGTTCTTGTTCTTAACCCGTATGAGTTAAGACTTTCGCGTTTTAAAGCTCCCTATATAAAAGCCTAGCAAAACTTAATTCAAATACGTTAAGGAAAAGCTAAGGTAAAAACCGAGTCTAGTCAAAAACTATTTTTATTTTCACCAACGGAAAGCCTACATTTGTGTCAAAAGCACTTATTTTATTTGTTAAAACTTAAAAATAACACTAAAAATTTAAAATTTTATTGTAAAATGAGAAAACAACGTTTGGACACGACAAAAGCAATAGCAAGCGATTATATCGATTGACTCCCCCATGCTAAAACCAAACATTGTCCTCAATGTTTCTTAGCTCAAGAGTAACACCCCCTTGCTAAAACACGAAGAGTCTAATGCAAAATCCTAACATGGAAAGAGCACGCAAATCTATAAGCCGTTTATTAATTATGCCTCAAGATAAAACGTTAGTCGATAAAAATCAAAGGATAGAGAATGTTCCCCTTTTTGGCATTCAAAGAATGGAAGATCAAGTGGACCGGCAAAAACCGAACACGAGAGTCTTCAAAGATTAGGGTCATACCTAAGATTCACAACACAACAATACACGAGCACGAGCTTGAAAGACCAAGCCTTATTAGAGTTAGAAAATAGAAAGAAGATAGAATGTATGGGACTCCCCCACAAGGCACCTCGTTTTTTTTTCACCGAGTCATGAGCTCGACTCGATCCCCGCATTCATTGGTACTTAGGGAAAATGGTGAAAACCGGCATAATAGTATAGAATCCAACATAAAGCGCGATGCCGGGGTCAAAGATCTCATCCTCGTTGTCGGATGACAAACGAAAGGATAAAAATCCAACACAAATATCCAAAAAGAGATAGAAGTCACAAATATTGGAATGAATATAGCATGCTCCCCGAGATAAACTCGCACCAAGATGATCGAAAAATCTTTCAATTATTGCATCGGTGAAAGGCCGAGATTTCCCTAAATCAACGATTCCGGGGTCGAATACCTCGTCCTTGTGAGAGAAAGGAAAAGACAACACGGTGTCGTCCCCCTATGCTAATCCAAGATCATATAAAGCACATGGTAATGGTGGTATAAAAGTCTTAACCATAGTGGTTTCAACTTGCATGACTTTGTCGACCTTGTCACTCTTAGGAATGTGAATAAAGGGATCATGGTACTCAAAATGAGTCGCATGAAAAACCCGCACATTAAGATCAAAGCGAGTGGGAAGGATAATTGGAGAAAAAGTAATTTCTCCCTCCGGGTCAACATTATCATCATCATAAATCGGGTGATCAAACCAAGAATCTTCATCACCGTCATTAAACTCTTCCTCAAATTCCGAAGGAATGTCTATATAAAGAAACTCATCAACCTCATTCAAGAGAAGATCATCATCATAAAGGTTGTGAGCTGTAAGAAGTATGATGCTCTCAAAATCCTCTTGAAACAATGGATTATTGTTCATTGAAGCTTCAAAGAGAGGATTTGAGTAGGTCACAAAAGTGTCATCAATCTTGTCATCACAAGAAATATCCGACAAAGTATCAAGTGTGTCACACTCGGATACAAGATCATCATTCTCATTAGAAGGTAATTCATCGAAGAATTCCTCGAGAATGGTAGGTAAAACACGAGAATCACGCTCGATCTCGAGATCAGAAACGTCTTCACTTCCCCGTGGAAGTGGATCAATGATAGCAAAAAGTTCATCGGCGAACTTATCGAATGAATAGTCACTAACCTCACTCGGTGTGAAGTTAGAAATCAAAGGCTCTTCAAACGAAGATTGTGCCTTAGGAACATCAATTTGGTCCTTCGAAGAGAGTGAAAATGAGTCCATTTTCAAAGATTGTTCAATTAAAGCAATATCACTCTCGGGATCAAAATTCTCACTATCAAACTCACTAGCATTAAATGGTGCACTAAGGTATTCATCAATTTGTCTTTCAATCTTAGAACTATCATCCTCGTGTGGAGTGAGTGGAGATGAGGAAAGATTACAACATGATTCAACAAAACAAGCTTCTTCCTTTGAATTTAACTTTTCTTCATCACAAAATGAGGTTTCCAAAATTGGAAAAACACCTTTATCAAAAAGATCTTTCTTATTACTTTCAATAGTTTCAACAAGTTTCACACTTTCCACTTTCTTGGAAACAAATCTTGGAATCTTTTCCGGTTTGAAAACAATACTTTTATCTCCATAAAACAATTTAATCTCCTCTTTCCTCATATCAACTTGAACATGAGCCGTGCAAAAAATGGTCGTCCTAAAATGATAGGCACACGAGGATTGGTCTCATAATCAACGATAGCAAAATCGGCTAAGTACAAAAACTTTCCCACTTTAACAATGACATTTTCAGCTATACCAACCGGACGAGTGGTGGTACCATTAACAAGCTCAATGATCATTCGAGTGGTACTAAGTGGTGCATAGTCAATAGTTTTCCAAATGGCTAGGGGCATTAAGTTAATGCTAGCTCCTAGATCGGCTAAGGCTTTGCATACCCCAAGCTCATTGAAAACACAAGGTATCAAGAATTGACCCGGATCTTTATATTTCGCGGGAAAGAAATCAAAGAAAACCAAGGTAATAATCACATTTAAAGTAGCCTTGGTGACATCTAGAAAGGTTTCCTTAGGTGGAGGATTAAACTCAATCACTTCAACTTCTTCTAAATTATCACAATCATCATAAACGGTTATGGCCTTAAGCTCTCCCTTTGGGTTTGGAATGGTATTACTAGGTAAGCAACCCGAAGAAGATGACGGTTTAGACATAACTCCCTCAAACATCGAAAGCAATTTATTTTGACCTTGTTCCAAACTTTGTTGCATACGATTGTGACTTTGCTCAAAACGGTTTTGGTTTTGTTCAAGTCTTTGTTGATTAAGCTCAATCTTGTTATTTTGCCCTTTAATCGTATTTTGAAACTCATTTTTCAAAGTTTCCATTTGTCCTTGAATATTATTTTGAAAAGCTTTCAAATTTGCCTCATTCGTTTTAATGTAGCTTGACAAATCATTTTGATTATTGCTTTGAAAACCTTGATTGTTTTGATTAGCCTTAAACCCATTTCCTTGATTGTAATTCCCTTGGTTACCACGGTTAAAATTATTCCCATTGTTTCCATTGTTGTACCTATTTTGAACCGGTGGAAAACCCGGTGGAGCAACATGATCTTGACGAGGAACTTGACCGTTGGAGCCATAAGTTCCCGTCGCGGCAAAAGCACTAGCTTGATCAAACCCCGTGGCTAAACAAGCATAATTAGGATGTGCTCCACCACATGATACACAAACATTCTCAACCATATTAATCGATCCATGAGGATTCTTCCTAATCTCATTCAAAAGCGTGTCAATCTTAGAGTCCAATCTAGCAATCTTGGTATTAGACGAATTCACATTGGAAACACTCGGTGTGTTTCGTGAATATTGCACTCTAGATTTATTCTCAATTATACCCCACGCGTCTCTCGGAGTTTTTCTTAAAAGATTACCACCCGCGGCGGCATTTAAAGAGTCTTGTTCAATCATATTAAGTCCATTATAAGAAGTATTTATTTGATGCAATTCCGAGAAACCGTGGTGTGGACATTGTCTTAACAAATTTTTAAATTTTTCCCAAGCAACCCCAAACGATTCATGCACTTTTTGTTCAAATCTAGTGATCTCCTTCTTAAAGTGTGTTGTTTTGGACGGTGGAAAGAAATAATTCATGAACTTAGACACTAAATCATCCCATGTAAAAATCGAACCCGGTGGTTCTTTCTCATACCAAATCTTAGCATTATCCTCGAGCGAGTACGGAAAAACCATGAGCTTAATCGCGTCATTCGGCACATCTCTAAACTTGAGCGTCGAGGTAATTCGAAGAAAATTCCGAATGTGAGAATGCGGGTTATCGGTCTCATTGCCATGAAATTGGTCGGCACGAATGAGTGATAAAAGACCCGTCTTAATGTCAAAATGATCCGCAAAAATAGCCGGCACAACGATTGCTTCCCCATACCCTTCGGTGGGTGAACAGAGCAATTCCTCCATTGTTCGGTTATCGGCCATCTCTACAACAATAGGTGGAAGCACGGGTTCCACTATTCGTTGTTGACGATTTCTATTTCTACGAGGAATATTTTCAAGCCTATTAAAATCAATCATAAGTCTAGAAGAACGTAATTGCATACACTACAATGACGAGAATTTAGAGGATTGAAGAAAAGAAATTAGACAAGAAGATTATTTTTGGTATCTTATTTGGTATTGCTCAGTCAAAATTGATCGATAAAAAACAAGGAATAAGGATAACTACTATGGAAGTAAATTACCCTCAGTCGACTTTGAAACGATAGTTGAAAACCTAAACGTCTCGAGGTTCAATAAGTAAACTACAAAAATAAGATTTAATACTACTTGAGTCGGCAAACCAATAATAGGTCGTCCCTCTCAATATACGCACAAGCAAGCGGGGAAACGAGGTGGCACAAAGCACTTAAAAACCTTTTTCCTTAGATGGCCTTTTATAGCACGTCGCCTTATACCCACCTTATAGTTTGTATAAATCGAGTTCAAACTTCTTATTAGTATTTATCTATTTGGCCTTTTTATTTTTGTTTTGGATTCGAATACAATAGCTAGGTGATGAAATCCCAACTAAGGTCTTATTTGGAAAGTATGTAAATTTATTGTTCTACGTAATACAATATAGTAATCACAAAAAAAGAGAAAAACGATACATACTATAATAACAGAAAAATAACAAAACCTTCCGAGGACGGAAAGGGTCTTCAAATCAACGATCAACAAATCTTCACGAAAACGAATCGTACACAAGATCCCCGGCAGCGGCGCCAAAATTTTTGATGTGTCGATGATAGTATATGTGATAATTAGATACGTTATAGGGTAAATTAGTAAATTACCTTTAGGAAAAAGTAATAGACTAAAATTACCAAAGACGAATTCAATTAAACACATGGATGAACCAAGTTCGTTGTACACGAAGATCTTATGAATTTGAGACGTATTGTATCGATTTGGATAATTGATTCGAATTGGTTCTCGGTTTTTAAACTAAAAATTAAATCTACCAATTTAAAACTTAATTTTATCCTAAAGTGCATGAATCGTAAACCCAAATTAATTTAATCTAAAACAATTACTTAAAAATTAAAACTATTTTAAAATTAAACTATTTAAAAATCTATTAAAATTAATCTATTTAATTAAAATAACTTTTACACTATTTTTAAATCTATTAAAAACTAAATTACTTCTAAAATTAATCAAATAAGTTTATTTAAAAACTAACTTTATTAAAATCTAATTATTTAAAAACTAATTAAATTTCTAAAATAAAACATTTTTTTATAATTTGTTTTTATTAATTAGTTATCTATCTTAATAAAATTGAATTAAAAAACTAATTAAAACTATGAAATTATATTAACTAAAAACTGGCACAAGAAAACTAACTAGATCAATTTATTAAGCTGAAATTAAACCAAAATGACAACCCAATCAAACTGGTTATCACGTTGGGTATGTGAAGGGCAAGTATCGAGTTCGAGACCTGCGAGTGACATATTTTGATGTTTATTTTTTGGAGTCCAGATTTAAAGCAATATATTAATACTTCAGTAATATTAAACCGAATAAACAGTAGCTAACTAAGCCCAAGTACACAATACGAATTATCAGATCAAAGTTAATATCATTATAACAGATAAACAACTAGAAAATAAAGGAGAAGAACTAGGAACTAAGATAATCAAAAGTAACACCATTCTGACAGCAGACCACAAAACCAATTATACAGTTGTAAATCAAATCTAAACAAAAACAACTGTAAGTCAAGTTTCTAAATCCAGTAATACTAGATGAAATCCAAAACAAACTATGAACATTCAACACATAATTCTACCACGTTTAACTAGCAGACCCAATACTGAACACACAAAATTTACAAAAGAAAAACTAGTATAGAACTGAAAAGTACAAATTAATAGTCCCAAAAATAACAAACCAAGCTTGCATATTAGATTGCTCAGCAACTAATTCAAGCAATGAAAACTTCAGCAGACTATCAAAATCAAAAAACATCCACACAAATCATATTAAAGTCAACGAGAAACTTGCATACTCAAACTCTAATATATCAGATATTCAGAGTGCAACCCCTCAAGTTATAAATCAATAATCAATATTTCTTATCAATTTACTGAAACTAAAAACTTGGTACAACAACCCTTCTCACACTCTAGCTAAAATTCATCAATGACGAAAAAAACAGATCCATATCTTAAACACATAAGCATACAGAATAACATAAAACTAACATTAAAACTTATAGAATAACATAAAACTAAGGCAGATTTAAGCAGAAAGTAATTTTATGCTTGACCATTCTATGAAGATCCGTTGAGACGAAGGTAGGGCGCTGAGCCACCTTTAGAACCGAAACAACACCACCATAACCATCAAACACCATAAACCATAACACCACTATTCGAGTACCAAAAACATATGAATCGAACTAGTAACTTCAAACGCATGCCAGCAGCTTTTTTCTTTTGTATTTATTCAGTGGAATAAACACTAATATCCTTAACTCTAACTTTAATTATTCAAAATAAGCTATGATGAAAGCTTAATCGAATAATAATTTTTATATTATAACATCAGTTTTAATATATATTTAGACAGAAAATAACTTAGCAAAATTAACAAAAGCAGTAAAAGAGATAATAGACTGAAATCAATACTTTTATTAAATCATTAAAATCTTTACAATACTATTAAAAAGAAAATGACATCTAAACTAAATTTGACATTATAACACTAA
Organism: Glebionis coronaria; assembly: GCA_025667525.1. Taxonomy (NCBI): domain Eukaryota; kingdom Viridiplantae; phylum Streptophyta; class Magnoliopsida; order Asterales; family Asteraceae; genus Glebionis; species Glebionis coronaria. Next base: position 302,187,161 of record CM046875.1, read on the forward strand.
AGAAAAGAAAGGGATACAATTACTGAATAAATGGGGGGTATTTATAGCTGGAGAGAGGTGTTGGGTTGTTGATGAAGAACCATTTGTAGCCCTTAGATCATCTTCTCTTCTTCTCTCTCTTTTTTGTTAAGATCGGATGGCTGAAAAACATTTCCTTTAACTCGGATCGCCAACGTGGACATATGTGTGCTACTTGTGCTTTCTCCGAGCTGAGTTGTCCATTCCTTATTGATGGATTTGTGAGAGTGAGCTGTTACAACCAATCAGGAGAGGATAAACTGCCACATCAGCTACACCCCTCCATCATCTTCAATCCGGTTTTCGTGGGGAATTAATAGCAAATTGTGTGACTCACACGTGTGGAACAAAAGCCCCATTTAATTTGAGTGAATTAGTGAATTAGGTTTTGGAGGAATAGTTAATTTATAGGGTTTTTAGGGTTGGGGGTAAATGGGGTTCTGGTTATTTTGGTGAGAGAGAGGGAGAATGAAAACTTTGTTTTCATCGAAACAATTGTGTGGTGAAAACGTGTGTGTGCTAAATGAATGTTGACCAAAAGAGTATTCTTAATAAACGTTTTATCTTATCTCTTTTTTTTGTAACCGGTTAATAATGAAACCCTATTGGGTAAATAAGGCCCATTTATATCTCACGTCTCACGTTTGTAAACTTGTTTATTGAACTTGGGCCTAAGCCCAAGTAATTCCCCATCCGTTTTCTTTATTGTTGGATTTGGGCCTATTGTGCTGATTAATAAGATTTTCCAAAGCAATCTTCAAAACATTGGGCTTTTAGGCCCATTAATCTCAAGTGGGTCCCACATAGGCCCAATAATTCTTCAATAAGTTAAATCCGCTAAAGACGAGCTCGTTTTTGGCTTCCTCGATCTTATTCTTCAAACTCGTGCCGGTTTTTGTCGGTTTTCCCGAACTTTGGTACCTACATACACGAAACAAGAAAACAAGAAAAATACAATACAATATTCATGATATTTATGCATTTATTGATTGTTTTATGATACGAATGATATGAGTAAAATCACTCATATCAGATATCTATCATAGGTTGATGAATCATTTTAGTATTTGGTTCATGTATTGATTGGGTGCATTTGTTTGTTAGCTTTTTGCTAGTGCGTGGATTGTTGGAGAAGCTCAATCAGGTGAGTTTCATAGTCCCATATCTTTTAATGATTTTGACTTCCAGATGGGATGGAAGAGACACTCATTATGGTTTTGTAAATTTTTGTTGTGAATGATTTATGATTGGTGATGGACTTGTGTGTACTTATGTGATTAACTGCTAAAATGGTTCATGATTGTTTTGTGATTTGACTTGGTACCAAGGGGATGTTGACAAGGCGGGGCTTTGGGATTGGTTCATAGGTGTATGGGCGCCTATGGGACCATGGTGTTTGGAAAGGCTTAGAGCCTTGGAATTGGTTTGGTATGGTTAATCTTGAATTGTTAGTTGTTAATGTAACACCCCACTTGGATAAGTGGACCGTTATGTGTATTTATAACGTGTCATCAAAGCATATAAGGTCAATGTCCTAAAACATTAACTGACTAATAAGTGTGAAAACACTTATCCTTTTACCACTTAATTATAATAATAACCAAGACAAAACGTATATTTTATGTCGTAAATATCGGAATTATGCGTGGTTTGTGTTTTTGTTGTGATTTAGGACCAAAATGTGAAAAGGGAAGAAAATACGGGCTTTCACGAGCTTTTATCGAAGAAAAAGACAAAAGACGAAGTCAAAAGATCAAGAGTGCAAAAAGAACGGAAGTCCAAGGCGTATTCTGAAGATTTATCGAAGAAAAGTCTAAAGACGGAAGTTTAATGAAGTCGAAGAACTCAAGTCTAATAAATGAAGAGATTATAAGACGAGTTCAATTAATCCCTAGACAAAGTCGAAAAAGTCGAAGAATTTAGAAGACGAAAAGACGATAGAAGAAAGAAAGGAGCAACACATGCTAACCTCCCTAATCACCTATAAATACCCTCCTAATGACACATTAGGAGGTGTTTACTATTTGACACATAGTTCTTCCCCCTTTAATTTTCATGTCATTTACTTAATTGTCATTTTAATTTCCTTGTCTTGCACCTTTAATTTCTTGCCTTTAATTTCAAGTAAGTCTTTTAATTTTGTTGTTGAATCTTGTTTTTAATTAAGTTTTTATTAATCTCTCATTCTTCCTTTCTTGTTCTTAAATATCTTTCGTTTGATTCGTTTAAATATATAAGTTTTTATCTTTATGCTTATTTTGATAAAAGTTTTATCTTGTTGTTCTTATCAAAGTTTTTATACGAGTTAAGATTTAGCTTATTGTGATTTTTGCTTATTTCCATAAGAGTTTTAAAAGTTTAATTTTTATTAAAGTTTATTTTATAAATCTTGTTATTTTTAGCATTTTGAAAGTCTTTAATTTGTGCTTATTTAGTCCCTTTTATTTTTGGTTTGGTAAAGTTTCGATTAGTGCTTATTAGTCATAGCTTATTTTATCTTGCTTATTTGTGTTTTCCACTGCTATTCCGATCACACCATTGGAAAGGGGTTTTAGATTCTGACCAACATTCCGATCACCCCCCATCGGAAAAGGGTTTTGTTATTCCGACGATGATTCCGATTGGGATTCCGACAAGGGTTTTTATTTGGTATTCCGATAAGAAGTATTCTGATTAACAATCCGATAGGATTTCTTTTGGGATTCCGATCAGGATTCCGACGTGTATTGTTTTGAAATTTCGATAGGAGTGATTCAGATCGTATTCCGACGGATACTTATTACGATTGCATTCCGATTGTAGTGGTAAGTTTGCATTCCGACGGCATACATTCCGATCGGATTCCGACAGGATTCCGATGGAGGGTATTCCGACAGGTATTTAATATTTTGTCTTAGTTTTATTTTTAAGTTTGCATTATTTTAAGTTTTCAAATTTTCATTTTTATTAAATTGTAAAATTTACTTTTCGTCAAGCTTTAATTTCTCGTCATTTACTTAATTTACTTTTAAAAGTTTTAATATTGCACCATTTACGTTTAATTAGTTTTAGATTTAATTCTCTGTCATTTACTTTAAAGTCTTGCAATTTAATTTTACTACAACGACCAAGCTATTATTTTATCCACCAAAAGACGACTGAGTCGCACTTAAACCAGTAATCAATTCGATTAGATACAATCAACGAACTTTAATTTTTAACTAGGTAAAAAGCTATTATTAAATGGCTCCGCTGCCGGCTCTTTTCGTAAAGATTAACGGTTTTCTGTGAGAGACGCGTTGAATTTTAGGATCCGTTCACTCGTGAACGTTATTTTTCTTGCTCAAAAATTTTCAAAAAGCCATAAAAATTAAAATTTTCAAAAATAGAAACACATTAAAAAACTCATATAACGTAATTCTTTTTACAAAGTGTTACACCAAAAAGATTTTATTTTTATTTTTGCAAGTACATATATATTCTCTATTTCTTTGGTATCTTTTTCTTTTTCTTTTGCAGGTGTATGCGTACTAGATCTTCACCTTATTCAGAGCCCGAGACTCGTGAAGATTTAGATATGGCTGGTGTGCACAACAACAATAATCCACCCACCCCAACATGAATAACAACAACAATGTTCCCCCACCCGACCTTCGAACGATGGAGGAGCTATGTCAACCTACGATGAATGGACGCGGAGGACCGATTGCGCCGATGCAAATCACGACTCCAGAGTTTTCATTGAAGCATCACATGATCCAACAAGTTCAAAACACTTGTCCATTTCGCGGATTACCGGAATGATGATGCCAACAAACACCTCGACAAGTTCATTACCGTAACTCAAAGCATGAAGTTGCCCGGTGTTACCATGGCTTTTCTTCGCCTTCACCTATTTCCACACACCTTATCTCACCATGCCGAAAATGGTTTGATCGTCTTCCGAAGAATTCCATTCATACTTGGGACGAGATGACTCAACGATTTTTCTCGCGCTACTTTCCACCATCCATGGTCGCGAACCTTCGAAATCAAATTAGTGGATTTACACAAGAACCCGATGAATCACTTTTTGATGCTTGGGAACGATATAATGTTTTGATCGATCGATGTCCAAACCACAACATGCTCCCCGTCACCTTAATTGATACTTTCTACAACGGTTTAACTTTTCGTGATCGTGATACGATTAATGCAGCCGCCGGTGGCACATTTATGAAAAGAAGACCCGAGGAGTGTAGAGAGCTTATCGAGAACATGACTACTCACCACAAAAATTGGGATTCATCCGCATCTTCAAGGAACAACCCGAGAGTCAATGTTTCTTCTACTTCTTCAAACCCTGATATCACCGAATTGACCCGCGCAATGATCGAAATGAGCAAAAATATGCAACTCTTAGCTAAAAATCAACAACAACAAGTTAAAGCTGTTGCAACTTCTTGTGAGATTTGCGGGGGTCTTCATTCATACACTAATTGTCCTTCTACTCATGACAATCTGGAAAACGTGTATGCGGCTCATGGTAACTATTCAACGGAAAACTACAAAGCCCGACCTCAAGATGATCGTAACTTGCTAAGTTACCGTTCTAACAACTTTCTTTCACCCGGTTTCTCTCCTCAAAACCACAACCCCAATAACTACAATAGAAGCAATCCAAACCCACCTCGAGCTTCTAATCCTTATCACCCACCCGCTCAACACGCATCACCCCTTAATCAAGATGTTAAACTTTCATGAGGACCCAAGGAGAGCAAATCAAGAATCTGCAAAGCCAAATCATCAACTTGAAAGGAGATATCAGTAAGCAAGGGAATGATATTAGAACCGAGCTTCGACATGATATACAAACCTGTTTTACAATCAAACAAGTGATTTGAAGAATATGCTGGCTAGTTTCTTACCAACTACTCAACCCTCTACTTCAGGCTCTCTTCCTTCTAAACCGTCACCAACCCAAGAGAGAATGTGAGTGCTATTACTACACGCAGTGGAGCAACCTTAGTAGGACCATCTATCCTTCCCCCAATTACTCCATCCATACCTCTTCCACCACCATTTATCCCTCCTACTCCCACGCCTAGTATTAGTTCTCCATTACCGTCTCCACCTCTACCAGCAGATGTTCCCAAGAAACACCCTTCACCAACCCCACCTTCCACCTTTAAACCTTCAACATCTCAACCTTTACCTGCTACACCTACACCAACTAAACCTAACATCCCTTTATCTTTCTCGCTTGGACAAGTGCCAATTGCTCACCAAGGATGATATTCAAGTATCAAACTTTTTGAAGAAGATTTCGGGACTAACTAATAACAAGATTTTTACTAGTTGAAAAATTCGTTTCTCGGTGTCTCTTCGAATTGATTTCCTGTTCAAAGTGCGACTCAGTCGTTTTTGGTTAAGAAAAAGGGAAGTTGATTATCTAAAACTAATTTAAAAGTAAATGAGAAAAGTATTTAAAAACAAATTAAAGACAAGTTCAAATAATAAAAGTAAAACAAGGTGAATATGAAAAACTAAAAGTTAAAACGATATTAAAACGAATATTAAAACAAATAATAAAACGTAATTTAAAGCGAAACAATTAATAAAAATAAAACTAAACGAAGAAATTAACTATCGACTCGAAAATAAGGTTTACTAAATGAAAAAGGAGAGAATAAAACTAAAATGGTACTTTAAAGCTAAACGAGGCAAAACCTAAAGCGGGTACTAAATAAAAGATAAAACTTAAACTTTACGAAAAAATGTTAATTTTAAAATTAGACGAAAAATTCAACTAAAAATACGTAACTTTCAGAAATAAAATCGGAACAACTTTCAGATAAAACTAGACAATTACGGAACAATACTAATAAACAAGCAAGCAGGCAGGCTAGCTGCTGGAAGCAGCCAGCCTAGCTGCTTGTTTTTGGCGCCAAAATGGCTAAGCAGCCAAGCTAGTAGGAGATGAATTGTAATACTTTCATTCGGAACTTTACAAGTTCCGAATCGGAACTTTTCTTGCCATTGGTTCGGAAGTTTTTTGTTTAAACTGATTCGGAACTTTTTAGAAGGCTTTCATTCGGAACTTTTTTTAAAAATCATTCATTCGGAACTTTTTAAAAACTATTCATTCGGAACTTTTAAAAATCATTCATTCGGAACTTTTTTAAAAACTATTCATTCGGAACTTTTAAAAACTATTCATTCGGAACTTTTAAAAAACTATTCATTCGGAACTTTTAAAAATCATTCATTCGGAACTTTTTTAAAAACCATTCATTCGGAACTTTTTTAAAAACTATTCATTCGGAACTTTTAAAAATCATTCATTCGGAACTTTAAAAAAAAACATTCATTCGGAACTTTTTAAAATAAATTTATTCGGAACTTTTTAATACAAATTGATTCGGAACTATTCAATACAAATCGATTCGGAACTTTAAAATGAACTCATTCGGAACCTGGAAAAATAAGAACAGTACGTAATGGAAGAAACAGGGGAACACGAATTTTAGCCAAAATTCATCAAGTTCAACCAAAAGATTAACCCAAAATAACCACTAAATATCAACTAACAATAATCAATCAAAACAAATCAACAAAACTAACAAATAAAGCCAAATCAATCAAAACCCACTTGATCAAAATCATAAAAATTCAAGAACATGAACAATGAAGATAAAGAACAAATCAAACAAGAAAGGTAGAAGGAGATTGGCAATAAGATAAAGATTAACAACAATTAAAGGTAAACTTACTTGGAAATAAAAGAAGATTAAAGGTGCGTTACAAGAGAATTAAAGTGCATAAAATTAAAGAACAAGGAATGAAAATGGGGAAGAGAGGCTTGTCAGGCCTCCCACAACTACAAATGAATCTAGTAATGTGTATTTATAGGGGAGGAAGGGATTAGTGGAAGGAAGCTTCCTCCCCTCTTTCTTCTTTTCCTTAATTGCGTCATTAGGTCCCTCCTTTCTTTAATCTTCTTAAATCTTGGACTATAATGACTTTGGCTCGGGATTTCTTTGAACTCGTCTTGTAATTCTTCAATAAATTATACTTGAGTTCTTCGGCTTTTGGTAAACTTCCGTCTTTTGACTTTTTCTTCGATAAATCTTCAGAATTGGTCTTGGACTTCCGTTCTTTTTCCACTCTTGATCTTTCGACTTCGTCTTTTGTCTTTAACTTCAATAAAAGCCCGTGAAAGCCGTGTTTTCTCCAATTTTCACCTTCTCGACCCTGAAACACAATAAAAACACAAACCACGCATAATTCCGCCATTTACGACATAAAATATACGTTTAGGTCCCGTTTTAATGTAATTAAGTGGTAGAAAAGATGGGTGTTTTCACACCTATCAAATCCCCTACACTTAACCATTGCAATGCCCTCATGCAATGCATAGCAATAAAGCAAGGTTTACACTTTCCATCATAATCAACCTACTTTGGCCTTTATTAAACAACTAAGGAAAATCAAAAAGATAGAAAATAACAAGATGCAAGAAGGAAGAAACATGTAAAGAAATCTAAGACTTACATTAGGGCTTGTGTGTCATGAATGTTTATCACCCTCAAGTTTCACGTTCCCCATGCCAAGCTTAAAAACAAGATCATTGTTAGTACAAGTTAGCATAACAAACATTTACTCATGCGGTTCAATTAATCACTTAAACTCCTTTATTCCTATAGGTATCTCTTATATTTTATTGATGTCTTGACTGATCACGAGGATGCATTGTTGACTTATTTCGATAATTTATTTAGGCTGAAAGCAAAGTAGGACGATTTGATCAATAGTTAGCTAAAGGACAAAATCTCTTAAAACTGCTTCTCGGGATATCAAAAAGTTCATATCTTGGTATAACTCGGTTCACGATTTGAGACCTTTCTCGGGCCGATATTTGGCATGTACTTCATACTTCATATCTTGAGAGACGTGCTTGAGATAATGGTCTTCTCATCGTTCATAGAGTTCCTTCACTTGGAGACTTTTGAGGGGTACTCCAACTTTGTTGACCACGACCTCATGATTATTCTTCAATCTCTAATTGGGATTTTGAGATACAACGATCCGCCTCCTTTTCGGACTTGGATCTATTTATCCTCATACCTTGTTAGGGTCTTTTCGGATAGACTTCTCCATCATCTTTATGGGAGTTGATTGCTTTTCGTCGTGAGTCTTGATCCTTCATATTGACTTTGGGAATAATGCTTTTCACATCACCTTGGATCTTTAGCAATAAAATGGAATCCTCATGCCTTGTTAGGGCCTTTTTGGACTCGCCAATCTTTGCGCCCCGCTTCATAAGTTATGCCTTGGCTATGAACTCTTATCATTACCGAGCAACTTTTAAACGATCTTGGGCTAGAAGCTTAGTAACTTTTCAAATCGTACGACCTTACTCATTGCAGATAATTTATTAGCAAGTGATGGGAGAAAAAGATCATAATTAACTCACATAAGTTAATGAGAGAATACCAAACTTGTAACCAACTCTATCATTTCTCGTTCTCCACAATTTAAAATCTCAAGGAATGAGACTCGTGAATGCTTAGCCTAATAAACCAATTAAGGTCTACATGGTTAAGGATACTAGCTAGAGTGAACTTGGATAAGTAAACTCGGGTTGAGTCAAAAAATTCACAACGGGCCTAATATATCTAAGATATCTAAACTTGCTAAAACCATTTTATTAAAATGCTAGAAAGTAACAAAAATAAAGGAGACTACAACAAGGCCAAAATAGATTAAAAATTTTGAAAAATGTCGAAAAATTGATTTTCCGGTTAAAATGAGGGCAAATACAAGGAAAAGACCACTTAACTTCGATAGAAGTCCCCCCTACACTTAATATAAACATTGTCCTCAATGTTTAAGCATGTGGGAGTAAACTCCCCTACACTTATGACATTGTGCACTTTGTTTAAATCTCGTTAAGGAAAAGACAACTAAAGAGATTCCTATTTTAATATTGAGAAATATAAAATAGTGAATCGAAAAGAGTTTAGGATAGAACCTGGAAGAAGGGAACACGGAATCACGGTTCGTCAAAAGTCATCAAGAGTGTGTCTTTGAAGCTCTAATCCCTGCACATGATAAGAAAGGGAACAAGAAACACCAATGGGGCTCCCCCTACACTTATGATGAAAATAGATAGATAATTGGGTTGCCTCCCAAAAAGCGCTTGTTTTTGTTAACCGTGTCACGAGCCTGACTCGTCCTCGAATTAAATGATCCATGGGGAAGCCTCGAATGTGATACCGGGATCAAAGACCTTGTCCTCGTTCCCGAAGGACATCAACAAAGGAGAGGCGGGGGGATAAGTCTTGAAAGGGAGAAAGGTCCTTTCAACATACGTATAGTATGTGAATTCAAGATCCACGGGAGGTGGGTTGGGTATAGTAAGCACATTGTCCTCCCCCCAAAGACAATGGATGCGGAGCAAACGGCAAAATCGTATTTTTATCAATCATAGCATAATCAATGTCACCTCCCGGGTCAAAGTACTCATCCTCCGTGATAGTGGCTAAAAGGGAGGATGGAAGGTGCTCGGGAGGGGGACTTGGGTCAATACTTTCCTGCAGCAAATTATCAAAAATAATGTCCCCCTCCGTGTCAGAGTCATCAATACCTGGAGGGATGGAGTGGATATCGATTTCTTCCAGCAATGGGTCATTATCTTCAACGGGAGGAATAGATGGAGGTAAAGACTTGGAAAGAGAAGGAGAAGTCAACGCTTCGATTTGAGCAATAAGAAGGTGCACTTTCTGTAATCCATCCCGAAGAAGCACGTCTTCTACCTCATCCACAAGATCATGTTCATCGGTGAACTGCTCGTAAACCGGAGAAAATAAATCGTCATCGTTTGCATCTCCCGGTGGAGATTGAGAAATTTCAAAAGTGAAATTCTCATAGCAGAGAGAAGAATCGACAGCACTAGGATCGACCTCGCCCGTAAGAACAACGTCGTCCTCAGGCTCCATAGCAGGTAAGTCACAAACCTCATCATCCAATACTTTGTCGAGACCAACACCACGAAGCTCATGCAACGAATCTAGATCCTTAGACGCAGTAGGAACATCGAGAGTAGGAGCAGCAATTTCAGAAGATGAGTTGAAAGTGCATACAACATCATCGTCATCATCATAATAGTATTGACGCACAAGCGGAGGGGTATAATCACTAAGATTAGATACTTGCTCTTGTTGCAGTCGCTTTTCCTCGTCCCTAAGTTCTTTAAGCAAAACAACGGCCTCTTGAAGTTGCAAAACAATGGAGTGTGTTTCTTCATTCAAGGTAGTGAGTTGTGGGTCAAGATGAATTTGCTGAGAGGATTGATGATTGAGGGTGTGATGTGGGGGCTCATAGTGTTGAAAACCTGAATTATAGCAAGGTTGTGGCTCATAGTTGTTCATCGGTTGAGAATAATTAGAAACCGGGTTTGGTTCATAATAATCCATAGGTGAAGAAAACTGAGGATCCGGATGTTGCTCATAATAATTCATTGGTTGACAATAATAGGTATCGTGAGGACCCCCACAGTTGTTGCAAACCGGGTATGGAGAAAAATCAAGTGCATCTTGTGGATAGCTATTATCATTGTCATAATTGTACCCCGGTTCTTGCCCGTGACCATACGGGTATCGAACCGGGCACGAAACATGCCAATGAGAATCGCTTCCACAATAGATGCACGGGGGAACAGGAGGTGGGTTCAAAAAGAGTGAATTAGTCGAGTTGCACAAGGGACAAAATCCGAATTGTGTGTAGTCGATATCGTTTCCGCATCGTTCACATGTACACCATTGACAAGAGTTGTTCCCAGATAATTGTTTCCCACACCGGACGCAATGGACATAAAAATCCATAAAGAAAGATAGATAAGCAAGAAGAATATTTTTGGTGCAAAACTTTGAAAAAGAAATGCTTTTTATGATTTTTCAAATGTTTTTGGATTTTTGAAAATTGTTGGACACGAAAAATAACGTTCACAAGTGAACGGATCCCAAAATCCAACGCGTCACTCACAAAAAACCTTCGATCTTCACGAAAAGAGCCGGCAGCGGCGCCATTTTAATAACAAGATTTTTACTAGTTGAAAAATTCGTTTCTCGGTGTCTCTTCGAATTGATTTCCGGTTCAAAGTGCGACTCAGTCGTTTTTGGTTAAGAAAAAGGGAAGTTGATTATCTAAAACTAATTTAAAAGTAAATGAGAAAAGTATTTAAAAACAAATTAAAGACAAGTTCAAATAATAAAAGTAAAACAAGGTGAATATGAAAAACTAAAATTTAAAACGATATTAAAACGAATATTAAAACAAATAATAAAACGTAATTTAAAGCGAAACAATTAATAAAAATAAAACTAAACGAAGAAATTAACTATCGACTCGAAAATAAGGTTTACTAAATGAAAAAGGAGAGAATAAAACTAAAATGGTACTTTAAAGCTAAACGAGGCAAAACCTAAAGCGGGTACTAAATAAAAGATAAAACTTAAACTTTACGAAAAAATATTAATTTTAAAATTAGACGAAAAATTCAACTAAAAATACGTAACTTTCAGAAATAAAATCGGAACAACTTTCAGATAAAACTAGACAATTACGGAACAATACTAATAAACAAGCAAGCAGTCAGGCTAGCTGCTGGAAGCAGCCAGCCTAGCTGCTTGTTTTTGGCGCCAAAATGGCTAAGCAGCCAAGCTAGTAGGAGATGAATTGTAATACTTTCATTCGGAACTTTACAAGTTCCGAATCGGAACTTTTCTTGCCATTGGTTCAGAAGTTTTTTGTTTAAACTGATTCGGAACTTTTTAGAAGGCTTTCATTCGGAACTTTTTAAAAAAATCATTCATTCAGAACTTTTTAAAAACTATTCATTCGGAACTTTTAAAAATCATTCATTCGGAACTTTTTTAAAAACTATTCATTCGGAACTTTTAAAAACTATTCATTCGGAACTTTTAAAAAACTATTCATTCGGAACTTTTAAAAATCATTCATTCGGAACTTTTTTAAAAACCATTCATTCGGAACTTTTTTAAAAACTATTCATTCGGAACTTTTAAAAATCATTCATTCGGAACTTAAAAAAAAAACATTCATTCGGAACTTTTTAAAATAAATTGATTCGGAACTTTTTAATACAAATTGATTCGGAACTATTCAATACAAATTGATTCGGAACTTTAAAATGAACTCATTCGGAACCTGGAAAAATAAGAACAGTACGTAATGGAAGAAACAGGGGAACACGAATTTTAGCCAAAATTCATCAAGTTCAACCAAAAGATTAACCCAAAATAACCACTAAATATCAACTAACAATAATCAATCAAAACAAATCAACAAAACTAACAAATAAAGCCAAATCAATCAAAACCCACTTGATCAAAATCATAAAAATTCAAGAACATGAACAATGAAGAAAAAGAACAAATCAAACAAGAAAGGTAGAAGGAGATTGGCAATAAGATAAAGATTAACAACAATTAAAGGTAAACTTACTTGGAATTAAAAGAAGAATAAAGGTGCGTTACAAGAGAATTAAAGTGCATAAAATTAAAGAACAAGGAATGAAAATGGGGAAGAGAGGCTTGTCAGGCCTCCCACAACTACAAATGAATCTAGTAATGTGTATTTATAGGGGAGGAAGGGATTAGTGGAAGGAAGCTTCCTCCCCTCTTTCTTCTTTTCCTTAATTGCGTCATTAGGTCCCTCCTTTCTTTAATCTTCTTAAATCTTGGACTATAATGACTTTGGCTCGGGATTTCTTTGAACTCGTCTTGTAATTCTTCAATAAATTATACTTGAGTTCTTCGGCTTTTGGTAAACTTCCGTCTTTTGACTTTTTCTTCGATAAATCTTCAGAATTGGTCTTGGACTTCCGTTCTTTTTCCACTCTTGATCTTTCGACTTCGTCTTTTGTCTTTAACTTCAATAAAAGCCCGTGAAAGCCGTGTTTTCTCCAATTTTCACCTTCTCGACCCTGAAACACAATAAAAACACAAACCACGCATAATTCCGCCATTTACGACAAAAAATATACGTTTAGGTCCCGTTTTAATGTAAGTAAGTGGTAGAAAAGATGGGTGTTTTCACACCTATCACTAACCATCACCTTTAGTCTTGTTGAAGCTCTAGCCCAAATGCCTAAATTTGTTAAGATGTTTAAGGAATTGCTTAATAAGAAGGAGAAGATGGCCGAGTTTGTTAATACTCGATTGAATGAAAATTGTTCTGTAGTCCTTCTTAAAGAACTTCCGGAAAAACTTGGAGATCCCGGTCGTTTTGTGCTACCATGTACTTTTAACCAAACCGAAGAATCTACTGCCTTAGCCGATCTCGGGGCAAGTATAAATTTGATGCCTTTAATTGTTTGGAAAAAGTTATCATTACCCAACCTTACACCAACAAAGATGACTCTTGAGCTAGCAAATCGCACTCTCGCTTACCCTGTTGGTATTGCCGAAGATGTGTTCATTAAAGTTGGTACCTTTACTTTTCCGGTCGACTTTGTTGTTGTTGATTATGAAATGGACCCTCGTATTCCATTAATACCTTGTCGACCATTCTTGAGAACCGGAAAAGTCTTAGTCGATGTTGCCGAAGGTGAGTTAATCTTAAGAGTCAGGAATGAGGCACAAGTATTTAAAATGGGGAAGATCACAACCAAATCCAATGGAAGAGAATCAGCGAATATGATTAATGTGCTTGATGATTTTGTCGTCTACAACAATACTCTTTTTGATTCCTGCTATGACAATCCACTTTTCCAAGATGATGTGGATGATTCTCTCTCCAATTTAGACCCCCCACCAATTCATGAGTCTCCTCCAATTTATGATGACTATAATGATGATTCTAGTTCTGACATGGATGATTCTGATGATTTTTCTTCTGAGTATAAAGACATGCCAACTTATGATGATTTTGATGATGTTGATACTCTTTCGAGTGATACTTCACATGATGACCTTGCACCTACTTTTGATGAAGATCCTCCGCCAACAATGCTTGATCCTACTTTGGATGACTACTCATTTGAGGAAGACTTTGCTACTTTTCTCAACACTTACATCCCAAATGAGACTGATTCTCCTCCTTTGGACTTTGATGATGCTCTTTATCCTTCTTTGGATATGAAGAAAACCGTTTCAAAGGAGAAGAAGCCGGAAGACACCGATATCCGCAGTACTTATGTCTTGACACCTCTCTATCCACCTTCTGAGGATGAGATTGTGCGATTTATGAGCGGATCTTCTTCAAGGTCTACTGAGCCTGAGTGTTATTTTCCCCAAAGGAAAAGGTGTTCGATCCCGATATTGCAATTTCTAAGCCATCTCAGTATCCATCTGATGAAATAAAAGGAAAGATTTTTGGAAACCATGGAGATACGCTTGTCTGCATCATACTGTCTACCATCGTGCTCAATCTTTGCTTATGGTAACTGATGTGTCGTGGATAGTATAGTGATTATTTGATATACGTTATAGGGTAAATTAGAAAATTACCTTTAGGAAAAAGTAATAGACTAATAATACCAATGACGAATTCAATTAAACACGTGAGTGACTCAAGTTCGTTGTACACGAAGATCTTATGAATTTGAGACGTTTTGCTTTGATTTGGACAATCGATTTGAATTGGTTTTTGGTTTTTAAACTACAATTAAAATCTACAAATTTTAAGCTATTAAAACTTATCCTAAAGTGCATGAATCGTAAACCCCGCTATTTTAAAATTCTACAAACAATTAATTACTTAAAAATTAAAACTATTTAAAATTTAATCTTTTTAAAAATCTATAAAAGTAAATCTATTTAATAAAATAAACTTTTACTCTATTTTAAAAATCTAATTAAAACTTTTAAAACTAATTACTTAATTAAAAATTACTTTAAAACAAATCTTATTTAAAAACTATTTTTATTTAATTCTAAAATTATAAGAATCTAATTAATTAAAAATAAACTAATTAAACTTTTTAAATTTAATAAAAACATTTTTTTATATTATTTTTTTTATTTTATTCTATTTTTATTAATTATTTAGCTAAGTAAACTTTAATAAAAACAGTAATTAAAAAATTTATTAAAAATAAAACGGATTTAAAGTAAATAAAGTGTTACTAAATTAAACCAGCCAAAGTCAAATACACTATATTAATTAACTAACAGAGAGTAAAATCAAAAAGGCATTCAGCCCAGATGGTTATCACGCATGGCATACATCCGTGAGGTCACGGGTTCGATTCCAGGAGGAGACATATATTTTTTTTTTTATCTTTTGACAGTTGAGTAAATATAGTCTCAGGAGAGACTTATTGTAAGCTTATTTTCTATAAGCTGTGAGGACACAGCCTTTTGGGCTTTAACAGATCGTTTGGATCTGTTAAGCAGATAGTATGAACAATTATTCAGTAGCAGTAATAATAACTCAGAACAAAAATTCAAGCGAATCAAAATAAAACTAACTCAGCATAAATCAGTAACAACTGAACAATTAAATCAGTAAAACGAAGCTTCTAATATCAAGCATCCAACAAATTCATAAGCATCAGTATGAATCATTCACGCAATAACAGTAATACAAAAACAAACCATAACAGATTAATCATGCGAGTAAAAAAAACAGAAATCAGTAAATCGATTAAGTAAGTCTAAATAACTAGAGCTATCAAAACCAACAAATTTGCAGGAGAATAAAGTAAAAAATATATCAAATATTAAAACAATCTATATCAATAAAAACTATCAAAAATCAGATTCAAAACTAGCAGATTTAAAACCCAAATTCACTTAATCATGTGATAACCTAAACAGTAAAACAAAACTATTACAGCAAACCCTAAAAAACAGATCATCCAGTGAGCTATGACATCAAGTAAACAATATAAATCAAAACTAAATCAGTAAACATTTAGCAAGCTCAAACTCATATACTCGAAAACTAAATCAGTAAACATTAAGCAGTTTAAAGCTAAATCAGATAAATCAACCTACATATAAATCAACTCAATATTTAGCTAAAATTGAACATGAAAACAAAATTGAAACTCACCTTTTGTAGCAAACCGTTGAGTAGTAGGTATGCGCTGAGCATCCTATGACCCGGAAACTAAACCACCATCATCCACCATTATACCGTTCCACCATCACAAACCGACAAACCAAGCATATTTGTTTTTAACTTATCCAGTAGGGATAGGTTTAATCCAAAACTTAACTTTAAATATTAATTATATAAAATAGTAGTAAAGATTAATTCGCATAACAGTTTAAGCAATAAAGTAGATTAACGAGACACGATTGAAAAGAAACAACTGATATTTTATTAATTTCAGAAATATTACAAGATTAAAAAGAAATACAAATTAACCTAAAACAAATTCTACATAATAACTTTAAAGAAAAGTAAAGGATGAAAAATACAAGATTATTTGGGGGTTTTTATAGCCTTCCCAGGGCTTTGCTGAGGAGGATATTCACATCTCTTCTGGAATATTCTTCTTTAATCTAAGCCCCTGATCTTCATTCTTCTTTTCTCTCTCATTATTGGATGGTGGATATAGCACAACTAGCACACGGATTGCCAACGTGGCATCCGTGTGTGCTAGTTGTGCTTCTTTGAAGCCCAATGATTGGTGGGATTGGAGGAATGATGTGTATCTTCCACTGAAAAACAGCCACGTAGCCTCTTCTTTCCTCTCATTCTCTTCCTATAACCATGGGGCTTTTATTCCCCTTGGTATGAATTAATAGAATAAATAAAAAGCCCTATGTTAATTGGACTATTTATTGACCTAGGGTTTGAACACAGTAACTTAAAGTTACTGGTTATGGGTGATGGGGAAGATGATACATAGGTAACATCGAAAGAATTATTAATATGTGTGAGTGGGAATGAATAGGGTAAGGACGGTTTTATTAACTTTTGTATGACGTGTGAAAAATGGGTGAGAGGTATTATTTATTGTGAAAAGTGAAAGGAACGTTTGGTGTGTGATATTTGTGAGATAATAAAAAGAATGTGTGAATGATACATTTATAAACGTATTACTGAACAAAACCCTAAGGCCCATATCAATCCATGCTAAATTCGTTTCTTCCATATTTGGGCTTGGGCCTTTTCCATCCAATTTAACTTAGCAAATTGGGCCATTCCAAAAACGTGTATTGTCCCATGATGTTGGGATTTATTTGGTCCTTGACCCAAGAGTAGTCCATAGTTTATCCAATATTAAACTTTCAGGCCCAATAAGCATTTGTGGGTCCCACTTGGCCCGTTTTCTTGAATAATTATTAAATCCTCTAAAGTCGAGCTCGATTTTGGCTTCTTTGATCTTTTTCTTCAAACTTGTGTCGGTTTTGCCGATTTTTGTGATCTTGGTACCTACACACATTCAAACAAGAAAACAACATATCCAAGGCATATTTGCTACATTTTGTGCAATATTTCATTGTTTTAAGCTACAAATGATATGCGTAATTACACTCATATCAAATTCCCCCATGCTAAGCAATTGCCGTGTCCTCACGCAATGATAAAATAAAACACTAACTACAACACAACTTTAAGGATCATAAAAGCTCAAATAGATTCATCGTCCTCGACTTTTCACTTTTCCATGCCAAGTGCAAAAACAAGATCATTGTTATTATAAGTTGGTAGACTAACACGAACTCATGTGGGCCAATTATTCACTTAGACTCCCTTATTCCTAGTTGTATCTCTTATATTTTATTGTTGTCTTGAATGATCACGAGGATACATTGTTGACTTATTTCGATAATTTATTAGGCCTAAAATAAAGTGAACGATTTAATCAATAGTTAGCTAAAGGACAAAATCTTTTAAAACTGCTTCTCGGGACCTCATAAAGTTCATATCTTGGCATAACTTGCTTCGCGATTTGAGACCTTTCTCGGACCAATATTTGGCAGCGACTTTATACTTCGAACCTTGAGAGACGTTCATGAAATAATGGTCTTCTCTTCATATAGGAATTTCTTCACTTGAAATTTTGAGAGATTCATACTTGGACCACGACTTCTTCATTTTTCTTCAATCTTTATTTGGGATTTTGATATACAACGATCCGCCTCCTTTTTGGACTTGGCTTCATTTATCCTCATACCTTATTATGGTCTTTTTGGATAGACTTCTCCATGACTTTTTGGGAGTATTTGCTTTTCGTCGTGTGTCTCGATCCTTCATATTGATTTTTGATAAATGATTCTTCACATCACTTGAGATCTTTAGCAATAAAACATAGCCCTCATGTCTTGTTAGGACCTTTTTGGACTTGCCAATCTTCGCATCCCGCTTCAATAAGTTATGCCTTGGCTATGAACTCTAATCCATACCGAGCAACTTTTAAACGATCTTGGGCTAGAAGCTAAGTAACTTTTCAAATCGTTCAACCTTATTTATTGCAATTAAATTTATTAACAAGCGATGGGAGAATAGGCTTATAATTAACTCACATAAATTCCTGAAAGAATACCAAACTTATAATTTGCTCTATCATCTCTTGTTCTCCATATTGTAAAATTTCAAAAATGTGAAATCAATGGATACTTAGCCTATTAAATCACTGTTTTGGGTTTTCAAGTCATCTATAGGATCTTGCATCTTCTTATACTTTTGCAAGTTTTAGAATTTGCGTTTTAAAGTTCCCTTGATAGACGACTTTCTAGGATCAATTATAGGAGCTTGCGAAAATTTCTTGTTCTTAACTCGTACGAATTAAGACCTTCGCGTTTTAAAGCTCCCTATATAATAGCCTAGCAAAACTTAATTCAAGTATGTTAAGGAAAAGCTAAGGTTAAAAACCAAGTCGAGTAAAAAACTATTCTTATTTTCACCCACGGAAAACCTACATACGTGTCAAAAACACTTATTTTATTTATTAAAACTTAAAAATAACACAAAATATTTAAAATTTTATTGAAAAATGAGAAAAACAATACGTTTGGACACGACAAAAGCAATTGTAAGCGATTATATCGATTGACTCCCCCATGCTAAAACCAAACATTGTCCTCAATGTTTCTTAGCTCAAGAGTAACACCCCTTGCTAAAATACGAAGAGTCTAATGCAGAATCCTAGCATGGAAAGAGTACGTAAATCTATAAGCCGTTTATTAATTATGCCTCAAGATAAAATGTAAGTCGATAAAAATCAAGGGTAGAAAGTGTGCCCCTTTTTGGCATTCAAAGAATGGAAGATCAAGTGGACCGGCAAAAACCGAACACGAGAGTCTTCAAATATTAGGGTCATACCTAAGATCACAACACAACAAATCACGAGCATGAGCTTGAAAGATCAAGCCTTATTAGTGTTAGAAAATAGAAAGAAGATAGAATGTATGGGACTCCCCCACAAGGCACCTCGTTTTTGTTCACCGAGTCATGAGCTCGACTCGATCCCCGCATTCATTGGTCCTTAGGGAAAGTTTAAAGATCCGGGACAACCTCCGTAGGTATGTCCCCTCCAAAGTAATGTTTCACACGATGACCATTCACCTTAAAGTTAGGCCCGTCTTTTTGAGCTAGCTCAACGGTGCCATAAGGGAAAACTTGTGCAATGGTGAATGGTCCGGACCAACGGGATTTAAGCTTGCCTGAGAAAATCTTAAGTCTAGAGTTGAATTAAAGGACTTGATCACCAACATTGAAAATGCGGTTTTTGATCTTAGAGTCATGAATCCTCTTAGTCTTCTCTTTGTAGATCAAAGAATTTTCATAAGCTTGATCCCTTAATTCACTTAGTTCATTTAATTGAACCTTGCGATGATCACCCGCGGTCCTCAAATCAAAGTTACAATGCTTAAGAACCCAATACGCCTTATGTTCGAGTTCAATTGGCAAGTGGCATGCTTTTCCATAGACCAACCTAAATGGTGTACAACCAATTGGCGTCTTATAAGTCGTACGGAAAGCCCACAATGCATCGTCCAATTTATCCGACCATGAAGTGCGATTCTCTCCAATAGAACGCTCCAAAATCCTTTTAAGAGCTCGGTTTGAAACCTCCACTTGACCACTCGTTTGAGGGTGATAAGCCGTAGAAAGTCGATGAGTGACACCATATTTCTTTAGAACTTTTTCAAATTGTTCATTACAAAAATGGGTCCCACGATCACTTATAATAGCCCGCGGAGTTCCAAACCTAGCAAAGAGTTGTTTCAAAAATTTCACCACAACTCGAGCATCATTCGTGGGCAAATCCTTAGCTTCGACCCATTTAGACAAATAGTCCACGGCTACGAGAATGTATTTATTTCCTTTCGATGATGGAAACGGCCCCATAAAATCGATCCCCCACATGTCAAAGATTTCACAAACTTGGATAATGTTTTGAGGCATTTCATCCCTTTGTGAGTTCTTTCCTTGACGTTGACAAGCATCACAAGTCTTGATCAAGTCTTGGGCATCACGATATATGGAAGGCCAAAAGAAGCCGACATCAAAGACTTTCTTCGCGGTGGCGTTAGCACCATGATGTCCCCCGGTGGGTCCCTCATGACAAGATTTAAGGATATCTTGAGCTTCTTTGCCAAACACACACCTACGAATCACTTGATCCGCGCACACACGAAACAAATAGGGGTCGTCCCAAAAGTAATAGGAAATATCCTTGAAAAACTTTCGTTTTTGTTGGGACGACATACCCTTGATCACAAACTTCCCCGCATGGTAATTTGCGATGTCCGCAAACCATGGGGTACTATCATCACCACGAAAAGCAATCATACCAAGCGTCTCGAGAGGAAATGTTCCATTGATTTCCTTATTCTCTCGATCGCTTTGGTGAGGATTCTCAAGTCGAGATAAATGATCGGCCGCGAGATTCTCGGCTCCTTTCTTGTCCAGAATTTTGACATTAAATTCTTGAAGGAAGAGAATCCACCGGAGCAACCTCGGCTTAGGATCTTGTTTATTAAGAAGATATTTGATAGCCGAGTGGTCCGTATACAATATGGTTTGAGACAAGACGAGATATGGTCTAAACTTTTCAAAAGCATACACAATGGCAAGAAACTCCTTTTCCGTTGTAGTGTACTTTGTTTGAGCATCCGTCATAGTCTTACTTGCATAGTGTATAGGCAAGAAGTGTTTTAGCTTACGTTGCCCCAAAACCGCACCTACCGCATAATCACTAGCATCACACATAATTTCAAAAGGTAGATCCCAATCCGGGGCAACCAAGATTAGAGATTCGGTTAACTTCTTTTTAAGCATCTCAAAGTCTTGAATACACTCATCCGAAAAGATGAAAGGAGTCTCTTTTTCCAAAAGATGGGTCATAGGGCGAGCTATCTTAGAGAAGTCTTGTATAAAACGTCGATAGAAGCCGGCATGGCCGAGAAAACTCCTTACTCCCTTAACGGTGGTGGGTGGAGGCAATTTGGCAATCACGTCGATTTTAGCCCTATCAACCTCAATACCGGCCTTAGAGATCTTATGACCTAACACAATTCCCTCTTTGCACATGAAGTGACATTTTTCATAATTAAGCACAAGATTTGTTTCCTCACAACGTTGCAACATTCTTTCAAGGTTAGAGAGACATGAAGTGAAAGATTCCCCAAAAACCGAAAAGTCATCTGTAAAACCCCAAAATTTGGGCTTTTGACACATCACCGGCTTTATTACTATTATCGTTCATCATATAATATTTTTACAGATCATTTTTACAATATATCAACACAAGACTTATTACGTACAAAAATCATGCTTTTAGTATATAAAAGTAGTGATGTGTTTTAACTTAATATTATATACACACTTTTACCTTAACGAATATCGTCAAATTTAAAATACAACTTATAACTAGATTCATAATAAAATTTAGATTTAATTATTTAGAAGTATTCGATAAAAAGATTAATTAAATTATTTTCTTATTAATTTACGAGATATTTAATGGGAATTCACTTTTAAGATGATACACTTCTATGACGGCCGATAAATAATCGACATTTAACTAAACGAACACCTTAAAATTTATCCCTTTAGTTTCCCTTGTACACGTCATGATATATAAACAATGATACACCATACTTTGCTAGTTTAGGCCACATGCTTAAATCTAAAACAATCTAGCAAGATCCTAGCCAAGATATTTCATATCTATAGCAAATTCTAGTTAGATACACAAGATTTTGTACAAAATATATCCTAGATATTTCTCTCTCCCTAGCTCGTGCATATCTTCACTTCACAAACTCGAATCTCCCATATCCTACAAGATCTAGCTCAAGATATCTAGTACCACACTTAGGATTTTCCAAATCTTCTATATCTTTTTATTTGGCCGAGAGTTTCATACACACAATACACAAGTTCACAAAATCCCTTCATTCCTTTTCACACGTTTCCAAATCAAAACCAAATCAAAGCAAAATCAAATAATACCTCATGAAATCCTTCATGATCTTGGGAAGATTTGCACTTGATCTCCTTCTCTCTTCCGTGTATAAAACCTTCACCACTAACACCAATCCTCCACATCCTTCTATCTCTCTCGTCAAACACAAACACCATCAACTTCTTCTTTCCTTCTTTCTTCTCTGTCGAGAGCAACAAACCACCACCTTCAAATACAAAATCATAGCTGGTTCGCTGCCACTTTAATCCACCAGCAGCAGCGGCTCGAACCATCACCATCTAACCCTCTGCTGTTCAGCCGCCACTATCATAATTTACTTCAGCCACCATGTTGGTTGCTGCGAGTAATGACAACGGAGGTGTGTTTCCTGGCTGGTAGAAAACGCAGCAGGAGGGGCGTTTGGACCTGCTGATTTACAGCCATATAGAGGGGCTTTGGTCTTAGTGTTATTTGAGTTGAAAGGATCACATCTTTCTTTTCCTGTATGCATAAACAAAGATCGAACACCACTTGTCCTTGCTCCTCTTCCTTAGTTCGATGGCTGAGAAGAAAGGTGGAGGATCTTAAGCTTTGGAAACAAATAAGGACTCCAACATACACGAATTAGGGTTTTCTTAGGACCTTCGGGTTTCGTTCATCTACCTCCGTTCGCATCACAGTGAGTCACTTTTAAAATCATTTGTTGCTTATTCTTCTTCGTTACACGCATACTAGGATCCCTATAGCATGAGCTTGAGATCCCTTAAAACACAAAGCTCATAATTTTACTGTTCTTTGGGTTGCGCTAGTTTAAAACATGTTTTAGTAGTAAACAACAACCTTCTGATGTAAGCGAGACACCATAGGGAAACGTGCACTTAAAGCATGAACTGGGCAAAAACGTTAATGCTCGGTCTTAAGTTACGCCTTAGTAAGTAACCATGCCAAATTTGAACGCAAACGGACTACGTTTGCTAGGTTAAATGAATTAACCATACGCGTTATTTTATGTGTAAAACTAGCCCGAATAGCCACTTTTAGAGCCTGTTTAGACCCAGTAGAACCACGACTATAGATCTGTTTATGGGGGCATTTCGTAGATCACCTAGCCAGCTTTCCACAGCCTCTTGAATCACCTAAAACGGAGCTATAACGAATCGGGAAACTGACTTTGAAAACCTGCGTTTGAACACTAAAAGCTGTCAGCACTTGGATAAAAAGCTGACAGCATGTACATGTTGGCTGACCAGCCGACTTTGGCTGCGTTTTTGAGCGAGTTAGATTTAGATCTGGAACCCGACACCAACTAGGATATTGTAGATCTCCTGGCTACCTTTCCGTAGACACCAAGAACACTGAAAACGGTCAAGTAACGAATAAGTTACAACCCTTTAAAAATCTGCCTCGCACACCTTAAAAGCTGATGAAAATTTAAACATTCTGACCCGCTGTCTTTGAACCCGTTTTTACCCATTTTAGAGCCGTTTTCAAGCGAAACTTAATGAACGAAACTTTTAGATGGCGTGTCCGAGAATAAAAATATGTTCCCCATTTGTTTTAGGGCTAAGTAACGAACCCGTAATTAATCTTCAAAAATCAAGATTTATAACATTAAACACTTGAAGCACAAGGACTAATATTGCCATTTTATGAAAGTTTAGCAAGCCCTAGGGGCTGTTTTGGTAACTATATTAAAACCAAGGACTCATGAGCAATTTAACTTAAGTTTTATTAATAATATTTATTTAATAAACTTTAAGGGCTATATTGTAATTCGTCAAACGTGGAAGACTAATTACGAACATTTGAAACTTCTAGGACTTTTATGAAATATTATATAATTCTTAATTAAATAAAAATCATTTTTATTTAATTCATTTAACCTATTACAATTCGGACGAAGTAAATACACTTTGTTAAATTAAAAGTGTACATGTTACGATAACTTACAATAAGTTTAACACTGAAAACGATGACAACTTATTAAATCCGTGATCATGCATTTTCATCAACTGCATTTATATGTGCATTATATTTGTACATATACTGAGACCAATTAATTACTTAGGTAATTAACTGTATCGTGAGCATACTATTTGGACTATCTGTGATATTATCCGGGCACTGCTATTCAGGTGAGTTCATAGCCTCGCCTTTCACTACTATTTATATTTTTACTAACCCGTGAGGGGGAGACATGCTATAACTTGTTTTGACTATATGATTTTGATATCTTCTATTTAATAAACTGTTGATCGAGGAAACGCAAACTGAACTGTTACCTTTAATTACGATTGCCTATTGTAGATGAACAGCATGACCCGTGCATCCGAAACTGTTAGAATTATTGAATTACCTGAATGTTATAAATAGATCTATTTGGGATTGACCGTCCCCATCTGGGTGAGTCATGCTCACTGTGCCTCGGCCGGGACAACAGATGTTTCACATGTCAGCACTTATTTTTGTTCTGGGTGCCTTATATGGCGAAGGGTCCTCATCTGTCGAGGACTTAACTGTCAAGTCTCAGTTTCGGGCAATATGGGAATGTAATTACCTTATAGTATTCGGCTTTGTGCGATACTATGTATATGATATTTGCGGTTCTAAACTCGACCTTTTATTATTTGGTACATTAATACATGGAACATACTGATATATCTGAATTTGATTTTTATCAAACCTTATGTAATACTATATGGGATATTGAGATCCTACACTTGATTTTTATATCAAACTTTGTGTAACACTATGTAGGACAAAGTAC
This sequence comes from Glebionis coronaria, assembly GCA_025667525.1. NCBI lineage: Eukaryota > Viridiplantae > Streptophyta > Magnoliopsida > Asterales > Asteraceae > Glebionis > Glebionis coronaria. The sequence goes on from CM046875.1 coordinate 302,212,303, forward strand.
TGTCCTGGACAATGAATTTACAAAACTCTATGAATTCACCAACTTTATGTTGACTGTTTTAAGCATGTTTTTCTCAGGAAGTCAAGCTGGATTATTTGAGCATGGACTGAGTATCATATAGGAGCATCATAATAATTGGGGGATCTGTTTTCACTGGGATATTTGTAACAACTGATATTTAACACTTCAACTGATTGTACTAAAACCATATTTGTATCAATTGTATTTCAAATCATGTAATTATGATCAATGCTTTGTATGCCATTTGTTCTGTGATCCACTTACTGACACCCAATTACTATTCCGCTGCAAACCTGATTTGGGGGTGTCACAGAATGGTATCAGAGCGAATGGTTATAGAGAATCAGATCAAAAATAAAATTGTTTTTCTATTTTATTAACTGAACTATAACCGGATTAAATTTTCAAAAACTTAGATTTCAAAAACTGGGTTTTTGACGGGACATACTTAGAGAGCATATAGCATAGAGAGCATGCATAACTATATGATTTAAATGCAATTCGTTATCCTATGCATTTATATTTATGGTAGTACTAGGTGCTAACCATTTACGTACTTTACGTATTACGACTGTTTAATATCTTTATGAAGATATTAAAATATTAAAATACTTAAGGTATTTAATGAAACTTATAAACATGTCATGTTAGTAGGGAGATTTATACTAAAGATGTTCCATCTCGATATTACGTTTTGACTGAGTGGTTGGGTTTACGATTTAAAGTGCCCTCGCTCCTCAAACGTTTATAGAATGGCTTTTGAAGTATGATGGCCCGAACAATACATTATAACCACAAACAACCAAATACATAACAAACCCTTGGAAATGTCTAAATGGATACCTAAATAAAATCCTTGGAAATCCTTGGAAGATTTAAAGTTGATTTTATAAATCTTGGAAAAATCTAAAATAGATTTTGGAAAATCTTGGACAAATCTATTTAAATTTTGGAAAAAAAATAAAAATAAATCTAAATTAGATTTTTAATCGTGAGAAATCTTATTGAATCTTTGGAAATCTGTTTTTGATCTTCATCTTATTTGAACTTTGGAAATCCTATTTTATCCTTGGAAATCTAACAAAAAGGCATTTAGTACTTAACTAAATCTTTACAAATCTCATACTAAAGTTTACAGCTAATATTGCTAGCAAATATTGAGATTACTCTCTATCTCGTATTAAACCTTGTACAATTATTACCATTTGACAACAATACTTGATATTGTAATAATATCTAAATAAGTCATAAAATCTTATACTAAGATTTTTGAATCCTTCATGACTACTTGCTGTATCTATTTAAGCTTATACGCTGATAGTTCCTTATATAACTATTATAATATATCATTATATTATATACAAGATCCCCGTTTGATACGTATTTTTAAAGCACGTGATTTGAACATCCACGGAACACAACTTAGTAACGACTCATACTCTCGCTTTTGGTATGTGACATTATTTAGATAAGTTTACATGTTAAAATAATGCGGTGGGACCAAAATCAAGGTATGACTCTATATTTAGATGACGTTTAAATATGGAACCTGAGTCTCTTGATCCTAAGTTAATTATGATTCCGTCTCTAGATGGAATGGGACGTCTAAAGGAGAAATCATAAGCCACCGGATTAGAAGTTTATTTATACATTCGTATTAAGGTGGAATGGGACGCCCAAAGACGAAAGTTATAAATAAACGGGCTGTAAAGTATCTTAATAATATCTATTTTCTTTGATATTATATTGGTTTTAAATGGTAAGCCTTGCCGGGAATATTTGAGTAGGTTGGGCTATGGAATCCTTATTGAAACGAATTAGGACGCTTTTTCGTTTGAATAAGGAAATCATAGGTCACCGAACCATGAAGTTATAAATTTTTACTTTACGTGGATGAGGACGCTTATCGATGTAAATAAAAATTTATAAACAAGTGGGCTTAAATATATTCGACGTGACTCATTATTGATATTATTTTAATCCAGCTATGGAACGTATTCCCTTTTGATTCGTGGTTTTTCCAAACATATCTTATCACTATTACATCCTCATCAAGAAACCTAAGGTAGATTCGTGTTCATCTCTCTGGGATCATAGCATTGTGCTATTGATTCTCGGTTTATTTTTGACCCAACATCACGTAAGCTTATTGAAGCTTAATAGACTTAAAAATCTCTTGAAGAACTATTAAAAACGTTAATGAACCTTATCTATGCATATCGAGGCCCAATAAGGCCCATGAAGCACATTTAAGTAAAACAAAAACCTAAAACGAGCTTGTCATAGTTTATTCAACCTTGTAAACTTATTCGAACTCGAATATGAATTAATGAACCTTTTACTAAATCTTTTGGACTAAACTAAATTTTTAGAGCTATCGGGGACTTGTTTTGCCGTTTGTCAAACATATTATAAGCCCTAGAATATTGAGACGAGAGTTGTAAAACTCTAAGGGCTAAACATGGACATTAACAAACTTAAAAGAATCCCTAGTTGATTTAACACGAATTAAAAACCCTATGGGTTAATTTTGCCACTTTTGAAACTAAATTTGAGCCTTAAATTATTTTCATTGGAAACTTTTCGTGCCCTAAGGGCCACATTACAAAAATAGAAGGAACGCGTTCAAGAAAAAGTGTCCTCACTTGTTCCCTGGACGAGTAACTTCATCTTAAGCTTTGAGGACAAAGCTAAAATAACGGGTAGGTGCTGTAAAACCCCAAAATTTGGGCTTTTGACACATCACCGGCTTTATTACTATTATCGTTCATCATATAATATTTTTACAGATCATTTTTACAATATATCAACACAAGACTTATTACGTACAAAAATCATGCTTTTAGTATATAAAAGTAGTGATGTGTTTTAACTTAATATTATATACACACTTTTACCTTAACGAATATCGTCAAATTTAAAATACAACTTATAACTAGATTCATAATAAAATTTAGATTTAATTATTTAGAAGTATTCGATAAAAAGATTAATTAAATTATTTTCTTATTAATTTACGAGATATTTAATGGGAATTCACTTTTAAGATGATACACTTCTATGACGGCCGATAAATAATCGACATTTAACTAAACGAACACCTTAAAATTTATCCCTTTAGTTTCCCTTGTACACGTCATGATATATAAACAATGATACACCATACTTTGCTAGTTTAGGCCACATGCTTAAATCTAAAACAATCTAGCAAGATCCTAGCCAAGATATTTCATATCTATAGCAAATCCTAGTTAGATACACAAGATTTTGTACAAAATATATCCTAGATATTTCTCTCTCCCTAGCTCGTGCATATCTTCACTTCACAAACTCGAATCTCCCATATCCTACAAGATCTAGCTCAAGATATCTAGTACCACACTTAGGATTTTCCAAATCTTCTATATCTTTTTATTTGGCCGAGAGTTTCATACACACAATACACAAGTTCACAAAATCCCTTCCTTCCTTTTCACACGTTTCCAAATCAAAACCAAATCAAAGCAAAATCAAATAATATCTCATGAAATCCTTCATGATCTTGGGAAGATTTGCACTTGATCTCCTTCTCTCTTCCGTGTATAAAACCTTCACCACTAACACCAATCCTCCACATCCTTCTATCTCTCTCGTCAAACACAAACACCATCAACTTCTTCTTTCCTTCTTTCTTCTCTGTCGAGAGCAACAAACCACCACCTTCAAATACAAAATCATAGCTGGTTCGCTGCCACTTTAATCCACCAGCAGCAGCGGCTCGAACCATCACCATCTAACCCTCTGCTGTTCAGCCGCCACTATCATAATTTACTTCAGCCACCATGTTGGTTGCTGCGAGTAATGACAACGGAGGTGTGTTTCCTGGCTGGTAGAAAACGCAGCAGGAGGGGCATTTGGACCTGCTGATTTACAGCAATATAGAGGGGCTTTGGTCTTAGTGTTATTTGAGTTGAAAGGATCACATCTTTCTTTTCATGTATGCATAAACAAAGATCGAACACCACTTGTCCTTGCTCCTCTTCCTTAGTTCGATGGCTGAGAAGAAAGGTGGAGGATCTTAAGCTTTGGAAACAAATAAGGACTCCAACATACACGAATTAGGGTTTTCTTAGGACCTTCAGGTTTCGTTCATCTACCTCCGTTCGCATCACAGTGAGTCACTTTTAAAATCATTTGTTGCTTATTCTTCTTCGTTACACGCATACTAGGATCCCTATAGCATGAGCTTGAGATCCCTTAAAACACAAAGCTCATAATCTTACTGTTCTTTGGGTTGCGCTAGTTTAAAACATGTTTTAGTAGTAAACAACAACCTTTGGATGTAAGCGAGACACCATAGGGAAACGTGCACTTAAAGCATGAACTGGGCAAAAACGTTAATGCTAGGTCTTAAGTTACGCCTTAGTAAGTAACCATGCCAAATTTGAACGAAAACGGACTACGTTTGCTAGGTTAAATGAATTAACCATACGCGTTATTTTATGTGTAAAACGAGCCCGAATAGCCACTTTTAGAGCCCGTTTAGACCCAGTAGAACCCCGACTATAGATCTGTTTATGGGGGCATTTCGTAGATCACCTAGCCAGCTTTCCACAGCCTCTTGAATCACCTAAAACGGAGCTATAACGAATCGGGAAACTGACTTTGAAAACCTGCGTTTGAACACTAAAAGCTGTCAGCACTTGGATAAAAAGCCGACAGCATGTACATGTAGGCTGACCAGCCGACTTTGGCTGCGTTTTTGAGCGAGTTAGAGTTAGATCTGGAACCCGACACCAACTAGGATATTGTAGATCTCCTGGCTACCTTTCCGTAGACACCAAGAACACTGAAAACGGTCAAGTAACGAATAAGTTACAGCCCTTTAAAAATCTGCCTCGCACACCTTAAAAGCTTATGAAAATTTAAACATTCTGACCCGCTGTCTTTGAACCCGTTTTTACCCATTTTAGAGCAGTTTTCAAGCGAAACTTAAGGAACGAAACTTTTAGATGGCGTGTCCGAGAATACAAATATGTTCCCCATTTGTTTTAGGGCTAAGTAACGAACCCGTAATTAATCTTCAAAAATCAAGATTTATAACATTAAACACTTGAAGCACAAGGACTAATATTGCCATTTTATGAAAGTTTAGCAAGCCCTAGGGGCTGTTTTGGTAACTATATTAAAACCAAGGACTCATGAGCAATTTAACTTAAGTTTTATTAATAATATTTATTTAATAAACTTTAAGGGCTATATTGTAATTCGTCAAACGTGGAAGACTAATTACGAACATTTGAAACTTCTAGGACTTTTATGAAATATTATATAATTCTTAATTAAATAAAAATCATTTTTATTTAATTCATTTAACCTATTACAATTCAGACGAAGTAAATACACTTTGTTAAATTAAAAGTGTACATGTTACGATAACTTACAATAAGTTTAACACTGAAAACGATGACAACTTATTAAATCCGTGATCATGCATTTTCATCAACTGCATTTATATGTGCATTATATTTGTACATATACTGAGACCCAATTAATTACTTAGGTAATTAACTGTATCGTGAGCATACTATTTGGACTATCTGTGATATTATCCGGGCATTGCTATTCAGGTGAGTTCATAGCCTCGCCTTTCACTACTATTTATATTTTTACTAACCCGCGAGGGGGAGACATGCTATAACTTGTTTTGACTATATGATTTTGATATCTTCTATTTAATAAACTGTTGATCGAGGAAACGCAAACTGAACTGTTACCTTTAATTACGATTGCCTATTGTAGATGAACAGCATGACCCGTGCATCCGAAACTGTTAGAATTATTGAATTACCTGAATGTTATAAATAGATCTATTTGGGATTGACCGTCCCCATCTGGGTGAGTCATGCTCACTGTGCCTCGGCCGGGACAACAAATGTTTCACATGTCAGCACTTATTTTTGTTCTGGGTGCCTTATATGGCGAAGGGTCCTCATCTGTCGAGGACTTAACTATCAAGTCTCAGTTTCGGGCAATATGGGAATGTAATTACCTTATAGTATTCGGCTTTGTGCGATACTATGTATATGATATTTTCGGTTCTAAACTCGACCTTTTATTATTTGGTACATTAATACATGGAACATACTGATATATCTGAATTTGATTTTTATCAAACCTTATGAAATACTATATGGGATATTGAGATCCTACACTTGATTTTTATATCAAACTTTGTGTAACACTATGTAGGACAAAGTACTGTCCTGGACAATGAATTTACAAAACTCTATGAATTCACCAACTTTATGTTGACTGTTTTAAGCATGTTTTTCTTAGGAAGTCAAGCTGGATTATTTGAGCATGGACTGAGCATCATATAGGAGCATCATAATAATTGGGGGATCTGTTTTCACTGGGATATTTGTAACAACTGATATTTAACACTTCAACTGATTGTACTAAAACCATATTTGTATCAATTGTATTTCAAATCGTGTAATTATGATCAATGCTTTGTATGCCATTTGTTCTGTGATCCACTTACTGACACCCAATTACTATTCCGCTGCAAACCTGATTTGGGGGTGTCACATCATCCATGAAGACTTCCATGGTTTTCTCGATCATATCATGGAAAATGCCCGTCATGCACCTTTGGAACGTCCCTGGAGCATTGCATAGTCCAAAAGGCATGCGACGATAGGCAAATGTTCCATAAGGACAAGTGAATGTGGTCTTTTCTTGATCACGAGGGTCAATGGGGATTTGGAAATAGCCAGAAAATCCATCCAAAAAGCAATAGAATTCATTCCCCGCTAGTCTCTCCAACATTTGATCCATAAAAGGTAATGGAAAATGATCCTTCCTAGTGGCATCATTAAGTTTCCTATAATCAATACAAACACGCCAACCGGTCACAAGTCTAGTAGGAATCAATTCATTATCCTCATTAGTAACAACCGTCATTCCTCCTTTCTTTGGAACACAATGCACGGGCCTAACCCATGGACTATCCGAGATAGGGTAGATCATTCCGGCGTCTAGAAGTTTAGTGACTTCCTTTTTGATCACCTCATGAATCTTTGGATTGACCCTTATTTGATTTTGGATAGCGGGTTTATAATCATCCTCCATTAGAATTATATGAGTACAAAATTTAGGATCTATACCCTTAATGTCGGAGATTTTCCATGCAATGGCCCGTTTATGTTTCTTAAGCACTTTGATAAGCTCATCCTTTTAATTTTCCTTTAATCCCTTAGCAATAATCACCGGTAAACTTATCCGTTCCCTCAAGAAAAGCATACTCCAAATGAGTGGGTAATTCCTTAAGTTCTAATTCGGGTGCTTCCTCAATAGATGTTTTCACTTTAGTCTCATTTTCATTCACAACTTTTAGTTCCATAGGTGGTGATTCAAAAGGATCCAAATTCAACAATTTTTCAATCGACGCAATATCTTCCTCGGGATCAAAATTCTCAAAATCAAACTCACTAGGATCAAATGGTGTGCTAAGGTAATCATCAATTTCCTTCTCTATTTTTGAATAACCATTATTCTCAAGCTCTTCAAGAACGAAGTCACCTCCCTCAAATGGAGTGATTGGAGGCTTAGCCGAAGAGATAATAGGATTCGATGAAGTGGATTGCCACTTTTAGAGGTATCCGAAAAACCAAGCATATCTTGCGAAACCTCTTCGCTAGCAACATCAATCACATCGACTTGATTGATTGATTCCTCGTCGTCTTCGGAAGAAAACTTCGAGATGTTACCAACATTAAGAGTGATACTTTCATCATCAAAACGTAAAGTCAACTTTCCCTCTCTCATGTCAACTAAAGAATTAGCCGTATTTAAAAACGGTCTTCCCAAAATAAGAGTCACTTGAGAATTTTCCGGATAATCACAAATCACAAAATCCGCCGGAAAAATGAGCTTTCCTACTTTGACTAATACGTCCTCGGCTATACCTTTTGGAAAGGCGATCGATCGATCCGCTAGCTCGATAGTCATCTTAGTAGGTGAAAGCTCGGGAAGTGATAACCTTTTCCACACGGAAAGAGGCATCAAGTTAATGCTAGCGCCAAGATCGGCTAATGCTAAGCATTCTTCCATATTAGGGAAATCACATGGTATCAAAAATTGACCGGGGTCTCCAAGCTTTTTGGGAAACTTTTTAGAGAGAACCGCGGAACAACTTTCATTTAAGGATGTAGATACTTCAACTAATTTCTCCTTATCGTTCATCAACCTTTTAATTGTAGAAGCAAACTTAGGCATGCTAAGCAATGCATCCGCGAAACTAAGATTAATATACATTTTCTTAAATACATCTAAAAACGTAGAAACTTGAGCATTGGTCTTTTCGCGGAGCTTCTCTTTGGTAAGTCTCGAAGGGTAGGGTAGGTGTGGGTTTAGTCTTCGGAAGCTCGGGTTCCGGAATAGGCAATTGGTCTACCTTTGGTGGAATAGGAATTTCCTTTTCTTTAACCACCTCGGGTTCTTGCTCCACTTCCCTCACCGGAGAGGTACTCACACGTGGAAGCAAAGGTCCGTCTAAAGCTTTCCCACTACGTGTGGTTATGGCTTTCATCTCACCCTTCGGGTTTGGAATGGTGTTACTAGGTAAGCCACCCGAAGATGAGGAAGGTTTGGTCATAAACGATTCAAACATCGAAAGCAATTTATTTTGACCTTGTTCCATACTTTGTTGCATACGATTTTGACTTTGTTCAAACATTTGCTCAAATCTTTGTTCAATTCTTTGTTGATTAAGCTCAATCTTATTGTTTTGCCCTTTAATCGTATTTTGAAACTCGTTTTTCAAAGTTGCCATTTGTCCTTGAATATTGTTTTGAAAATCTTTTAAATTTGCCTCATTTGTTTTCATGTAGCTTGACAAATCATTTTGATTATTCCCTTGAAAACCTTGATTGTTTTGATTAGCATTAAACCCATTTCCTTGATTGTAATTCCCCTGGTTACCACGGTTAAAATTATTCCCATTGTTTCCATTGTTGTACCTATTTTGAACCGGTGGAAAACCCGGTGGAGCAACATGATTTTGACGAGGAACTTGACCGTTGGAGCCATAAGTTCTCGTCGCGGAAAAATCATTAGCTTGATCAAAACCCGTGTTTAAACAAGCATAGATTAGGATGTGCTCCACCACATGATACACAAACATTCTCAATCATATTAATGGATCCATGAGGATTCTTCCTAATCTCACTCAACAAAGTCGCAAATCCATTATCAATCTTAGAGTCCAATCTAGCAATCTCGGGATTAGATGAATTCACATTGGAAACAACCGGTGTGTTTCGTGAATATTGTGCTCTAGACTTATCCTCAATTATTCTCCACGCGTCTCTCGGAGTTTTTCTTAAAATATTACCACCCGCGGAGGCATTTAAAGAATCTTGTTCAATCATATTAAGCCCAATATAGAAAGTATTAATTTGATGCAATTCCGAGAAACCGTGGTGTGGACATTGTCTTAACAAATCTTTAAATCTTTCCCAAGCAACCCCAAACGATTCATGCACTTTTTGTTCAAATCTAGTGATCTCGTTCTTAAAGTGTGTTGTTTTAGAAGGTGGAAAGAAATAATTCATAAACTTAGACACTAAATCATCCCTTGTTAAGATCGAACCCGGTGGTTCTTTCTCATACCAAAGCTTAGCATTACCCTCGAGCGAGTACGGAAAAAGCATGAGCTTAATCACGTCATTCGGCACATCTCTAAACTTGAGAGTAGAGGTAATTCGATTAAAATTCCGAATGTGAGAATGCGGGCTATCGGTCTCATTGCCACGAAATTGGTCGGCACAAATGAGCGATACAAGATCCGTCTTAATCTCAAAATGATCCGCCAAAATAGCCGGCACAACGATTGCTTCCCCATACCCTTCGGTGGGTGCACGGAGCAATTCCTCCATTGTTCGGTTATCGGCCATCTCTACAACAATAGGTGGAAGCTCTGGTTCCACTATTCGTTGTTGACGATTTCTATTTCTACGAGGAATATTTTCAAGCCTATTAAAATCAATCACAAGACGAGAAGAACGTAATTGCATACACTACAAAGACGAGAATTTAGAGGATTGTAGAAAAGAAATTAGATAAGAAGAAGATTATTTTTGGTTTTTTATTTGGTATTGCTCAATCAATAATGATTGATAAAAACAAGGAATAAGGATAACTACTATGGAAGTAAATTACCCTCGGTCGACTTTGAAATGATAGGTGAAAACCTAAACGTCTCGAGGTTCAATAAGTAAACAACAAAAATAAGATTTAATACTACTTGAGTCGGCAAACCAATAATAGGTTGTCCCTCTCAATATACGCACAAGCAAGCAGGGAAACGAGGTGGCACAAAGCACTTAAAAACCTTTTTCCTTAGACGGCCTTTTATAGCACGTCGCCTTATACCCACCTTATAGTTTGTATAAATCGAGTTCAAACTTCTTATTAGTATTTATCTATTTTGCCTTTATTTTTGTTTTGGATTCGACTACAATAGCTAGGTGATGAAATCCCAACTAAGGCTTATTTGAAAAGATATGTAAATTGATTGTTCTACGTAATACAATATATTATTCACAAAAAACGAGAAAAACGATACATACTATATAACAAAACTTTTCGAGGACGGAAAGGGTCTTCAAATCAACGATCAACAAATCTCCACAAAAGTGAATCGTACACAAGATCCCCGGCAGCCGCGCCAAAATTTTTGATGTGTCGTGGATAGTATAGTGATTATTTGATATACGTTATAGGGTAAATTAGAAAATTACCTTTAGGAAAAAGTAATAGACTAATAATACCAATGACGAATTCAATTAAACACGTGAGTGACTCAAGTTCGTTGTACACGAAGATCTTGTGAATTTGAGACGTTTTGCTTTGATTTGGACAATCGATTTGAATTGGTTTTTGGTTTTTAAACTACAATTAAAATCTACAAATTTTAAGCTATTAAAACTTATCCTAAAGTGCATGAATCGTAAACCCCGCTATTTTAAAATTCTACAAACAATTAATTACTTAAAAATTAAAACTATTTAAAATTTAATCTATTTAAAAATCTATAAAAGTAAATCTATTTAATAAAATAAACTTTTACTCTATTTTAAAAATCTAATTAAAACTTTTAAAACTAATTACTTAATTAAAAATTACTTTAAAACAAATCTTATTTAAAGACTATTTTTATTTAATTCTAAAATTATAAAAATCTAATTAATTAAAAATAAACTAATTAAACTTTTTAAATTTAATAAAAACATTTTTTTATATTATTATTTTTATTTTATTTTATTGTTATTAATTATTTAGCTAAGTAAACTTTAATAAAAACAGTAATTAAATAATTTATTAAAAATAAAACGGATTTAAAGTAAATAAAGTGTTACTAAATTAAACCAGCCAAAGTCAAATACACTATATTAATTAACTAACAGAGAGTAAAATCAAAAAGGCATTCAGCCCAGATGGTTATCACGCATGGCATACATCCGTGAGGTCACGGGTTCGATTCCAGGAGGAGACATATTTTTTTTTTTGATTTTTATCTTTTGACAATTGAGTAAATATAGTCTCAGGAAAGACTTATTGTAAGCTTATTTACTATAAGCTGTGAGGACACAGCCTTTTGGGCTTTAACAGATCGTTTGGATCTGTTAAGCAGATAGTATGAACAATTATTCAGTAGCAGTAATAATAACTCAGAACAAAAATTCAAGCGAATCAAAATAAAACTAACTCAACATAAATCAGTAACAACTGAACAATTAAATCAATAAAATGAAGCTTCTAATATCAAGCATCCAACAAATTCATAAGCATCAGTATGAATCATTCACGCAATAACAGTAATACAAAAACAAACCATAACAGATTAATCATGCGAGTAAAAAAAACAGAAAGCAGTAAATCGATTAAGTAAGTCTAAATAACTAGAGCTGTAAAAACCAACAAATTTGCAGGAGAATAAAGTAAAAAATATATCAAATATTAAAACAATCTATATCAGTAAAAACTATCAAAAATCAGATTCAAAACTAGCTGATTTAAAACCCAAATTCACTTAATCATGTGATAACCTAAACAGTAAAACAAAACTATTACAACAAACCCTCAAAAACATATCATCCAGTGAGCTATGACATCAAGTAAACAATATAAATCAAAACTAAATCAGTAAACATTTAGCAAGCTCAAACTCATATACTCGAAAACTAAATCAGTAAACATTAAGCAGTTTAAAGCTAAATCAGATAAATCAACCTACATATAAATCAACTCAATATTTAGCTAAAATTGAACATGAAAACAAAATTGAAACTCACCTTTTGTAGCAAACCGTTGAGTAGTAGGTATGCGCTGAGCATCCTATGACCCGGAAACTAACCACCATCATCCACCATTATACCGTTCCACCATCACAAACCGACGAACCAAGCATATTTGTTTTTAACTTATCCAGTAGGGATAGGTTTAATCCAAAACTTAACTTTAAATATTAATTATATAAAATAGTAGTAAAGATTAATTCGCATAACAATTTAAGCAATAAAGTAGATTAATGAGACACGATTAAAAAGAAACAACTGATATTTTATTAATTTCAGAAATATTACAAGATTAAAAAGAAATACAAATTAACCTAAAACAAATTATACATAATAACTTTAAAGAAAAGTAAAGGATGAAAAATACAAGATTATTTGGGGGTTTTTATAGCCTTCCCAGGGCTTTGCTGAGGAGGATATTCGCATCTCTTCTGGAATATTCTTCTTTAATCTAAGCCCTTGATCTTCATTCTTCTTTTCTCTCTCATGATTGGATGGTGGATATAGCACAACTAGCACACGGATTGCCAACGTGGCATCCATGTGTGTTAGTTATGCTTCTTTGAAGCCCTATGATTGGTGGGATTGGAGGAATGATGTGTATCTTCCACTGAAAAATAGCCACGTAGCCTCTTCTTTCCTCTCATTCTCTTCCTATAACCATGGGGCTTTTATTCCCCTTGGTATGAATTAATAGAATAAATAAAAAGCCCTATGTTAATTGGATTATTTATTGACCTAGGGTTTGAACACAGTAACTTAAAGTTACTGGTAATGGGTGATGGGGAAGATGATACATAGGTAACATCGAAAGAATTATTAATATGTATGAGTGGGAATGAATAGGGTAAGTACGGTTTTATTAACTTTTGTATGACGTGTGAAAAATGGGTGAGAGGTATTATTTATTGTGAAAAGTGAAAGGAACGTTTGGTGTGTGATATTTGTGAGATAATAAAAAGAATGTGTGAATGATACGTTTATAAACGTATTACTGAACAAAACCCTAAGGCCCATATCAATCCATGCTAAATTCGTTTCTTCCATATTTGGGCTTGGGCCTTTTCCATCCAATTTAACTTAGCAAATTGGGCCATTCCAAAAACGTGTATTGTCCCATGATGTTGGGCTTTATTTAGTCCTTGACCCAAGAGTAGTCCATAGTTTATCCAATATTAAACTTTCAGGCCCAATAAGCATTTGTGGGTCCCACTTGGCCCGTTTTCTTGAATAATTATTAAATCCTCTAAAGTCGAGCTCGATTTTGGCTTCTTTGATCTTTTTCTTCAAACTTGTGTCGGTTTTGCCGATTTTTGCGATCTTGGTACCTACACACATTCAAACAAGAAAACAACATATCCAAGGCATATTTGATACATTTTGTGCAATATTACATTGTTTTAAGCTACAAATGATATGAGTAATTACACTCATATCAGTAACCTTGCCTACTCTTCTTTGGCTTGCCTTGTTCGCCTTAAGCTTATGCTACTTGATGGATGAAAACCATGTATTTGATCCTGGTGGATGTGTTTCAAGCTTCTTCCTATGCTAATCAAGGTCGAGTCAGGCTCACGACTCGGTTAACAAAAACAAGCGCTTCTCGGGAGGCAACCCGCAGTATCTATCCTTTTTATCCGTTTTTATAATAAGTGTTGGGGGAGACCCTAGTATGTGTTTGTTGTCTTCTTTCTAATCATGTGCAGGGATTCGAGCTTTCAAATACCCATCCTTGATGACTTTTGATGACCCGTGATTCCATGTTCCCGTCATCCCGGTTCTATCCTAAACTCTTTTGATTCATTATTTTATCATTTATGATTGAAATAGGAATCCCTTTAGTCGTCTCTTCCTTAGTAAGATTTAAACAAAGTGCACAATGTCCTAAGTGTAGGGGAGTTTACTTCCACATGCTTAAACATTGAGGACAATGTTTATATTAAGTATAGGGGGGACTTCTATCGAAGTTAAGTGGGCTTTTCCTTGTATTTGTCCTCATTTTAACCGGAAAATTGATTTTTCGACATTTTTCAAAATTTTTGATCTATTTTGGCCTATTAGTATTTACCTTTGTTATAGTTATTTTCTTTCTTTGCTAGAATAAATTTTAATAAAGTGGTTTTAATTTTTAAACGTTGTGAATCTTTTGACTCAACCCGAGTTTACTTATCCAAGTTTACTCTAGCTAGTATCCTTAACGTGTTTAAGTCAAGTTTTGCTAGGCTTTTATATAGGGAACTTTAAAACACGAAAGTCTTAACTCTTACGGGTTAAGAACAAGAACTTTTCGCAAGTTCCTATAATTGATCCTAGAAAGTCGTTTATCAAGGGAACTTTAAAATGCGAATTCTAAACTTGAAAGAGTCTAAGAATTTGCAAGATCCTATAAATGACTTGGAAACCCAAAACTTTGATTTAATAGGCTAAGCATCCACGAGTCTCATTCCTTGAGATTTTAAATTGTGGAGAACGAGAGATGATAGAGTCAATTATAAGTTTGGTATTCTTTCATGAATTTATGTGAGTTGATTATAAGCTTTTTCTCCCATCGCTTGTTAATAAATTTAATTGCAATAAATAAGGTCGTACGATTTGAAAAGTTACTTAACTTCTAGCCCAAGATCGTTTAAAAGTTGCTCGGTATTGATTAGAGTTCATAGCCAAGGCATAACTTATCGAAGAGGGATGCGAAGACCGACGAGTCCGAAAAGGCCCTAACAAGGCATGGGGGCTACATTTTGTTGCTAAAGATCCCAAGTGATGTGAAGAATCATTTATCAAAAATCAATATGAAGGATCGAGACACACGACGAAAAGCAAATACTCCCCTAAAGATCATGGATAAGTCTATCCAAAAAGGCCCTAACAAGGTATGAGGATAAATAGATCCAAGTCCTAAAAGGAGGCGGATCGTTGTATATCAAAATCCCAAATAAAGATTGGAGAAAAATGAAGAAGTCGTGGTCCAAATATGAAGAATCTCTCAAAAAGTTCAAGTGAAGAAATTCCTATTATGAAGAGAAGACCATAATTTCAAGAACGTCTCTCAAGATTTGAAGTATGAAGTCACTACCAAATATCGGTCTGAGAAAGGTCTCAAATCGTGAAGCGAGTTATGCCAAGATATGAACTTTATGAGGTCCCGATAAGCAGTTTTAAAAGATTTTGTCCTTTAGCTAACTATTGATTAAATCGTCCTACTTTATTTTCAGCCTAAATAACTATCGAAATAAGTCAACAATGCATCCTCTTGATCATTCAAGACAACAATAAAATATAAGAGATACACCTAGGAATAAGGGAGTCTAAGTGAATAATTGGCCCACATGAATTCGTGTTACTTTGCTAACTTATAATAACAATGATCTCGTTTTTAAGCTTGGTTTGGGGAACGTGAAACTTGAGGGTGATAATCATTCATGACATTCCAAAACCCTAAGGTAAGTTTTTGATCTTTTTATTTGTTTTCTTCCTTTGAATATTTTATAATTTTCTATCTCTTTAATAAAGGCCAATGTGGATTGATTATGATGGAAAATATAAAACTTGCTTTTGTAATTAATGCATTGCATGAGGACATTGCAATGGTCAAGTGTAGGGGATTTAATAAGTGTGAAAACACTTATCCTTTTACCACTTAATTATAATAATAACCAAGCCAAAACGTATATTTTATGTCGTAAATGTCGGAATTATGCGTGGTTTGTGTTTTTGTTGTGATTTAGGACCAAAATGTGAAAAGGGAAGAAAACACGGGCTTTCACGGGCTTTTATCGAAGAAAAAGACAAAAGACGAAGTTAAAAGATCAAGAGTGCAAAAAGAACGGAAGTCCAAGGCCTATTCTGAAGATTTATCGAAGAAAAGTCTAAAGACGGAAGTTTAATGAAGTCGAAGAACTCAAGTCTAATAAATGAAGAGATTATAAGACTAGTTCAATTAATCCCGAGACAAAGTCGGAAAAGTCGAAGAATTTAGAAGACGAAAAGACGAGAGAAGAAAGAAAGGAGCAACACATGCTAACCTCCCTAATCACCTATAAATACCCTCCTAATGACACATTAGGAAGTGTTGACTATTTGACACATAGTTCTTCCACCTTTAATTTTCATGTCATTTACTTAATTGTCATTTTAATTTCCTTGTCTTGCCTTTAATTTCAAGTAAGTCTTTTAATTTTGTTGTTGAATCTTGTTTTTAATTAAGTTTTTATTAATCTCTCATTCTTCCTTTCTTGTTCTTAAAGATCTTTCGTTTGATTCGTTTAAATCTATAAATTTTTATCTTTATGCTTATTTTGATAAAAGTTTTTATCTTGTTGCTCTTATCAAAGTTTTTATACGAGTTAAGGTTTAGCTTATTGTGATTTTTGCTTATTTCCATTTAAGAGTTTTAAAAGTTTAATTATTATTAAAGTTTATTTTATAAATCTTGTTATTTTTAGCATTTTGAAAGTCTTTAATTTGTGCTTATTTAGTCCCTTTTATTTTTGATTTGGTAAAGTTTCGATTAGTGCTTATTAGACATAGCTTATTTTATCTTGCTTATTTGCGTTTTCCACTGCTATTCCGATCACGCCGTCGGAAAGGGGTTTTAGATTCCGACCAACATTCCGATCATCCCCCATCGGAAAAGGGTTTTGTTATTCCGACGAGGATTCCGATTGGGATTCCGACAAGGGTTTTTATTTGGTATTCCGATAAGAAGTATTCCGATTAACATTCCGATAGGATTTCTTTTGGGATTCCGATCAGGAATCCGACGTGTATTGTTTTGACATTCCGATAGGAGTGATTCCGATCGTATTCCGACAGATACTTATTACAATTGCATTCCGATTGTAGTGGTAAGTTTGCATTCCGACGGCATACATTCCGATCGGATTCCGACATGATTCCGATGGAGGGTATTCCGACAGGTATTTAATATTTTGTCTTAGTTTTATTTTTAAGGTTGCATTATTTTAAGTTTTCAGATTTTCATTTTTATTAAATTGTCAAATTTACTTTTCGTCAAGCTTTAATTTCTCGTCATTTACTTAATTTACTTTTAAAAGTTTTAATATTGCACCATTTACGTTTAATTAGTTTTAGATTTAATTCCCTGTCATTTACTTTAAAGTCTTGCAATTTAATTTTACTACAACGACCAATCTATTATTTTATCCACCAAAAGACGACCGAGTCGCACTTAAACCAGTAATCAATTCGATTAGATACAATCAACGAACTTTAATTTTTAACTAGGTAAAAACCTATTATTACTGACCATAAAGGAAATACCAGAATCAAACATCGGTAATCCAAACATAAGCTCAAACATGAAAAGTAAATACTAAAGGGAAGGACTAAACAATGTCCAAACAGGCAAATAATGCATGAAGTGCACAAAGTAAAGAAGTCTGGATAGCTTCCATCCAATGCACGTACTCTCATAATCCTAAGAGCTTCCTGGTGTACCTGCCGTTAGAACATGAAAGGAACTACGACTGAGCATAACGCCCAGTGAACGGATATAAAGCATGATAAGAAAATACTGAAATGAAGCAGATGATAAAATACTGAAGATGTAAGACTGGTAAGTAAAGTTTTAGTGGAAACCTGTGTAAAATATGAAAAGTCTGATTTATAAATAATAAGGCTGAACTGTTATCTGTTAAATCTGAAAACATGTATTTATTTTATTTTAATTGCCAAGAGCTTATATAGGTCATGTGTTGTAACAACTGTTGCATGAATAACAGGAGGGGTGACCTCGTCATGCTAAAGAGGGGTGACCTCTAAATAATATGCTGGGTGGAGGGATCAGCTCCAATGTGAAGTATGTAGAGCACACACCACATTCACCTGATAACTGTAAACTGATAAGCCTAGGATGCATCCATACGCCCCACTAATAATACTGATAAAATGGCCAAGCTGAGCTGAATGGGACGCTGTAGGATATCACTCTCCTACAGGTGAGTCATGACACCAGTGCCTCAAGTGTCATGGTTAAGGTACGTCCTTACCTAGTACAACTTACTGGTCATGCTTGTATATCAGGCTCAGGCAATATCTTAGTTATTAAAATAATTTTTGATAATTTATAACATGTACTGGGGAAAACATTTGGCTGCAGACGGGAAATCCTAATCATGTATATAAAGGAAGTCCTTACTGAAAGGACGAAAAATCCGTACCTCGTGTCCAGTCTGACTGAAGAGAAAATGGATGAAACTCCTACTCTGACTTTACAAAAGCTACATGAATAAAGGATGCGAATGAGTTGTCTGATATATGTTTACTTTTACTGCTTCTTACCGTTCTTAACTTGAATTATAATGTTGACGTATTGTTGTACTGTTTTGGGTATAATCTGATAACTCTGACCGTCTTTAATTATTTACTGATTAGTGTATTTTCTGTACTTCTGATTATTGTACAAAATGTATTCAATTATTATAATAATACTGTCGACAGTACCCTGCTCAAAATAGAAAGTTTTCTAATCTAGAACATTTTGGTAATTAGTTTCATGATAATAAAAAAATCATAATATTATAAAGTTTTAAATAATAAAACTCATCAACCCATGATAATATAAATTACTAATTAATACCAAGACATTGTTACCAATTTTTTTAGTATCATTATTATTATTGCTACAACTAAAGTTACTTGTATATTATAAAAATACATGTACTTCCTAGTCAGTTTAATAGAATGATGACGTAAGTAGTTAGTTTTCTATTGTTTCATTGCCTTCACTGCTCTCTTTATGAGTATTCTATATATATGTATATATAACCATAACTTTGCATGGCCATGATATTCTGTATGCTTGAATTGATCAAGTCTTACAACAACACTGATTTAGTACCATTTTTATACATATCGATATATCAAAACTGATTTAGAAAACATATTACGTTACTACATTTCAAAACCAATGCAATCACCATGTAGGACAAAAAATAATACACAAGAAATACCTTCAAATTGAAGTGAAAATGGAACGAACAGTAGCACTAAATAAGAGTCGAAGCCGAAGTTAAGCCTTCAAAGAACGAACCAAAAACCTCTTAACCGAACACACCAGTCGTATTTAACCGGACGGATGTGGAACTCCTAACACGATGATGTCGCGATCGCGAACCAAAGCTTGAACCGAACACGGACACTAATGAAATCAGCCCTGACACAACCGAATAACGAACTTGATCTATCAACTGCTAGCGAAACCAATGTTAGTCACTCGCGACTAGTGTCGAATATGGACACGGACCACAACTGGATGATTTCGCGAGAAACCATAGCACCCAAAATGCAGACGTAACCCAACAGCAAACAAGTACTCGTAGATCAGAACCGCCAGCAACTCGAACGGTATAATCAACCGAAGCAGAATCCAACTCAGAAAACACTTAATTACTAGGTTTTGTATAACAGCAGCTTTTGTCATGGTTTAACAATGTTATATTGGTGTTATGAAGAGCAAGCATGTACATAAACTACAATCTGGTCCGAATCCTGCGTAAAACCATGTGGAAATGAAGGAATGTTTTTAAAGCTTTAAAAGTAATCAAATCTGTTTATGTCTATGATTGATATTCTTTTCGTTTACTAGGGCTAGGATATAAGACTAGTTAAAATTTAATTCTAGAATTAGCTATGAAAAATTATAACAACATCTTTGTTTAAAATAAAAAAAATCAATTACTTCATTTTTTTAATAAAATGAAATGAGTGAATGTGTTCTCGTTAGTTGTTTTAGTCATGGGCCGGGCCTTAAGCCCTTTTCTTGTTTTTCTCTTTTTAGGCCGGCCCCAAAATAGCCCCTTGTATAACTTTTCGTTTTCAATTGGATTCCCGTGCATTATTATTCGTGACGTAAGTTTGTGTTTATATCATGTCGTGATTTATTACTTATACATAGATACATGTCGTGCACTGATTAAGTCGTTTTCATACACCCGAAAGGTTATCGTAGTTCCAGGCGAAGTGCGAATGTAAATCTGCGTTTATGTCTCTAGTTTGATGCTCGAATAAAAATAAGGATTGATCTATATATCTAACTTAAATGATTAAAACTAAGGATAACCCTAATCTAAAGGGAAACAAATAAGAAATCCTAATCAAACTACGGGGACAAGAAAACGGCATAAGCGCTAAAAGTAAAGATGATCTAACGCTAATAAAAATGACATTAAAGTATCTCTAAAAGAATAAGAGTGAAAGAAAGTAGATACTGAAACGAAACGAAGAACAGAAAATAATGTAGAAGAAACGCCGAGATCAAAAGTCAACAAATAATTAACGACAAATAAGCTAAACGACATTTTAAACTTTATAAAAAAAACTATTTTATTGAAGTTTAAATTTAATAAAAAACTACTTAAGTAATTTTGAATTTCAAATATCATTAAAACTATTTAGATTAATTAAAGAAAAACATTTAAGCAAAATTACCTATAGATAAATAATAAAAGCATTTGATAGCAAGAAAGCTAGTAAGGCATAGTAATGAAGCTATTTGAAACTTAACGTGAGTAAACAGGTTCCAAACTTGTTACCCCTTTTTCTCAAAAAACTAACCTTTTTTAGTACTAAACTAATGGGATATAAGGATCAGTTTAATACATAAGCTCTACCAACTAAACTATAACGAATATACATAACCGAAACCAATATTCATCACAAACAAATCCAACACTTTAATAAACACAAGGTTCAAACATAATAACACAGCCCACCAACATCAATATACAATAGAAAAATCAACAAATCACCTCACAACAATCATAGACCGAAACTGTATGTAAACACCTTCAATAATATTGATCAACCCTTTCTAAACTGATAGCAACAAGATGATAGCTGAAACTTTTAAAACTAAAAATGAAATAAAGCTGAGAATGATTTTTTTTATTAATGATCCAAATCTAGAAGGAAAGCAATCCGATTAGGTAGAGAGAAAAAAATAAAAGCAGCTAAACTATATCTAAAAAATAAAACGCAGAAGAAAAAAAAATGAAAAGATGAGATCTAATAAAAATTATATCCTAAAATAAAAAAGAAGTAACGTAGTAAAAAAATGAGGATATATCCCCCACTAAAATCAGATGATGCGTTTTTTTGAAGCTATCTTAGCTACAATTCTACCCTATCTATTGATAAAATAAAAACGCAGGATCCTAACTAAAAGTAAGGGGAAAAAATAAAATAAGAAAAAAGGATGGAATGTTTGTTTTTTTTTAATGCTGCTTGTAGACGCAGCATATGTCTATATATAGAATGAAGAGCTGCTGCAAATGTGACAACCGTGGTTTTGAGGTTCGTCACTTGGTCTTATTTTAAGGTTAATTTATGTGTGACTATGTCATTTGAGTGTTTACATGTTTATTTGGCGTGAACGAGGTTGGTGTGGATATCGTTTATGGGTATAAAGTACTCATAAGTAAATCGAGGAACGGTTATTTCATGTTCATGAGCTCACAAATTATTGACTATGAAATGAAATGGTGTTATTTTGGTGTTTTACGTATACGTATAAGTATTATAGTAAATCGTATTTTTTTTACGATTTGGGGTTTAGCATTTAGAGGTCTCGGGTAAGGTGTTTAGTCATGTGAGTATTTTTCGGGATGGTTTTAAGTCATTTATGACTTAGTAATAAAGTTTATTTCAAAATTTAAGATTCTTTTTAAAACTGTATATATTTTACGTTTTTTTTCGGTATACGCGTAAATTTGACTAGTTTTACGGTTTTGAGGTTTTGGAGGTTTTAGGAGCTGAAATAAATTAAGGTAAATCAAGTTATTGTTAATAACATAATAATAAGTAATAAAAAGAAAAAAAAATATAGGTTATAGTCGGTTTAGGCCGAATAAAAAGAAGGAAAAAAAAGAAAAAAAGGAAAGTGGGTTGTATTGGGCTAGGAGTCTTGGAAAAACAATATAAGGATTTTAAGTAGATCAAAACTCTCATAATCCCTGGAGATTTATTAAAAACCGACGGTCACCTCATAAAAATTAGGGTTTCTTCATAAATTTGGGGGTTTTCATAAATCAAATGTAAATCTTTATAACCCTTTTTAATTAAAGTGTTTTAATTCTTTCTCAATCATCTTATGATGGATTTAGGTTAGGATTTGAATTAAAATCTGTATATATATTATATTATAATGATTAGATTAATTAGGGTTAATGATTAGACATGATGAGGGTAATTAATTTGGTTAATTATGTTAAATTCGTTTTTAAAAACTGGGCAGAATTTTTGGGTCATTGTTTTAACAATATATAGAGTTTTACAAACTTTTAATTTTCGAATCTTATGTCCCTGGAAAGGTAATTGAGTTGGCTTTCAAATGCAAGAAACTAGAACTAAATTGGAGGTCGGGAGGTGGGTCAAAAATAGGTTACATCAGTCGGAGGTCAAAACAGTTTTGAAATCAGTCGAGTTTAATTTAATGTTTTAAGGTGATTGAGGTACTTAGATGTATATTTGAACCCTATAATGGGCATGGGAGTTAGTTTATATATTAAATAAGAGACCAAGGGTGGGGCTAATAAAATGGGTTAGGGTAAGACCCCCTAATCATAACAAAATTTTTATATGTTCAAAATCAGTAAAATCCGGATAGACAAAAGTATGTATATATATATCGGGGCCTTAATAGTAGCTTTAAGGTTGGGTCAAAAAGGAGGAGTTAGCTCACATATGTAAGGGCATAGGATTTCCTTTACAGAGGTCATGGGTATGGTTAGGTGGGCGTTTGGCTTATAGTTTGGATACCTAAAATTTGGGACTGTTTTGTGTAAAATATGAACGGGATAGGTATCAAACTTAACCAAGTTAAGGACTTGTTAGGGAAGGGTAATGGGGTGTTTAGAACATATGAATGAGGAACATATATGGGAGAAGGCTAGATGTCCATCATAGGTTGATGAGCCATTTTAGTGTTTGGTTCATGTTTTGATTGTGTGCTTTTGTTTGGTAGCTTTTTGCTAGTGCGCGGATTTTTGGAGAAGCTCAATCAGGTGAGTTTCATAGTCCTATGTCTACTAATGATTTTGATTTCCAGATGGGATGGAAGAGACACTGTTTCGTTTTTATAAATTATGCTGTGAATGTTTTGTGTTTGGTGATGGACTTGTGCATACTGATGTGATTAACTGCTAATTGATTCATGATTGTTTTGTGATTTGACTTGGTACCAAGGGGATGTTGACAAGGCGGGGCCTTGGGGAGGTACATAGATGTGTGACCATCTATGGGACCAATGGATAATGACAAGGCGTGGCCTTAGGATTGGTACATAGGTGTATGGGCGCCTATGGTACCATGGTGTTTGGTAAGGCTGGGAGCCTTGAATTTGGTTTGGTTTGTTAAATCTTGAATATTAGTTGTTAATGCATGTTTGTATCACATTGTCCATATGTTCTTAAATTTGGTTATTATTCACAGCTTATGGGTTGATTTTGGCGTTGGAGTCTAAACCTATGACTCTCACCAACATTATGTTGACGTGTTTTAGTGTCTCTTTCAGGTGAGAATGTGGTTAAGCTTGAGAATAGGAGTGGCTAGTTTTGGAGGCATTAGGATTGCATTTAGAAGGAGATCCCTGTTCCTTCTTAGTTTATTTTTCTGTTTGTTTCAATAAGTGATACTTTGTGTACACCTTTATGATGTTTTGTTTGTGGTAATTATTTGTCTTGGGTAAGAGGTAGGACTGTTACCTACTTGCCTAGACTCCTGCATGTTGTGGAGATATTGTCATGACATTTGTATCACCATTTTATGACATTTCCATTTCATTTAGTTATCTCTATAGACACGCCATGTTGTGATGATATACATACGTCGCGCCTCATATTCCGCCATGTTGGGGTGTGACAGAATGGTATCAGAGACAATGGTTAAGAGAATTAGGTTGCCTAGTCTAGTAACCTAGTCTATAGCTTAAGGGTCCCTGCATATAGGCGTCATAGGAGTATGTGTGCATTTTATATTAATTAAAGTTTTTTGGATGTTATTGGTTTTTACTTGCGATGTTTGTTAAGTTTTGACTAGTATGGGTTGAACCATAGTAATTCATACTTAGCCACATGTTATTTTCTTTTCGGGGTGTGACTAGTGCTGGTTGAACCATAAACATCCACGCTAGTCATTGTCGTATTTTGCTTAAATTGTACATTATAGTACATAATTTGGTACATGGTAGTTTCTATCTTTTGTTGGGTTATTTTATGTACCTGAGGTATAGTATTTTTCTTTTGATGTTTAAGTCATGTTCCCTAAGAGTCATGTGGTGGTTCGAGTTATTAGGAGTAGGTGGATATGAAGGATTTTAAGTTGTTTCCACTCTTATGGGCGACATGACTTATAATTGATTATGTTTTCGTTTTGGATTTAGTCTATGCTATTTTAGCTAGACTATGGATTTATGTATTTCAAGAGTTTGACTATGTTATTTTAATGGATGGAGTTTTGGACTTTTTTTTGGTTATGTGGTTATGAGCTTATGTGAGTAGATGGATATATGTGTTATGTATTGTATTAATTCTTATAAGTGTCATCATAGGAAGGAGTGCATTGGGGAAGGGTAATTGTATAAGTATGGTGGCCAACATAGTTATACAAGTACCACAACTTCAATGGATTCCTAAGTATGATTGCATGAAAGAGGGTTAGTACATGCTTGTATAGTAGATGTTAGACGGATTTTAGTATATGTATCCCGATATGCCTATATATGTATGATCCCCTACAATTATCGATTGTATCCTTAGGAGGGTCGCCAACTCGCTTTTTTTTTTATATTAAACCTCTGTTGTAGCGTATTCTTTGAGTTTCGTATTTCACGTGTACGTTTTAAAATGGTGTTCTTGGTGTTAAGTATATTGAAATAAATTGAGATTTCTTTTGGGATAATGAAATCTTTTGTGTTGAGTCTTACATTCCTTTTTGGTCGGTATATATTGAAAAGACTTGAAAATATACTATAGAGTTGGATAGTTGGTTGTATACGATAAAATAAGGGTACGGTGTTGGATTCGTGTCTGATTCAAGATGTGACATAATAAATTTTAATCAACACTTATTTATTTTAAAATTGTAAAAGACTCTCTTTAAAATAAAGCGAAATAAAATTTCTTTCTACTTACATAGTTTATATAATTGGGTTTAACCGATTCAAGTCATTTATAATTATTAATACAAGGTTAAATTGAGTTTATGAAGATTTCACATACAATTATATCTTTCATTTAAAAGGATTACATTAATCACTAAGATTATTCTTTAGTTTTTAAAAACAACTAGTATAAAACTGTTTTGGTCATAACTTGTTCGGTTTTAGAGCTTTTTTGGTGATTCAAAAGCCTAAAATTATGTACATGGAACTTACTTTTCAAATATTCAGAATTTATAGTCATGGGAGGTCAGTAGACTGGTCGAAATTGTTGTACAAGTGTCGGGTTCAAGGTTGAGTTTTGAATGGTAGTTTTTTTTATGATTTGGGGATGCTCGGGGTACCTAGTCTTTGAGTTGAGTTTTGAGATTATATAGAGGGTTGTTTTTAGATTGTTTCAGTCACATAGATGTGGGGAGGTAAAGAAAAAAAAAGTATTCTTTTGGAAAAGTCGATCTTGTGCACGGTTTAAATAATATGTCGCGGGGCGTAAGATGTTTTCGCAACCATTAAGTGTTTCTTGGATAATTTTTCGTTGTCATGAGTCATTTGAATTGGTACATGTTTGAGTTTTCCTTTTGAGTTTTTGTGGTTTTGGTCTGTTTTAACTCATGCACGTGAAATGTCGTTAGTTATCCGTGGATTTGATTCGTTGATCGTATCTTGTGGATTCAGGATGTAGTTTTGGGTTCGTATTGATAGGGAGCGTTGAGGTAGACATATGAAAGACTTGGTCGCACCTACACGATTAAGTATGCGGCCCTGAGAGAATGGTCGGAATTCCCTTAGTGGGGATGAAAGAGTTAAAAGTTCGTAGACGAACTAATGTGGTCATGAGGTCTCTTAGGAGTGCCAAGAGAGATGAATAGAGATTTGTATAATGTATGGATATTGGCACAAGTAACGCGCCATAGAGAATGTTGGAAGGGGATATAATACCTCAAAGGTATTTATGATTGTTCGTAACGCATGTAAGTTTTTCGAAAATTTACTGAGATTTAGTAGGTTTGCCTATTACTATGAGGTAGAACCATAAATAGAGCAAGTAGGAGAAGTGAGAGGAGTTGTAGTTAGTGCCTTTCCAAGGAAATTGTTGATGGAATGATTTTAAGAGCAAGAGTTGTTAGAAATTGCAACGGATGCAAGGTAAAATTTGAGTTGCTTAGTAGTAGATTGGCTGTGAAAAGCGGTTGAGTGGTCTGATAAGAGGAAGTATTGGTCTTTTAGAATACGTGTAGATTTTCGCGAGTAGAACGAGGTAGAAATTTATTCGTATTGCTTCTAAGAGAGGGTGCAAGGAGGACGTAGTTAAAACTACTAAGGATGTTGTATGAACGCTTTGGGTTTTGGGTTATGATTTTGGCTTCGCCGAGGCGCTAGCAGTTTTCATGGAGTCAATGAACCGGGTGTGCATGACAATATATAAACGAGTTGTCATCGGGAGCATCGACGACATCTTGATCTACTCAAATCTAAGAAGGAGAGTGAGGCGAATTATGAGTTGGTTTTGGAGTTGTTAGAAAAGGGAATTATTCGTGAGATTTTTAAGTGTGAGTTTTAGGATTAAGTTCGCCAGGACGAGTAGTCAGAGATGATGGCATATCGTGGAACCAGCAAGGGGCAAAGTGAAGAAGGGTGAGGAAGCATTTTGGAGGCTGAAGAGGTGGATTGGATAATGAGCAGATCTTGGAATTATCGGAAGGACTGGATGAATTCGCAAAGCATGACGATACGTGGAGCAAGGATTTGGATGTATACGAGAACGATAAAGAAAGGCGGTTGTTTATACGTCGTGGGAACTAAATATTTGGAAGAACTAGATAGACTTAGTTAGTGGAGCTGGATTGTTATATCTGCCTAGAATGCTAGAGGCATTTGGGGTACGAGACGTAGAGAATGATTTATACAGATCATGAACGTCTCCAACACATATTTAATCATCTTGATTGAACATTTGGAAAAGGTGATGGGTGGAGTTAAGTGATGAAAGAAATTTGCAAGGCCAAGTACGATCTGGGAAAGGCAAGCATGGTTGATGAGACATGGAATAAGAAGAATGAAGTGAAGCTGAGACGAACTTGAACTATATGGATGACGTATTAGGGTGGTTTGGATGAAGGATGTAGGTTGCACGAGTTGAGTTGTCTAAAGCAGAGAACGCGTCAACATGTATGTTGCGTGGCTTAGACAATCATATGGAGAAAAGGGACGTAGACTATACTTCCTACATAGATAGGAGTAGCTTAGAAAGGGCGATGTAAGGACGAAGTTGGTGAAAGGGATACATAATGGGGTGGAGGAATAAGTACGACGAGAGTTGGGTGATAGTCGATAGACTGACTAATTCATCTCATATTTCAAGAGGAATGAGAAGTCACGTAGTTGAGAAGTTGGAAGGATTGCGTACGGATGTGATGGAATAGAGGGTTTTGCGTAAAAGTTAGCCTAATATGTATGGAATGCCTTATGAAGGATTATGGCAAGGGAAGAAACGATTGGAAGCAAGTGTAGTATACCGTTGATAGACTAATGTTGGTATGAGCATACTATAGGGGTAATTGAGAAAGACCCTAGAGCATTGGCGTGAGATTTGGAGATAGTTGGAGAACGCGTTATATTAGGAAGAATTCTTTTACAAAAAGAGAGTCACCTGTGAGAGGGACATATTCCCCATTGATGAGGATGTAGGGAATAAAGGAGGAAACGCCTAAATTATAGGCTGAAGACGGGATATAAGATGGTATGGTAATTAAGATTGTGGAAAGACAAGTGAAAAGTAGTATGGAGGAAAAATTATTAGAGGGAGCAAGAGGTTGTTAAGATAGTGGAGTGATAAGGAAGGGAAATCCGTTAGAGAAAGAGGTTGGTAGTCACGAACAATGGACCGTTCACCTAGAGAAAAGGTGTAACATATGTTAGTATGAAGGATGGTTAGTTACTTGGTGCCGAGCATGGGTAAGCAAGGATGAGGTGGTGGTTATGACATGTTTCATGTGAATATTATGGGAAGCTTTTGGTTATGCAATCCTGCATATACCATTGGATGTGATTAAGGTTGGGAGAACTTCCGAATGATGGAAAATTCGTAGAGGATAGAATCCGTTAGGTCCGGTCATAGGAATTGTAGTAGAAACTTCTGGAGTTGATTCATAGGAGATGAGGTGGATCACCGTTATAGTGGGATGAAGTTAGAAGCGGCCAATGTATTGGACCGGATGTGGATCGGAAAACTATGGAGGTGGTGGCAGTGCTTAAGTAGAGGTTGAAAATAGTAAAGAACCGACAAGAGAGCTGTGCGGACGAGAGGCATAAGCCGTTGGGATTTAAGATTGGAGGTAAGGTTATGCTAGAGGTTTCACCATGGAAAGGAGTGATGTGGTTTGGGAAGAAAGGGAAGTTAGCACCTAGATTTTTGGGTCCATTTGAAATCCTTGAAAGGATTGGACCAGTGGCTTATAGGTTGAGGAATTTATGGGAGAATTGAGTAGTGTGCATGATGTATTTCGTGTATCAAGCTTGAGGAAATGCTTAGCAAGAACCGACTTGCAAGTACCGTTAGATGATATTGGTATGGATAAGAGTCTTTGTTTCATCGAAGAGACGGTAGAGATTTTGGGTCGTGAAGCTAGGAAGATGGATAAAAAGGGTAATATACCGTAGTTATGGTTAGATGGAATTTGGAACGTGGACTAGAGTTCACGTGGGAACGTGAAGGATTTATGAGGGGCAAGTATCCTCAGCTATTTGATATTGTCGATCCTAAGGAGAAAATCTTGGGACGAGATTTCTATTAGGAGGGAGTGATGTGACAAACGTGGTTTTGAGGTTCGTCACTTGGTCTTATTTTAAGGTTAATTTATGTGTGACTATGTCATTTGCGTGTTTACATGTTTATTTGGCGTGAACGAGGTTGGTGTGGATATCGTTTATGGGTATAAAGTACTCATAAGTAAATCGAGGAACGGTTATTTCATGTTCATGAGCTCACAAATTAGTGACTATGAAATGAAATGGTGTTATTTTGGTGTTTTACGTATACGTATAAGTATTATAGTAAATCGTATTTTTTTTTTACGATTTGGGGTTTAGCATTTAGAGGTCTCGGGTAAGGTGTTTAGTCATGTGAGTATTTTTCGAGATGGTTTTAAGTCATTTAGGACTTAGTAATAAAGTTTATTTCAAAATTTAAGATTTTTTTTAAAACTGTATATTTTATGTTTTTCGGTATACGCGTAAATTTGACTAGTTTTACGGTTTTGAGGTTTTGGAGGTTTTAGGAGCTGAAATAAATTAAGGTAAATTAAGGTATTGTTAATAACATAATAATAAGTAATAAAAAGGAAAAATAAATAATAAAATATAGGTTATAGTCGGTTTAGGCCGAATAAAAAGAAGGAAAAAAAAGAAAAAAAAGGAAAGTGGGTTGTATTGGGCTAGGAGTCTTGGAAAAACTATATACGGATTTTAAGTAGATCAAAACTCTCATAATCCCTGGAGATTTATTAAAAACCGACGGTCACCTCATAAAAATTAGGGTTTCTTCATAAATTTGGGGGTTTTCATAAATCAAAGGTAAATCTTTATAACCCTTTTTAATTAAAGTGTTTTAATCCTTTCTCAATCATATTATAATGGATTTAGGTTAGGGTTTGAATTAAAATCTGTATATATATGATATTATAATGATTAGATTAATTAGGGTTAATGATTAGACATGATGAGGGTAATTAATTTGGTTAATTATGTTAAATTCGTTTTTAAAAACTAGGCAGAATTTTTGGGTCATTGTTTTGATCATATATAGAGTTTTACAAACTTTTAATTTTCGAATCTTATGTCCCTGGAAAGGTAATTGAGTTGGCTTTCAAATGCAAGAATCTAGAAATAAATTGGAGGTTGGGAGGTAGGTCAAAAACAGGTTACAAAAGTCGGAGGTCAAAACAGTTTTGAAATCAGTCGGGTTTAATTTAATGTTTTAAGGTGATTGAGGTACTTAGATGTACATTTGAACCCTATAATGGGCATGGGAGTTGGTTTATATATTAAATAAGAGACCAGGGGTGGGGCTAAGAAAATGGGTTAGGGTAAGACCCCCTAATCATAACAAACTTTTTGTATGTTCAAAATCAGTAAAATCCAGATAGACAAAAGTATATATATATATATATATATATATATATATATATATATATATATATATATATATATATATATATATATATATATATATATATATATATATATATATATATATATATATATATATATATACATATATATATATATATATATATCGGGGCCTTAACAGTAGCTTTAAGGTTGGGGAAAAGGGTAGGAGTTAGCTAACATATGTAAGGGCATAAGGTTTCCTTTACAGAGGTCATGGGTATGGTTAGGTGGGCGTTTGGATTATAGTTTGGAGACCTAAAAGTTGGGACTGTTTTGTGTAAAATATGAACGGGATAGGTATCAAACTTAACCAAGTTAAGGACTTGTTAGGGAAGGGTATGGGGTGTTTAGAACATATGAATGAGGAACATATATGGGAGATGGCTAGATTTCCATCATAGGTTGATGAGCCATTTTAGTGTTTGGTTCATGTTTTGATTGTGTGCTTTTGTTTGGTAGCTTTTTGCTAGTGCGCGGATGTTTGGTTCATGTCTACTAATGATTTTCACTTCCAGATGGGATGGAAGAGACACTGTCTTGTTTTTATAAATTATGCTATGAATGTTTTGTGTTTGGTGATGGACTTGTGCATACTTATGTGATTAACTGCTAATTGATTCATGATTGTTATGTGATTTGACTTGGTACCAAGGGGATGTTGACAAGGCGGGGCCTTGGGGAGGTACATAGATGTGTGAGCATCTATGGTACCAATGGATAATGACAAGGCGAGGCCTTGGGATTGGTACATAGGTGTATGGGCGCCTATGGTACTGATAACTTGGCTTTACTCAGGTTAAAAAGTTCTTTGTCGTATGTCTTTTCGAATTGAAAAACTTGTGTTTAATGTGTGACTCTGTTTTATTTTGGTGGAACAAAAATGTGTCGTTGTAGTGTTTAAAATAAAAAGTGCGAAACTTTAAAGTAAAGGTGCTCTTAAAGTAAATCTAAGTCTAATTAAAATAATGGTGCAGGTATTTAAAACGTGACTGAAATTAAAAGGCACTAAAGTAAATGACGTAAACTTAAATCTATCTAAGGCAATCTTAAAACGCAACTAAAACTTAAACTAAGGCAAGGCTAAAATAAAGCTAAGGCAAATAAACTTAAAGTGCAATTAAATAAAAAGCGGGAAAAATAAAGCTTGAAAATAAAGGACAAAAATTTAAAAAGAAAGACTAAAAAGAAGAAATGAAAGAAACCTTGATTCGGAAGTTTTAAACTTCCGAATGAACTTCCGGATGAAGCTTGACTCGGAAGTTTTAGTCTTGATCCGGAACTTGTTGATTCAGAACTTTAGAGACTTCCGAATGAACACTCTTGAGTCGGAAGATTGCCCTTGGTTCGGAACTTTCGAATTGATCCGGAACTTTTGAGAGTTCCGAATGAGCAAGTCTTTACTCGGAACTTTTGAGTTCCGAATGAACACTCTTGATCCGGAACTTTGAATGTTCCGGATGAAACCCCTTGGTTCGGAACTTTGGAGTTCCGAATGAACAGCCACTGGTTCGGAACTTTTGAAGTTCCGAATGAACAACTCCTTCTCTTGGCTTGGCTCGGAAGTTTTCCTGGGAATACAGAAACACAAACAAACACCCCGAAGAACAAGGGAATCACAGAAACAAGAGATCTAAAGCAAATTAATCAAAATCAACACAACGATTAAGCTAAACAAATAACGAATCAACAGTTAAACATAAACAAACAATTTAAATCAACAAAACAAACAAATTTAACCACAATAATAAAAAAAACAACTTGATCAAAA
This sequence comes from Glebionis coronaria, assembly GCA_025667525.1. Classification (NCBI taxonomy): domain Eukaryota; kingdom Viridiplantae; phylum Streptophyta; class Magnoliopsida; order Asterales; family Asteraceae; genus Glebionis; species Glebionis coronaria. Next base: position 302,244,779 of record CM046875.1, read on the forward strand.
TAAAAGCATGAACATGAACATAAACATAAACACAAAAATCAAAGATTAAGAAAGGTAGATGAGAGATTAACAAGATAAAGTAAAGATTGACAAGAATTAAATGAAAACTTACTTGAAATTAAATGAATTTAAGGTGCAAGACAAGGTAATTAAATTGACAAGTATTTAAATGACAAGGTAATTAAAAGTGGAAGACTAATTGTCACACTTAGCCAACAAAAGAAAATGATTACAACTAATGACTATTTATAGGGGAGGATTAAGGAAGCTTCCTCCCCTCCTTCATTTCTTCTTAATTGCGAGATTAAGTCCCTCCTTCTTTTAATTCTTCATTAATTGCATGTTAAGTCCTTTTCTTCTAATTTCCTTTGAACTTGGACTTAAAGGACTTTTGGCTTCGGGATTTCTTTGAACTCGTCTTTAAATTCTTCAATAAAATAGACTTGAATTCTTCGGCTTTTGATAAACTTCCGTCTTTTGACTTTTTCTTCGATAAATCTTCAGAATTGGTCTTGGACTTCCGTTCTTTTTGCACTCTTGACTTCTTGACTTCGTCTTTCATCTTTTTCTTCAATAAAAGTCCGTAAATGCCCGTGAATGTCCGTGTTTTCTCCACTTTTCACCTTTTCTTCCTAAATCACAACAAAAACACAAACCACGCATAATTCCGACATAAAAGACATAAAATACACGTTTTGGTCCGATTATTATTGTAATTAAGTGGTAGAAAAGATGTGTGTTTTCACACATATCAAATCCCCTACACTTGACCATTGCAATGTCCTCATGCAATGCATTAGTTACAAAGCACGTTTACACTTTTCATCATAATCAATCCACGTTGGCCTTTATTAAAGAGATAGAAAATTATAAACATTCAAAATAAAGAAATCAAAAGCATACCTTGGGTTTTGGAAATGTCATGAATAATCATCATTCTCAAGTTTTCACTTTCTCCAAACCAAGCTTAAAAACGAGATCATTGTTATTATAAGTTAGCAAACTAACACGAACTCATGTGGGCCAATTACTCACTTAGACTCCCTTATTCCTAGGTGTATCTCTTATGTTTTATTATTGTCTTGAATGATCACGAGGATGCATTTTTGACTTATTTAGATAGTTATTAAGTCTGAAAATAAAGTGAACGATTTAATCAATAGTTAGCTAAAGGACAAAATCTTTTAAAACTGCTTCTCGGGACCTCATAAAGTTCATATCTTGGCATAACTCGCTTCACGATTTGAGACCTTTCTCGGACCGATATTTGGCAGTGACTTCATACTTCAAACCTTGAGAGACGTTCATGAAATTATGGTCTTCTCTTCATAATGGAATTTCTTCACTTGAAGTTTTGAGAGATTCATACTTGGACCACGACTTCTTCATTTTTCTCCAATCTTTATTTTGGACTTTGATATACAACGATCCGCCTCCTTTTATGACTTGGATCTATTTATCCTCATACCTTGTTAGGGTCTTTTCGGATACACTTCTCCATGACTTTTGGGGAGTATTTGCTTTTCGTCGTGTGTCTCGATCCTTCATATTGATTTTTGATAAATGATTCTTCACATCACTTGGGATCTTTAGCAACAAAATATAGCCCTCATGCCTTGTTAGGGCCTTTTCGGACTCGCCAATCTTCGCATCCCGCTTCAATAAGTTATGCCTTGGCTATGAACTCTAATCCATACCGAGCAACTTTTAAACGATCTTGGGCTAGAAGCTAAGTAACTTTTCAAATCGTACAACCTTATTTATTAGCAGATAAATTATTAGCAAGCGATGGGAGAATAGGCTCATAATTAACTCACATAAATTCACGAAAGAATACCGAACTTATAATTGGCTCTATCATCTCTCGTTCTCCACAGTTTAAAATCTTAAGTAATGAGACTCGTGGATACTTAGCCTATTAAATCAAAGTTTTGGGTTTTCGAGTCGCCTATAGGATCTTGCAAATTCTTAGACTCTTTCAAGTTTAGAAATCGCGTTTTAAAGTTCCCTTGATAAACGACTCTCTAGGATCAATTATAGGAACTTGCGAAAAGTTCTTGTTCTTAACCAGTGAGAGTTAAGACTTTCGCGTTTTATAGCTCCCTGAATAAAAGCCTAGCAAAACTCGACTTAAACACGTTAAGGGTACTAGCTAGAGCAAACTTAAGATAAGTAAACTCGGATTGAGTCAAAAGATTCACAACGTTTGAAAATTAAAACCACTTATTAAACATTTATTCTAATAAAAGAAAGAAAATAACTATACAAAGGTAAAAACTAATAGACCAAAATAGATCAAAAATTTTGAAAAATGTCGAAAAATTGATTTTCCGGTTAAAATGAGGACAAATACAAGGAAAAGACCACTTAACTTCGATAGAAGTCCCCCCTACACTTAAGATAAACATTGTCCTCAATGTTTAAGCATGTGGGAGTAAACTCCCCTACACTTAGGACATTGTGCACTTTGTTTAAATCTCGCTAAGGAAAGGACAACTAAAGAGATTCCTATTTTAATATTGAGAAAATATAAAATAGTGAATCGAAAAGAGTTTAGGGTAGAACCGGGAATAATGGAACACGGAATCACGGGTTGTTAGAAATACGTTTTAACGTATATTAGAAGTATCGGTCGCTCCACAATATGATTTATGTTGTAATAGCTCGTAGTTAGTAATTAGTTATTATTTGCTTATTAACTTAAGTAAGAACCGGTCCATGGGCTTGTCATGGACCGGCCCAAGCCCAATATTTAGCTTGGACTATAAATACCCCTTTCCACTAAGGAAAGGGGTTGGTTGTTATCATTTCTTTGTTTCCACTTAATAAAATTCACATAGTTTCTCTCACTTTCTCTCTCTAACTTTCTCTCTCTAGAAATTAACAAACCCCTTCATAGATTCATTGATTATCAATATTCTACATTTGGTATCAAGAGCTATGGGGTGATTTAAGGTGGTGATTTGTGTAGTTTTTTAGTTTTTGATTGTATTAGTGTTTTTTAAGAAAAATCATCTTGATTCTTGGTGTTTTTGGTGTTTTTGTGATTGGGATTAGTGGATAAGTATTAGTTGTTACTTATTTTAGTCGAAAGCACAAAACTTTTTGGGTTATTTGGTCAAAATCTGGGCTTAATCTTCATTGTTACTGTTCGACTGTTCATCGGGAAAGGTTTCTGTTCATTCAGCAAAACTTCCGGATCAAGAAGTTCCGGATCAAGAAGTTCCGGATCAAGAAGTTCCGGATCAAGAAGTTCCGAGTCAAGAAGTTCCGAATCAAGAAACTTCCAAACCAAGAAGTTCCGGATCAAGAAACTTCCGAACCAAGAAGTTCCGGATCAAGAAACTTCCGAGTCAAGAAGTTCCGGATCAAGAAACTTCCGAACCAAGAAGTTCCGGATCAAGAAACTTCCGAGTCAAGAAGTTCCGGATCAAGCCAAACTTCCGAACCAAGAACTTCCGAGTCAAGAAGTTCCGGATCAAGCCAAACTTCCGAACCAAGAACTTCCGAGTCAAGAGGTTCCGAATCAATCCAAAAGTTCCGAATCAAGGTAATCTTCCGAATCAACACAAAGTTCCGAATCAAGGTAATCTTCCGAATCAAACTTCCGAATCAACAAAAAGTTCCGAATCAAGGGTTATTTTGCTTGTTTTTTCGACGATTTTTTAGAGGATTTAATCTTGGTTTCTTACAACAAAAACACAACACAATTCACAAGCTTTACTTCACTGCTCGATCAACCGATAATCTCTGTTTCTTGGAAGAAAAACAAAATGAATCCAAATTCAGTAATGCCTCAGATGACATCTCTTACGGATATATCAATCATAACGGGAACTGATAGCCGTCCACCGATGCTTATTAAAGAGGTGTTTGAGGCATGGCAAGGTCGAATGATGCAATATCTAAAGGGGAAACCTACATACGGAAGGCTGATGGTCAAATCGATTTTGAATGGTCCACTCGACTATGGTACCATTACGGTTGACAACGTGACTAGACCACGAGAATTTGAAGAACTCACTCCAGCTCAACAACTTGTTGCAGATGCAGATGAAAAGGCACTTCAAACAATTCTCCAAGCTCTTCCCCATGATATTTATAGGATGGTAAGCAAGTATACTGTGGCAAAAGATTTATGGGAACGTCTTAAGGTGTTGCTACAAGGCACGTCTCTCACTAAACAAGAAAGGGAGTGTCAGCTGTATGATTTGTTTGATAGATTCACCTACAACCCAGGGGAAACACTTCACGATTATTACTTCAGATTCACCACACTCATGAATGATCTGAATGTATACAATCTTGAGATTGCTCCATTCCAGGTTAACACCAAATTCTTGAATACTCTACCTCAAGCTGAATGGGGTGAGTATATTACCGATGTCAAGTTAACCAGGGATCTGCACAAGTGCAATTTGGATCAAATATATGCCTTCCTTCAGCAGCATGAGAAGCATGTGATTATGCATCGTTCTCCTCGTGGTATGTATCCAGATTCCTTAGCTTTGATGGCGAATCAACCAAGTTTGTCACACAACAACACACCCTATATCTTGGGACATCAAGCCTATCATGCATCACCTTACATGACACCAACTTTTCCCCAATACTCGATTTTACCACAACCTCCCACCTCACATCAGCAACAGTATCGGTTCAATGCACCTTCACCACAGTATGGTTCACAACTTCATCCAGCAAATGTTGCACCTTATGCTCAGCCTTCATATTCGTCTTATCAAGAGAATGCAGCATATCAAACAAGCTACCCTGATCAAATGAGTATTCCTTCTACTGATTATGCAGCTCATCCAGATCAAGCACTGTATTGTGACGATGAAGAAGTCCCTGTTCCTGTTTTCCAACAAGGAGCTGACCCAGTTGAAGTGCTAACTACTATGTCTGCATATCTCACAAGAACTTTAAGCAAACGAGGATTCAGAGGATCAGCTCCTACCAACAATCAGTTGAGGAATTCATCCAATTCTCGCCAACAAGCTACAATTGAGAATGGCAGGGTAATGGTTCAGCCAATTCAACCATATCAGGGGAGACCTTCCACATCAACCAATACTCGCACGATCAATCCTGCTCCTGCTCCAATGGTCAACAATCCTCCACGGGCTAATACAGGCAAGTTGAGAATGATTACCTGCTACAACTGCAAAGAAGAGGGTCATATGTCCAGGGATTGTAAGAAACCCAAGAGGAAAAGGGATGGACAGTGGTTTGCAGAAAAGATCTATCTGGTAAATGCTCAGGCGCAAGGAAGGGAACTTGATGAAGAGGAGCTTGCATTTCTTGCTGACCCAGGGATTGCTGAACAAGACGTTGTCACTACGCAAAATGCAGCTTACCAAGCCGATGATCTTGATGCGTATGATTCCGACTGTGATGACTTTCAAACTGCAAAGGCTGCTTTCATGGCAACTTTCTCCAGCTTAGGGCCAGATAAGAAATCTGAGGTACTTATTAATAACACCGATAATGCCACTGATGCTAGTATTCAACCACATCAAGTTGGGCAAGAGAGTGCTGATTCGAATGAATCTTCGGTGGTGAGTCTTTCAAACGAGGAGACAAACAATGATAACAATATCAATGTGAGTCCCCAGACTTTGAGTGAATCACAACCGGGATCCATCTCGCATACGCCTACTCCTGCTCAACAAGATTTGGTCATGGTTCCTGCTACATTACTTAGCCAAATGAATGCTGCACTCTTAGAAACCTTAGCTAAGAATAAGAATTTGTCTGATGAGCTTGCCTTAAGCAATGAGAAAGTACAAACTTTGGAATTAGTGCCTTCGTCTAGTGTTCTAACTAATCTCGAATATGATCACTTTAGAAACAAACAAATGGGTCACTTGCAAGAAATAGAAAACTTAAGAGCAAATTTGTCTAATGAACTTCGAGAAAAGGAGTTAGTGGTCACTAATTTTCAAAAACTTCAAACGGATTTTGAATCACTAGAATCTAAGAAGACTGAAATGGAGATTAATGCCACTAATAAGATTAGAAGTCTAGATTACTTGCTGTTAAGACAATACGCTGCTTCACAACTAGTTCACTTATTTGATGCCTCATTTAGAGAATTTAACTTATCACGTCTAAAAGGCCTTCCCCCTAATCCACGGTATGCAAAACAAGCTTTAAGACATAGTCCTAGACTTTATAATGCAACTCAATTAGGATTGGCTTTAGACCCGATTGTTTTTCCCAATGATCAAACAAGTAAGGATCTAGTTGATGAGGATCGGTCATACAATTCAGCAAAATATCCCGATTGTGATTATTTTAAAATGAATAAGGAGCTTGCTAAAACTGATTTTAGAGTTCGATTCCATATGGATAAAGATCTCATTACAACACCGACCTACATGTTAGAGGAAGAACGCCCTAGTACATTTCCTACACTTGTCAACATGGAAGATCCTAAGGAAATTCCAAAGAATCTTCCACCGGTTAGCACTGTATGGTTAAACTTGAAAGAGATTAACCGATACTTTACTACCTTTGACAAGGTCATTTTGGAATGTATGACTTCAAATGGCTTAAACGCCGGAGAATGGGCTTTCGAACACATGAACGAGGTGTTTAAAACTAAGATCAATCCGTTTGTCGAAAGTCTAAAAGGAAGTTTTGCATCTCTTAAGGAAAATCTTCAGTTTGAAATTGGGGAAGTTCAAAAAGTGTTTTATGAAATGGACACCGCTTACGAACTGCAACTAATTGAAAAGGAAAAGATTTTAACCGAATATGACCGATTCTTGTCTGAAGTAATATCGTGTGATGTGCTCACTACTGTAAATGTTAATTATTCGCATGAGCTTACATCTGCTGTGATTAATTGTGATGCTGTGAATATTTGTGAGGATATTTGTGATGATGTTTGTAATCTTTCTGTAAATGTTGCTGAAAATGTAAATGAGGTAGAAAATCATTCTTGTCACGAATCTAACGCTGAGTTTTTAAAGCTACAAGATTCTTACAATTTACTTTCACAACGCTTTAATCAACTAGAACAACATTGTATATCTTTAGAATTAAAACAACAAAATCAAAATGAAAATCTTTTGATATCAAATGTTTGTGAAAACGGTGTTGAGAATAGTGACAAGATGATTGCAATTGTTGAGACATTAGAGGAAGAAATAATGAGATTGAAGAGAGAGATATCATCAAAGGAAACATTAAGAATGGAACTAGAGGCTGCAGAGTCTAAAAACCAAGTCTTAGAAATTAGACTATCAACTGTTCTAGGGGAGATGGATCGGACAAGGCAGGGACTATCCGCTCTTTATGGTTCACTAGAAGAACGCTTCGCTTTTAATGCGGCACAGCAACAATATTATGTTGAACAACTGAACCAAAAGTGCGAAGAAATCTCTGACTTGAACATCCTGCTCATAGACAAAAATATGGTTTTGGCTGAGTTAAAGGAGACACTTCTTCTCACCCGACAAGAAGTTGTTGATAACTTAGCTACCGACTCTGCACCGTCCACTAGTGCTCCAACAACCAAATCAGTAGTGCTTTATAAGAATCCGCTTCATAAGAGAAACCAGCTTACCTATGATGATTATATGAGGAATGCCATTAAGCATGTCGATCTTCTTAGGGATATTTTAGACGATCTTTATGCCTTAGATCCCTCAAGTAGCGACTATTATTCGGCTCATGAATATGTTAAGCGAGTTCAATATTGCTTGGCTTATTTGCAATACATAGGTACACCAGGTTCAGCACTACTTAATAATAGGCCCATTGCTGTCACTCCATTTAGTAAGACTCCAGGAGCGAAACCGTCATTGGCACAATCAAGTAAGACACCTTTAAAATCTGCTGCTAATGTTCCCAATTTGCCTTCTACAGGATTAAAAGCGACTACTAAGGCTAAAGGATCGCCACTCAAGAAAGATAAGATCAAGCCCGCCACTAGTAGTGCCACAAAGAAGAAAGTAGAAGTCCACAATAGGAATGCTAGTTCAGTTTTAAATAAAACGAATCATGTTAAGACTAAAAGCTCTGCGCCTGTGCAGCAGCCTAAACCATTCGTGAATTCTGATTTAAATTGTTGGAATTGTAATGAATGTATGTTTTCCCAGCGTCAGGATTTGTGTCTGATTGATCACGTTAATGAAATGAATGCTATTAAGAATGGTCTTGAATGGAAGCCAACGGGTAGAACTCGTGCCCAAGTTGGCTGGCAATAGCGTCCCACTGGTAGGACCTTTACTCTCGATGGTAAAATGTGCCCTTTAACTAGGAATGCATCCATTGAGGTTAGGTCTGAGCGTCCTTTAGTTAGGAACACTCGCACTCAAGTAAGGAAACAGCGCCCTTTAATTAGGTCAGCCCCCACTATAGTGCCTATCAGTGTAGAAATACCTCAGGATTTGAGCCAATTAGAATCTACACCACCAATTAAGAAGAAAAAGGCTAGGAAATCTAAGAAACCTAGAGTTAGCAAATCTAAGATTATTAAATCTGTACCTGCTAATAACAAGGAACACTCAGATTCCGATACCTCTACATTGTCTTTGTGTGGTGATATTTTCAGGTGGTCCAAATCATCATGTGGTATTTGGACTCCGGTTGTTCAAAACATATGACCGGAAATCGCTCGATGCTCCGAAATTTCGTCAGCAAGTTTCTTGGTACGGTTAAATTTGGGAATGATCATATAGCAAAGATTATGGGGTATGGTGAATATCAGATTGGAAACGTGACGATTTCTAGGGTATACTATGTTGAAGGTCTTGGTCATAACTTATTCTCAGTAGGACAGTTTTGTGATTCCAACCTTGAGGTTGCTTTTCGACAACACACTTGTTTCATCCGCAACTTGGAAGGAAAAGATTTGTTGAAGGGATCTCGTGGTGCAAATCTTTACACTTTGTCCTTACAAGACATGATGGCCGCTTCTCCAGTATGTCTTCTCTCTAAAGCTTCTAAGACCAAGTCATGGTTATGGCATCGCAGATTATCTCATCTTAATTTTGATGCTATTAATCATCTGGCTAAAAACGAGTTAGTTCGTGGTCTTCCCAAGCTTAAATTTCACAAGGATCATTTATGTTCCGCGTGTTCAAGGGGGAAAAGCACCAAGAAATCTTACAAACCCAAAGCTGAAGACACTAATCAAGAAAAACTTCATCTTTTGCATATGGATCTTTGTGGACCGATGAGAACTGAAAGTGTGAGCGGTAAGAAATTCATTCTCGTCATTGTGGATGATTTCTCAAGGTTTACATGGGTTAGATTTCTACGTACAAAGGATGAAGCTCCGAAGGCTATCATCACTTTTCTGAAGTTCATTCAGGTACGTTTGAATACCACTGTCCGTCGTATTCGTACAGACAATGGTACAGAGTTCGTCAACCAGACTCTTCGTGATTATTATGAAGGAGTTGGTATATCACATGAAACATCCGCTGCACGCACTCCACAACAAAACGGTGTCGTTGAAAGACGGAATCGTACACTTATGGAAGCTGCTAGGACCATGCTTATTTATGCGAACGCTCCATTGTTCCTGTGGGCAGAGGCTATTTCTACTGCATGTTTCACCCGAAACCGTTCTATCATTCGGAAACGCCATGGAAAAAAACCTTATGAGCTTCTACATGACCGCAAACCCGATGTTTCATTTTTCCATGTGTTTGGTGCTCTGTGTTATCCAAACATCAATAGTGAGAACTTGGGTAAGCTTCAACCAAAAGCCGACATAGGTATTTTCATTGGTTACTCACCGTCCAAAAGAGCATACCGAATCTATAACCGTCGTCTTGGCAAGATTGTAGAAACTATGGACGCAGATTTCGACGAGCTGACAGCGATGGCTTCTGAGCAACACAGCTCTGAACCCGCGCTTCATGAGATGGGACCCGGTGCTATAAGTTCCGGATTAGTTCCCAACAATCCTACTTCTACATCATTTTTACCACCATCAAGGCCCGAGTGGGATAAACTGTTTCAACCGTTGTTTGATGAATTCTTCGATCCCCCGACTGATGAAGTTCCAGTACCTGTAGTAATTGCTCCAATACCTGAAGTGGTTGCTCAAGTTAATGAACCTTTATCTAATGCATCTACAATTCACATTGAACCGGATGCACCTTCACCAAGTGATTCTCAAACTACACCTGAATCATCACCCCTACTTGTGCCTAATGATGTAGAAGAGGACTCTACTGATCACGACTTGGAATATGCTCACTTGCAAGAGCTTCCTTTCTTTGGTGTAGCGATCCCTGAAAACCCTTCAGCCGCGTCTACCTCAGAAGAAGCTCCATCTATTGTTCACTCCAGACCACCTAGGATTGAAAACCATAGCACTAAATGGACAAAAGATCACCCAATTAGGAATGTTATTGGAGATCTAGATCGACCAGTCTCTACACGCCATCAATTACAAGAGAGTGCACTTTATTGTTACTTTGATGCATTTCTCTCTGAAGTTGAACCCAAAAATTGGCAGCAAGCTATGACCCAATCATCTTGGATCGAAGCTATGCAGGAGGAACTCAATGAATTCAAACGACTTGAAGTATGGGAATTGGTTCCTCGCCCTGACAAGGTTAACATCCTTACCTTGTTATGGGTCTATAAGATTAAACTTGATGAGATGGGTGCGGTATTGAAGAATAAAGCAAGATTGGTCGCTAGAGGATATAAACAAGCCTTGGGTATAGACTTTGAGGAATCTTTTGCTCCTGTGGCTAGATTGGAGGCGATTAGACTATTCCTTGCGTTTGCTGCTCATATGAACATGATCGTCTATCAAATGGATGTGAAGACGGCATTTTTGAACGGTGAACTAAGGGAAGAAGTTTATGTTAGTCAACCGGATGGGTTCGTCAGCACGAAGTCTCCTAACCATGTGTACAAGCTTAAGAAGGCTCTCTATGGGTTGAAACAAGCTCCACGCGCGTGGTATGATCTCCTGTCAACATATCTCATGTCGGAAGGCTTCTCCAAAGGCAAAGTGGACCCCACTCTATTCACTCTCAAGGACGGCAACGACATGCTTCTGGTACAAATTTATGTTGATGATATAATTTTTGCTGCCACTAACATAGAATTGTCTAAACAATTTGAGAAGATAATGTCCACACGCTTTCAGATGTCGATGATGGGAAAAATTTCATTTTTCTTAGGATTACAGATTTCTCAGAATCCCAGAGGCATCTTTATTAATCAATCCAAATATGCTCTAGAATCACTTAAGAAATATAACTTTGAGAATTGTGACCCCGTAGACACACCAATGGTGGAGAAATCCAAGTTAGATGAAGATAGGGATGGGATTATTGTCGATCCGAAACTTTACCGTGGAATGATCGGCACCCTTCTCTATCTGACTGCTAGCAGGCCTGATTTGCAATTTGCTGTATGCATGTGTGCTCGGTATCAGGCTCGGCCTACCGAAAAGCACTTACATGTTGTGAAAAGGATCTTTCGGTATCTAAAAGGAACACTTCATCGTGGTCTATGGTATCCGAAAGATTCCTCGATTGCTTTAATATCATACGCAGATGCCGATCATGCTGGATGTCAAGATACGAGGCGTAGCACTTCTGGATCTGTGCAACTCCTTGGAGATAGATTGATCAGTTGGTCTTCAAAAAGGCAGAAAAGCGCTACAATATCAAGCACGGAGGCTGAATACATCGCCATGTCCGGTTGTTGTGCTCAAGTCCTTTGGATGAGATCACAATTAACTGACTACGGTCTTGGATTTAACAAAATCCCGATGTATTGTGACAACAAAAGCGCCATTGCCCTTTGCTGCAACTATGTTCAACACTCCCGGGCCAAGCACATAGACATTCGCTACCATTTCATTAAGGAGCAGGTGGAGAACGGAGTGATCGAGCTGTATTTTGTCACTACTGAGTACCAGCTGGCGGATATGTTCACCAAAGCCTTAGATCGAGGACGAATCGAGTTTTTGATCGACAAGCTTGGCATGAAATCATTCACCCCAGCGACTCTCAAAGAGTTGGCAGAAGAATCAGCTGAATAGTCGTGGTAAACTATTCAGAGTATCCTTTGGTTGTGATCATGTATATTATAGTAAATATATAAACCACAAAAGAAAATACAAAAATATAAAACCAAGAAAAACCATAAAAAATATAAAACCAAGAAAAACCATAAAAAATATAAAACCAAGAAAAACCATAAAAAATATAAAACCTAGAAAAACCATAAAAATTATAAAATCAAGAAAAACCAAAAATATTTTTCGTTTAAAACGGGCATGTCTTTTAGTACGGTAATATTTACGGCCTTAGAAATGTCGATCAATATTGACACGGTGCCATAAATAGAGTCCGTATAAAAGTTGTACATTTTTAAAACATGCCCATTATGGCTTGTAGTTACTTCTGACTGCAACCCGGTTTTCATGTTAAAGTCACGTATTTCCTTGGAAAACGTTGGCTCAGAACGGGAATTAATTTTCTCGGGCGTGATTTACAAGCCAAATCATGCAAAGGGATCAAGTTTACTTTATAACTTAGTCTGACACGAATTAGTGTACGTCTCAGTGCATTAATTTGTTTAAATAAGAGAAATCTTATTGAAACCACGAATCAAAATTTTTCAAGAGATAAATTGGAAATGCTTTCATCACTATTTGACTCTTTAAACAATGACTACAGCTCTTTAAATAGAAAACGGGTCATTGTTTAAGGGGGAGAAAATAGTAAAATCATCTTCGTCATTAAAATTGATTTTCAAAAGTGATTGTGAAAATTATGGGCTACATGGTAATTAAGTGGTTTTGCTTTAGAAAACGACTAGTGTTCGTTCTAAGTGATAGGCATTGCTTTTAGATTTTGGGGATATGCTAATAGATTGTGTTTGCTAAGTTATGTGTAAGTAAAACAAGGATTAAGTGAAATGAAAAAGTTGGAAACAAAAAGAAAATGTATAGATAACTAAGGGACTAAAAGTGTCACTTCTTGAAACTTGGCAAATTTTTGACCTAAGTCAAAACATAATCCACCCGCCCCTCAATACTATTCATTTTCACTGTTTCTATTTCATTCTTGCCGCCATTGTTACACACACAAACACGCATTCAAAATCATTCGTCTATCCATCTAGATCCGGCTCTTTCAAACTAAATAAGGTATATTCATCAATATGTTAACTTCTAAATCCACATTTCTTATCATATTATTCTGTTAAAACATGCTCAATTAATCAGTTTAATCCATTTAGGGTTTTTGATTAAATTAGGCTAAATTGATTAGGGATTTATGATGGGTTTTGCTCGGAATAGGTTAAATGATGTTTAAATTGCCTTAGTTTGCCTTAGAAACTCACAAACGCGCTAGAATAAACATCTGAGATTCGTTTGTAAAAGTTCCGGATGAACATGGCTTCAAACTTCCGAATGAAGGATTTCTTCTGAAAAACTTCCGAATGAGGAAGTTCCGAATGAAGAACTTCCGAATGAGGAAGTTCCGAATGAAGAACTTCCGAATGAAGGGAGTTCCGAATGAAGAACTTCCGAATGAAGGAAGTTCCGAATAAAGAACTTCCGAATGAAGGAAGTTCCGAATGAAAAACTTCCGAATGAAGGAAGTTCCGAATGAAGAACTTCCGGATGAAGGAAGTTCCGAATGAAGAACTTCCGGATGAAGGAAGTTCCGAATGAAGAACTTCCGGATGAAGGAAGTTCCGAATGAAGAACTTCCGGATGAAGGAAGTTCCGAATGAAGGAATGTTCCGGATGAAGGAAGTTCCGAATGAAGAACTTCCGGATGAAGGAAGTTCCGAATGAAGAACTTCCGGATGAAGAAGTTCCGAATGAGAAGAAGTTCCGAATGAATAAAGTTCCGGATGAAGATGTTCCGAATGAGGAAAAGTTCCGAATGAGTTGTTTGATTATTCTTGTTTGCATGCTATATATGTACTTGTTGTTTTATGAAATGTGTTATGCTTAGAATTAAGAATGATATATATCTATATGCTTTTGTGCATCAACCTTTCATGTCTTATCTTAAGCAGATACAATGACTAATCCAACGGTACAAGCAATCCAAGAATCTAGAGAAGCCGATATTGCTAAAGCCCGAACCCTTAAGTTTATACCCAACAACTACCGGCTGAAGCAAGTCTCTAAATCCACTCACCATGGTTTTAAGGTCGCCATAGCCATTCTTGATAACTCTCATTTCAAGAACGCCCTTAGAAGTACAGCCTCGGTGCCTTATGAGTATATGTTTGAATTTTGGGCTACCAAGGAAATTACTTCGAACAAGATCACCTTCACCATCGACAACAAGCAGCAGACACTCACCGTTTCAGATTTTCGTAAGATTCTTGGTATACGGGATACACCCAAGGGCATGTCTTTCTCAAGGGATCCTAATAAAGATGAACTCGCGGAGTTATTTGACGCACTTGGATGTCCGGAAATACGAGTTGCATCTGAGTTTACAACTGCTAAGGTGGGACAACCTTGGAGAGCGTTGATGGGTATTCTCAGTAAATGTCTTACACCAAAGACGAGTGGCCATGATGCTTTACGCAGTCCAATAATAAACCTCTTCTATGGCATGTACAAAGCTGCAAATTCAGATTATGCTTTGTTGATATGGGAAGAATTCACCTTTCAACTCTTCTACAACAAGAAGCTGAAGACAAACTTCTTTCCTTATCCTCGGTTTATTAAGCTTATCATAAATTATTTTATGAAGCTTGATGCTACTATTGATAGGCGTGCAGGAGGTCGCTATCACACTGAAGAAGCTGATGATACTGTAGATCTGAGGCAAGAAGGACCGTCTATTGGTGTGATTCCGGGTCCTATTCCTGATTACCTTCTATCTGATAAAATCAAAGGTTCTGCAGATTACAAGCTACTGCAGCTAGAAATCCAGAGGCTGAAAGAAAACCTTCAAACTGGAGAAGACTCATCGACAACGGTTAAGAGTAAAGGTAAACGCAAACAACCAGCTGCGTTACCTGAACCCGAACCAAAGAAGAAGAAGTCAGAGGGTAAGAAGGGAAAGGGTAAGGATTTGATGCGTCTACGTGATGAAGAAGATATTGTTGATCCTACTCTTGCTAAATCCGAGCAACAAATGATGAAGATTGCTATTAAAAGGAGTAGGAAAGATACAGGCGGTAGTGGTTCAGGTGCGAGGGTAGATATCGAGGATGAGTACGAGGAACCGCATGATGTTGATGAGTTTGGGTCACCTGAAAACTATTCCACTTCGAAGGAGCCATCAATCCCTATTTCAACAAGTGTGGAAAAGGAACCTGTTGCTCCTACGATCATGGTGACAACTCAACCTTTGGCAACTCTACCTCCACCAATCCAACCCTTAACAACCCGACCGGCTTCCACACCATTTCTTCCACCACCCACAATCCCCATCCTTAGCACCGCCGTAACAACCGAGCCTATTCAGTCAACCCAGAGCAGCTCTGCAACATCTGCAATGGCTGCATTAGTGATGGCCGAAATGCTTGACAATCACAAACGCGAAATGGATGAACTTCGCCAAGAGTTGCAAAGACGAGCTCAAAGGGAAGAAGTATCTCAGAAAGCTCAAGAAGAGTTGATTGCCAAGTTCGCTGCAGACATGGAAGCTACACGTAAAGCTCATGCAGAGGAACTTGCTCGAGTTAAGCAGGCTGAGGCTGATAAGCATGCTGCACGTATTACCAGACTTCAAGCGATGAGGGATAAATATAAGGAACAAAAAGAAGCACTTGAAGCATCTGTGAAAGAAAGAGTGCAAGAATCCGTTGAATCCTTAATGCCTAAACTTCGCGATGAGTTGAAGACACTTGCTGCTGACAACTTGATGGTCAAATCATCCAACCCTTCAGAAGCCGCCTACAAGATTGCTTATGACCTGACGGATTTTGAATTGAAGAAGATCCTTAAGGCTCGTATGGTGGAACTTGGGTCGTATGATAAGTCGAGGATTCAACGGGCTCTATATAAATCCCTGAATGATGCTATCATGGAGGATGATAGATTATTCAAGACGTTTGGAAGTGTAGTACCATATCACATCTTACCTGAGGAAGAAAGGGAAGAAAGTGAAGAAGAGGGTACGGGTGAAGAAGAGGAAGAAGAAGAAGAAGAAGGAGAAAAGGATAAAGACGATGACGAGGGTGGTGATGATGATGAGGATGATGAGGATGATGACGAGGATGATGATGATGATGGCGACGATGGTGGTGATGAGAATCAGGAGAGTGTTAGGGATAGTAACGGGGATGACAATCAGGATGATGATGGGGGTGAACAGCCGAAAGAGGGAGACAAGGTTACCAGCTCCAAGAAGACTGCTGCTAAGACTGGAACCAAGTCCACAAAAGATGCAGCACAGAAGGACAAATCGACATCCTCGGAATCAAGACGAACTAAGTGGCGCCACGATGTGAATGCCACTACAGCGTCTTCGGCTCCCGGTATCTCTATCGCTGTATCTTTACCTATTACAACTAACCCCATTAGTTCTGTTGTTGTTCCTCCTGTGATTGCAGAATCAGTGACGGAACCCGAAGCTGCACAACACTCCCCAGTTCACGACACTGCCGAAATGCCTGAAACTGAACCAATAGATGTTCGCACTTCCACTCCTCTACAACAAGCACAACAATCTACGGTTCCTGAACCAAGCATTCGTGCCTGGGAAGACACGTTGGAGATAGACGAGTCTGCACCACCACAAGCTTGGATCACGGCAGCAGCACAATATGATCCGATCACAGATGCTGACAAAGATGTGCTGTATCTCCGTATCCGAAGTCCGATTGACTTATGTGCATTTCTTGCTCATGAGTATAAGACTTCGGTTACTCCATCCTTGGTGAAGAAAGTGCTGCACGATAGGAGACTTCGCGCCAAAACCCGACTACCCCGAATGGAGTTTGAGTACTATGCCGATGAGATCCTAAAGGCTTTGCAAACCGTCCAACGGCCAGGACTTCATGAATCAGAAAGAGCTCCACCTCCAATGGATCCTTCTCAAGATAATCAGATTGCTCTTGACTTCTTCGTCACCAATGATCTTGAGTATCTTATGAAGGGGTCATCAAAGTACGCAACCTCCCTAACCTTGCTGAAAGCTGCCAACTGGGGGACAATACCCTATATCGAGGAAAAGGTAAATCGACTCTGGGTCCCAAAAATGAATCGTAATTATGATATGTATGCTGTCATAGGTGCATCTCATTGGGACGAACGAGTCCGAAGGGCGTACAGGGGTTGCTGCTTGGTCAATTCTGGAAGCAATGTTAGATCCGACATCCGCATCTCCAGCATCTTAGGAATGAAAACTGAAGCCAAGAACGGCTATTATCATGTGACGGAGATTCGCTTGAAAAGGGAGGATGACAGGGAATACAGAATCCAGCAAGGAGACTTTTCAATCATTCGCCTTGAGGATATTGAAGATATGTTGCTTCTGATGACCAGAGATCAACTTACACACATTCCTCGTGAAGACCTGATTGCTTTGAATACAGCACTTCGCATGTTCACACGAAGCGTTGTCATCAAGTCACGAGTTGAAGACCTTCAGTTGGGAGTCGAAAGCTATCAGAGGAAGCTCAATTTAACCCGTCCTGTGAATCAAGTGCTACCTCAACATGTAGAAAGATGTCCATATACCGGCATTTCTGTCCCGAATTACGGCATTTTCTACTTGAACAGCCGAGGTTTGATGAAGTTTATGAGGGTGGGGGAGCTCCACAAGTATAGTGATGGAACTCTTATACAAGTCAGAGATAAGTTGGAGCATCTGAACTCGGGTGGGACTTTGCCAGAGATGACGGAGGATTGGCATCCGGGTTACCGGCAGATGGCTAAGTACGTGATCAAGAAGATCGATCAAAAGCTCCGTGAACGTAGATTGATGAGGAGCTTGGAAAGATTCGTGGGTGGAAGACCGTATTTAGTGCACCACAAGCTACTGCAACGATCCATCTAATGGGTCGTACATTTCAGGTCACTTTATATTGGTTTTCAATTGTGAATATGTATATTTGTGAATAATGTGCTTGTATGGCTTGTTGTAGTGTTAAGGTATGATAATTTTTCAAGAATTTCTCACGAGATTCTAAATCTTTCAAAATATGTCATACCAAAGCACTACAACTAACCCTTATTAACTTAAGGGGGAGCAATAACTTGTTCTATGGCCAAACATTGATTTCATTTTTTTACCCAAAGACCGGTTAATCCATTCAATATCCCAAATATTAATGGTTAACATTTTGGATAAGGGGAGAAAATGGGATTAAGGAGACGTAAGTGATACTTGGCTAAAAGATGAAAAAGACTTAATGATAATCCAACTTAATATGTGTTAAGCACGTGTTAAGGGGGAGCGTTTTTGATGATCAAAACACCTAAGGTACAACACTTTTGATTTTAATATCACAAGTACCTTAGGTGATTTTCAATGATTTTTTCATGGTGGCAATTCCTTCCCAAAACACGCTTAATTCACGACGGATGTGGTGACAAAAGGGTGGTAGGAATAGGTTTAGTCCAATGATTCATCAGAGCCGATGGAATCTTCCCAAGGACAATTCCCTAGTTAGAATTAGAAGTCCTAGGAAAGATGGAGAAAGAATGTGAACGTAGCTGAATGCCGACCAAGTACTTAAGCTAGCACTGGAACAATCACAACAAGGTGCTAGTGATGACGTATTGGTAAGCATTGAAGGGGTTGAAGAATGAAAAAGAAATGTAAAGATAAAGGGTGTAAAGAAAGAAGCCCTCCTTACAACTTTAGGCAGAAACCGGGTCAATACATATGCTATTGAGGTCATTTTTGTTAATGATTCTCGGTATTGAAGAAAGACATCATGGACCCAGTGATGCAATGCACAACCCTTCCCCAGCTAACTCAAATATCTCTCAAAAGGTATTTGTTTTAATCACACGGAGATCAACACGTTATCTATTGGTTTATTCACTCCGAATAAACTGGTATTGAAAAGGCGGCACTCCTCTCCAGCCATCGCTCACTAAATCAAAACGCACAATCGAGTCTAGAGCCAAGAGATCATCAAAAGTCTCATTAGGACACTTTCCATTTATTCCTTGCTTTCTCACACACTGTGAAAAGTAAGAGATTTTCATGAGTCCTACGCAATATTCCTGTAATATTGCCAGAACATCCGAGTAATACGTAAGTATTACAATGAAGATGGAAATCCTGCTTGAGCCAACATCAAACAAGCTCATGGTAGGTTACACGTGCGGTTCTTTTAGAACCAATCTTGTGAAAAACTGGAAGGTAACAGTGGTTTAATTCTTAAGTGAACTTAAACTCGTTCCAGGCCTCTTCGCATTATCATATGATCTTGCCAGAACACTCAGAGTGATTCTTTATTGACCACAGTGACGAGTGGAAATCCTTCTAGTGTCAACATCAAACAGCACTTGGTAGGTAACGTGCAAGATTCTTTATGAATTGAGCTCGTGACAACTGGAAAGCAACGATGGTGAAAATCTTAATTGAAATTCACTTGTTCCAGGTTTCATGAATTGACGGCTTTTAATCACAAGGATAATTTATCCAAGTGATTCACTCTTTATGTTCGCAGTCAGCTTTGGACGGTCGAATAAAGAGAACGGGTTTACCCGCGAAATCCTGTCAGGAAGTTACTTAATTGAAACTATCCGTCACGGGTACGATATCTAATATCGTCCAACGGTCTTCACCGACCGGAGGTAAAATGCTACCTAATTAGAATAAAATGTTCAAAGCCATTTTATTCGTGTCGTTGCTGTGTACCTGCTAAAGACGGTGGCGTTGCTTGAAGACGGTGGCGTTGCTGTGTACCAGTGAAGACGGTGGTGTTGCGGTGTACCTGTAAAAGTCGTTCCCACATGCTTATGTCTTTTGCAACAAAAATTCAAGAAAGTACAAGATGAAGTCTTTCGCTGTACCAAACTCTGAAGCTTTCAAGAATTCAACAAAAAGACGTAAGTGTGTGGAACATGAAGTCACGAGGAGGCAAAGTTCACAAGAAAGGCAAAGATCGCACGTGAAAGGCCAAAGAACAATGCTCTCAAGTCAAAGCCAAAAAGATCAAATCAACATATTCACAACAAAAGAAAGAAAAGAAGAAAAGACTACGAGCTAAAGAACGAAGACTTAGTATAGTATGCTAGGTTTAGAACTTTGTAATGTGGAGTGACCTCCCTTAGGGGGAGATTGTTAGAAATACGTTTTAACGTATATTAGAAGTATCGGTCGCTCCACAATATGATTTATGTTGTAATAGCTCGTAGTTAGTAATTAGTTATTATTTGCTTATTAACTTAAGTAAGAACCGGTCCATGGGCTTGTCATGGACCGGCCCAAGCCCAATATTTAGCTTGGACTATAAATACCCCTTTCCACTAAGGAAAGGGGTTGTTTGTTATCATTTCTTTGTTTCCACTTAATAAAATTCACATAGTTTCTCTCACTTTCTCTCTCTAACTTTCTCTCTCTAGAAATTAACAAACCCCTTCATAGATTCATTGATTATCAATATTCTACACGGGTCATCAAGAATCATCAAGAGTGGATCATTGAAGCTCGAATCCCTGATTAAGAAGTGAGGAGAGGAAATAGCAAACCAAAGGGTCTCCCCTACACTTATGATAAAGAAAGCGAAAAGATAGATGCATGGGTTACCTCCCAAGAAGCGCTTGATTTTTGTTAACCGAGTCGTGAGCCTGACTCGACCTTGATCATCAACGGAAGTAGCATGAAACATATCCACCAGGATCAAAGACATAGTTTTCGTCCATCAATAAGCACAAGCTTAAGGCGAACAAGGAAAGCCAAAAAATAAGTGGCAAGGTTCCCTTAAGCAAAGATGGAGCACGGTGGAAGCAAGGGTGAAGTGGTGCAAGCAGATGTTTATAAGTTCCAAAGATATTTCCTTTTATTTCATCAGGTGGATACTGAGATGGCTGCAGAATGTCGATACCAGGGTCGAACACCTTTTCCTTTAAGGAAAAATAGCACTCAGGCTCAACAGAGTGTGAAGAAGATCCGCAAAGAAGCACAACCTCGTCCTCAAAAGGGGGACAAAGAGGTGTCAAATCATATGTGCAACGGATATTGGTGTCGACCGGTTTCTTCTCCTTTGACAGAATGTTCTTCAAATCCAAAGTAGGATCAAGACGATAATCTTCAAAGTCATAAGGAGGAGCATCACTCTCATGAGGGAAGTAAGTGTTGAGAAATTCAGAGAAGTCTTCCTCAAATGAGTAATCGTCCAAAGTAGGATCGAGTGATGGCAGAGGATCTTCAGCATGTGAAGAATCGCTCGAGAGAGTATCAGCCTCTTCAAAATCATCGAAAGTGGGCATCTCGGGATACTCAGAAGTACAATCATCATAATCATCCGAATCTGAGTTAGAATCATCATCATAAGCATCAAAGATCGGTGGAGAATCATAAATGGGAGAAGGTTCCAAAGTGGACCGAGAATCATCCACATCATCGTCAAAGAGTGGATTATCAATGGAAGAATCGAGTAGAGGATTGTAATAGACGGTAAAGTCATCGAGCACATTAATCATATTCACTGATTCTCGTCCATAATATTTGCCTGTAAGCTTCCCTATTTTAAAAATTTGTGAATCATTCCCGACTTTTAAGATTAACTCACCTTCGGCAACATCCACTAAAGCACGTCCGATTCTCAAGAATGGCCGACCAAGTATTAAAGGAATACGAGGGTCCATTTCATAATCAACTACGACAAAGTCGACCGGGAAAGTAAATGCGCCAACTTTAATGAACACGTCTTCGGCTATACCAACAGGGTAAGCGAGAGTGCGATTTGCAAGTTCAAGAGTCATCTTTGTTGGAGTGAGGTCGGGTAATGATAGTGTTTTCCAAACACTCAGTGGCATCAAATTAATACTGGCCCCGAGATCAGCAAGGGCAGTAAATTCTTCAGTTTTGTTGAACACGCAAGGCAACACAAAACGACCGGGATCTCCAAGCTTTTCCGGAAGTTCTTTAAGAATAACTGCAGAGCAGTTTTCATTTAAGCGTGTGTTGGCGAGTTCAATCAGCTTCTCCTTCTTGTTAAGCAATTCCTTAAATGCTTTAACAAATTTGGGCATGTGGACAAGTGCTTCAAGAAAACTAATGCTGAAGCCCATTTGAGAAATCATATTGATATATTTTGTCACTTGAGAGTCCTCCTTTGTTAGATCGTTGGTCTTGCCTATGCGAGAAGGGTATGGGATCTTGGGTTTATAGGTGGAAGGTGAAGGTGTAGTTGGTAAAGGTTGAGATGTTGAAGGGTCCTTCCGAGAGACATCGTCATGACGAGGCGGAGACGGTAATGGTGCACTAATACTAGGTGTAGGAGGAGTAGGGACACATGGTGGTGGAGGAGGTGTAGATGATGGGGGTGAGATTGGTGGTTCACGATGGTGACTCCACTACGAGTAGTAAGAGCACTCACATTTGCTCGCGGATTGGTGACGGTGTTGGAAGGTAGAGAACTTGAAGTAGAAGGTTGAGTGGCGGGCAAGAAACTAGCCAACAGATTCTTTAATTCAGTCGTTTGAGTGCTGAAGGAGGATTGAATATTATCGCGAACCTCGGTTCTAATGTCATTACCTTGCTTCATGATATCTCCTTTCAAATTGATTATTTGGCTCTGTAGATTCTTGATTTGCTCACCTTGAGTTCTCATGACGGCTTCAACATCAGGATTAATGGGTGGGGTTTGTTGGGTGGGTGGTTGATAAGGGTTAGAAGCTCTTGGTGGGATTTGGTTGCTTCTATTGTAGTTGGTGGCGGGGTTTTGGTTTTGAGGAGAAAAACCGGGTGAAAGGTAGTTGTTAGATCGGTAACTCAGCAGATTTCTATCCCCTTGTTGTCTAGCTTGGTAATTTTCCGGTGAATAATTACCGTAAGCTGCATACAAATTTTCCGGATTTCCTTGTGTCGAAGGACAATCGGTGTATGAGTGAGGACCGCCACATGTTTCACAAGGATTAGCAACCGCTTTAACTTGTTGTTGTTGTTGGTTTGAAGCTAGAAGCGTAATACTTTTGCTCATTTTAGTCATCATGTGGGTGAGTTCGGTCATCTCAGGGTTTGCTGAGGTGGAGGAAACATTAACTCTCGGGTTGTTCTTTGAAGAAGCAGAGGAATCCCAGTTTTTGTGGTGAGTAGTCATGTTCTCAATAAGCTCTCTACACTCCTCGGGTCTCCTTTTCATGAATGTGCCACCGGCGGCTGCATTAATCGTATCACGATCTCGAAAAGTCAAACCGTTGTAGAAAGTATCAATTAAGGTCACAGGGAGCATGTTGTGGTTTGGACATCTATCGATCAAGACATTATATCTCTCCCAAGCATCAAAAAGAGATTCATCAGGGTCTTGCATGAAACCGCTGATTTGATTGCGAAGGCTAGTGACCATGGATGGTGGAAAGTAGCGCGACAAAAAGCGTTGAGTCATGTCATCCCAAGTGTGAATTGAATTCTTCGGGAGACGATCAAACCATTTCTCGGCATGATGTAATAAAGTGTGTGGAAAGAGTTGTAGGCGAAGTTCATCCATTGTGGCACCGGCCAACTTCATGCTTTGGGTGGTTGTAATGAACTTGTCGAGGTGTTTGTTGGCATCATCAGGCAATCCACGGAATGGGTTTGTTTGTACTTGCTGAATCATGTGGTGCTTCAACGAAAACTCAGGAGCGTTGATTTGCATCGGCGCAATCGGTCCTCCTCGTCCAAACATTGTTGGTTGACAAAGCTCCTCCATGGTCCGAAGATCGGGATGTGGAAGAACATTGTTGTTATTATTATTATTATTGAGGTGCGGTGGAATGTTGTTGTTGACACCTGACATATCTAAATCTTCTTGAGGCTCGGGCTCTTGATAATTAGAAGATCTAGTACGCATACACCTGAAAATGCAAAAGAAAACAAAACCAAACACAAAAACAATATATATACACAATAAAAATAAAA
Organism: Glebionis coronaria; assembly: GCA_025667525.1. Lineage (NCBI taxonomy): Eukaryota > Viridiplantae > Streptophyta > Magnoliopsida > Asterales > Asteraceae > Glebionis > Glebionis coronaria. The sequence continues at coordinate 302,268,787 of CM046875.1, forward strand.
TCTTTTTGGATTTTTGAAATTTTTAATTTTTATGGATTTTTATCAATTTTTAATTTTTTATGATTTTTTGAATTTTTTATGCAAGAAAAATAACGCTCACAAGTGAACGGATCCCAAAAAGCAACGCGTCTCTCACAGAAAACCGTTAATCTTTACGAAAAGAGCCGGCAGCGGCGCCATTTGATAACTTGGCTTTACTCAGGTTAAAAAGTTCTTTGTCGTATGTCTCTTCGAATTGAAAAACTTGTGTTTAATGTGTGACTCTGTTTTATTTTGGTGGAACAAAAATGTGTCGTTGTAGTGTTTAAAATAAAAAGTGCGAAACTTTAAAGTAAAGGTGCTCTTAAAGTAAATCTAAATCTAATTAAAATAATGGTGCAGGTATTTAAAACGTGACTGAAATTAAAAGGCACTAAAGTAAATGACGTAAACTTAAATCTATCTAAGGCAATCTTAAAACGCAACTAAAACTTAAACTAAGGCAAGGCTAAAATAAAGCTAAGGCAAATAAACTTAAAGTGCAATTAAATAAAAAGCGGGAAAAATAAAGCTTGAAAATAAAGGACAAAAATTTAAAAAGAAAGACTAAAAAGAAGAACTGAAAGAAACCTTGATTCGGAAGTTTTAAACTTCCGAATGAACTTCCGGATGAAGCTTGACTCGGAAGTTTTAGTCTTGATCCGGAACTTGTTGATTCGGAACTTTAGAGACTTCCGAATGAACACTCTTGAGTCGGAAGATTGCCCTTGGTTCGGAACTTTCGAATTGATCCGGAACTTTTGAGAGTTCCGAATGAGCAAGTCTTTACTCGGAACTTTTGAGTTCCGAATGAACACTCTTGATCCGGAACTTTGAATGTTCCGGATGAAACCCCTTGGTTCGGAACTTTGGAGTTCCGAATGAACAACCACTGGTTCAGAACTTTTGAAGTTCCGAATGAACAACTCCTTCTCTTGGCTTGGCTCGGAAGTTTTCCTGGGAATACAGAAACACAAACAAACACCCCGAAGAACAAGGGAATCACAGAAACAAGAGATCTAAAGCAGATTAATCAAAATCAACACAACGTTTAAGCTAAACAAATAACGAATCAACAGTTAAACATAAACAAACAATTTAAATCAACAAAACAAACAAATTTAACCACAATAATAAAAAAAACAACTTGATCAAAATAAAAGCATGAACATGAACATAAACATAAACACAAAAATCAAAGATTAAGAAAGGTAGATGAGAGATTAACAAGATAAAGTAAAGATTGACAAGAATTAAATGAAAACTTACTTGAAATCAAATGAATTTAAGGTGCAAGACAAGGTAATTAAATTGACAAGTATTTAAATGACAAGGTAATTAAAAGTGGAAGACTAATTGTCACACTTAGCCAACAAAAGAAAATGATTACAACTAATGACTATTTATAGGGGATGATTAAGGAAGCTTCCTCCCCTCCTTCATTTCTTCTTAATTGCGAGATTAAGTCCCTCCTTCTTTTAATTCTTCATTAATTGCATGTTAAGTCCTTTTCTTCTAATTTCCTTTGAACTTGGACTTAAAGGACTTTTGGTTTTGGGATTTCTTTGAACTCGTCTTTAAATTCTTCAATAAAATAGACTTGAATTCTTCGGCTTTTGATAAACTTCCGTCTTTTGACTTTTTCTTCGATAAATCTTCAGAATTGGTCTTGGACTTCCGTTCTTTTTGCACTCTTGACTTCTTGACTTCGTCTTTCATCTTTTTCTTCAATAAAAGTCCGTAAATGCCCGTGAATGTCCGTGTTTTCTCCACTTTTCACCTTTTCGTCCTAAATCACAACAAAAACACAAACCACACATAATTCCGACATAAAAGACATAAAATACACGTTTTGGTCCGGTTATTATTTTAATTAAGTGGTAGAAAAGATGTGTGTTTTCACACATATCGGGTACCATGGTGTTTGGTAAGGCTGGGAGCCTTGGATTTGGTTTGGTTTGTTAAATCTTGAATATTAGTTGTTAATGCATATTTGTATCACATTGTCCATATGTTCTTAAATTTGGTTATTATTCACAGCTTATGGGTTGATTTTGGCGTTGGAGTCTAAACCTATGACTCTCACCAACATTATGTTGACGTGTTTTAGTGTCTCTTTCAGGTGAGAATGTGGTTAAGCTTGAGAATAGGAGTGGCTAGTTTTGGAGGAATTAGGATTGCATTTAGAAGGAGATCCCTGTTCCTTCTTAGTTTATTTTTCTGATTGTTTCAATAAGTGATACTTTGTGAACACCTTTATGATGTTTTGTTTGTGGTAATTGTTTGTCTTGGGTAAGAGGTAGGACTGTTACCTACTTGCCTAGACTCCTGCATTTTGTGGAGATATTGTCATGACATTTGTGTCACCATTTTATGACATTTCCATTTCATTTAGTTATCTCTATAGACACGCCATGTTGTGATGATATACATACGTCGCGCCCCATATTCCGCCATGTTGGGGTGTGACAGCAAATCTCTACTTAAATCAAACGCAGGAATAATATAAAATATGTAACTAAAAAAAACAAAGATCAGTTCTATCTATAAATATAAGATGCAACATATATTATTGATTCTCTACCATACGAATAAAAGAGACAGGGAATAAAAAAAATTGCATAAATCTACAGCTACAAAAAAAAACGCTGGTAAAGAGTGAATAGATTAAAAATGGAATGTTATGTAAAAACTTAATCCAAAGAGACGCAGAAAGAAAAAACTATCCTATCCTAAAACTAATCTAAAACGCAAGGGACAAGTATATAAAAACAAGACAATGCCATGAATAATGGAAAAAATAGAGCTGCGTATATGTTAAGCAAAGATGTGATCTATCTCTTTTCCACTTTTGGGCCTGCTGGGCCGAGTCTTCTTCTGTTGGGCTTCACTTGTACATTGCTGGGCCTGTGTGGCTGTTAGGAATTTTGGAGTCCATTTAGCTTGTAATGGGTCGGTCCGACCCATTTAAATGGTGTCGGGTCGGCCTATTAAAACATGAAAGCACCGTCGGACTCGATTTCTCGTGCTCTTTCCATTCCTCGTGCGTTAGCTCTTTTTCTTTGTTTTTACTCCTTTTCTTTAATATTCGTACCTACAATAATAAATAGCAAATATAAACGATATATGCACTAAAAGTACACTTATGCTATTTATTATGCCATAAACGAAGGGATATTAGCACTAAAAACACGAATAATTCTGTGTTTAACACACCCCTACACTTAAAACGTTGCTTGCCCCCAAGCAACTATTATCACAAACGTTAAATCCAAAAACAATTTAAAACTACTTTATTCAAAATTGCTAAAATAAAATAAAAATAAATTGTGACCCGCCTTGCTCGACTTTTTATTCAAGGTATAAGGATCATAGAATGGGAAACACGCAAACTGGGTGTCTCCAGGGAATATATATCGTCACCCTCTTTTTATTACTCTCAACTAAGCTAAGATTCCTCGTGCAAACGTTTTGGCAAAATGCTAACACTACTTATACTAATAACCTATGTAAACATAACTTTTCACTCCTATAATTATAAAAGACTACGCAAGTGTGTTCATTTTCAAAGTTTTGATCGTTCAAATCGACATTTGTTATGGTCGCTAATCATCTAAGTGGAATATTAGACTCACCGAAAATGACGAGATTTGAGATTCAAAAATGGCCTTTCCCATGTAGCGGCTTTCTTCTCGGAACGTCCCAACCTAATCGGTTAAGTGCCCGGGCTTTTGACACCCCACGGAGAATAGTACCGGGATTGGCGGGATTTAGAAATCAAAGATCTTGAAATCACCGCTAAGCTAATAAAAGACACTTAGATGAAAAACAACGACGGTAATTAGAGAATGAAGATTCAAAGGAGAGATCACTCCATGTAGCGACTTTCTTTTCAGCTTGTCCTTTAGCAAAGCTTAGGAGGCTAGGTTTTTACACCATCGAGAATAGTATCGGAGCTCACGGGACCTTTGACTTCTACATTCTCTATTACCTTCTAAACTCTTGTATAAAATTGACGAATTCTAGTTCAACTTCGGATTTAAATTTAAGAAAAAGCAAGTTTCTCACAATTATAAATAAAACAACAAAAACACTTATTCATATTATTTTTTTATTCCTTTTTTTTTCTCTTTTTCTTCATATATATATATATATATATATATATATATATATTTCTTTTTTTTCTTGGTTTTTTTTCTTTTTTTTTTCAAAATTTTTTTTCAACATATTTATTCACGCAACATTATTTCAAATTTAAGAAAGTATGCTTTCACTCAAATTTAAATAAAAAGTTGAACTAGGACTCTATATCAAAATTACATAAGAATTTATTTTTTTGCATAACAACACAATTTTTAACGTTCAAAGGCTTGAAAAAAACACACTTATCTAATCTAGTTATAATCTAGGAGGAAAAGCCATAGGTTACTCATATAAGCTCTAAAGAGAACCAATTACTCCACGTTTAGCATTTTTATTTGCACAATTCCTAAAAGCTTAGTCTAAAAGTAAAGGGAGCAGCCAGATCAACACTTTGGCAGAGTCAGGATCCCCTTTGTTCTAGCCTACGGGACAAGTCAATCACGCACGGTCAAAAACGTTTTATTATTATTAATAAAATAAAATAAAAATAAACATACATTTGATCAAAATAGGATGCTAGAGGGCAAACAAGTAGGCATGAATATGATCAATATGATATAAACCCCCCTACACTTAGAACCGAACATTGGCCTCAATGTTCAAAAGTGATAAGGTGCTACCCCAACACTCAAGAACACAAAAGGCTAATGCTAGAATTCCAAGTGTAAGAAGGAGAACACAATCAGATATGTATGGATAAAGATGAGAATTGAGTACTCTCCTGATATAGACATGAAGATCGATCGGAGACTGAATGAAGAAGATGATGGAAAACAACAACATCAACCCTCTGAAAGTCTTCTCGATCCAAGGGAACCCTGCACACAAAAACAAATACCAACAAGCACACATGGAGAGACGCACGCCCCTACACTTATGTTAAAAAAAGATAAAAAGGATAGATCCTCGGGTTGCCTCCCGAGAAGCTCTTGTGTTTGTTAACCGAGTCACGAGCCTGACTCGACCCCGAATTAAATGGTCCATGGGGGAGCAAGAGAATCACCACTGACTCAAAACAGATATGCCAGGGTCAAAAATCTTATCCTCATTACCGGATGAGAATAAAGAAAAAGAATCGACAGTATAAGTTAAGAAAAGTAGAAGGATTCTTATAACATACGAGAAATAGGAATAAAGGCGATCCTTAAGAATACTCATCTTCGCAAAGGGCGGGAGGGTGGGAGAAAAAGATATCAAAGTGTCACCCGAGGACACTTGATAGAAACTCAAAGCAAGAGTCGATGGGGTAACCGGTAAAACATCACAAGTAATAGCAACATCAACGTCTCCTCCATGATCAAAACACTCATCCTCATTTCCCGGTATGAAATAAGGAGAGTAAAAGCGATACATCACCCGCTTGGGTGTGCACGTGGTAGGACGGGGTGGCAACATAATATGAGAAATCTGAAGAAATATCTACCACCCGCGTCACCTCTCCAGACCGAATCAAACGAAAGGTAGGGTCAAATCTCTCCACCTCCTCGATGACGGGAGGTAATGAATCATCACTAGAAAGAGATTCACACTCACTATCACTATCGGAAGCAACCGTAGGCTCACTTTGGATTGGAATAAGAATCTCATCGCAAGGAATAGTGATAAGACCCTCATCCCCCATGATGAGAGAGGCATCGGTCTCCGTAATGGAAGAATCGAGAATAGGAGTGGTAGTCTCACATGATGGATTGAGATCGTAAATATTATCCTCGTCATCATCATAACAATAAGGAATCACACGAGATGTAGATGTATAAGCACTAAGATTAGATACTTGCTCTTGTCGGTGTCGCTTTTCCTCCTCCCACGCTTCTTTTAGTTGAATTAAACCTTCTTCAAGTTTCAAAAGAAAGGCTTGTGTTTTTTCATTCGGATTCAAAGAAGGTTGATGATCGAGGGTGTATTGTGGGGGCTCAAAATTATGAAAACCAGAATTATAGCACGGATGTGGTCCATCATAAATCATCGGTTGAAAAGAATTAGAACACGGATTTGGCGTTTAATAATTCATCGGCTAACAATAAGAAGTATCGTGAGGGCCCCCATAATGATTGCAACACGGGTATTGAGAAAAACCCGGTGCATGTTGCGGATACGGATCGTCATATATGGAAGAGGGTAAGATAGTGTCATTAGAGGTGAAGTATGAATTGATCGAATTGCAAAATGAACAATGTCCAAATTCGTAATTAGGGATAGCCATACCGCACCGCTCGCATGAACACCAATGACATGATTGACTACTAGACGACCCAAACCCTATACAATATGAATCCATGAAGAATTAAAAATAAGATGGGTTGAGAAAAAGAATTAAACACGATAGAAGATAAAGAAGAATATATTTTTATTTTTCTTTTTTAATTTTTTTTAAAGATATATATAGTAATAAAGAAAATAAAATAAAATAAGAAAATATTTTTGGTTTTTATAAATTTTATATATTTTTTTGGATTTTAATTTTTTTTTATATATATACATAAATACGTAAAATAAACTTTCAAAGCGAAAGGATCTTCAAGTCACCAACTAAAAACACAACGCTAATATCGCTACACACAGAGCCGGCAGCGGCGCCATTTGATTAAGTCGTTTTCGTACACCCGAAAGGTTATCGTAGTTCAAGGCGAAGTGTGAATAGAAATCTGCGTTTATGTCTCTAGTTTGATGCTCGAATAAAAATAAGGATTGATTTATATATCTAACCTAAATAATTAAAACTAAGGATAACCCTAATCTAAAGGGAAACAAATAAGAAATCCTAATCAAACTACGGGGACAAGCAAACGGCATAAGCGCTAAAAGTAAAGATGATCTAACGCTAATAAAAATGACATTAAAGTATCTCTAAAAGAATAAGAGTGAAAGAAAGTAGATACTGAAACGAAACGAAGAACCGAAAATAATGTAGAAGAAATGCCGAGATCAAAAGTCAACAAACAATTAACGACAAATAAGCTAAACGACATTTTAAACTTTATAAAAAAAGAAAAACTATTTTATTGAAGTTTAAATTTAATAAAAAACTACTTAAGTAATTTTGAATTTCAAATATCATTAAAACTATTTAGATTAATTAAAGAAAAACATTTAAGAAAAATTACCTATATATAAATAATAAAATCATTTGATAGCAAGAAAGCTAGTAAGGCATAGTAGTGAAGCTATTTGAAACTTAACTGAGTAAACAGGTTCCAAACTTGTTACCCATTTTTCTCAAAAAACTAACCTTTTTTAATACTAAAATAATGGGATATAAGGACCAGTTTAATACATAAGCTCTACCAACTAAGCTATAACGAATATACATAACCGAAACCAATATTCATCACAAACAAATCCAACACTTTAATAACCACAAGCTTCAAACATAATAACACAACCCACCAACATCAATATACAATCGAAAAATCAACAAATCACCTCACAACAATCATAGACCGAAACTGTATGTAAACACCTTCAATAATATTGATCAACCCTTTCTAAACTGATAGCAACAAGATGATAGCTGAAACTTTTAAAACTGAAAATGAAATAAAGCTGAGAATGATTTTTTTTATTAATGATCCAAATCTAGAAGGAAAGAAATCCGATTAGATAGAGAGAAAAAAAATAAAAGCAGCTAAACTATATCTAAAAAATAAAACGCAGAAGAAAAATAAAATGAAAAGATGAGATCTAAGAAAAATCATATCCTAAAATAAGAAGGAAGTAACGTAGTAAAAAAATGAGGATATATCCCCCACCAAAATCAGATGATGCGTTTTTTTTGAAGCTATCTTATCTACTATTCTACCTTATCTACTGATAAAATAAAAACGCAGGATCCTTACTAAAAGTAAGGGGGAAAAAAATAAGAAAAAAGAATAGAATGTTTTTTTTGAATGCTGCTTGTAGACGCAGCATATGTCTATATATAGAATGAAGAGCTGCTGCAAATCTCTACTTAAATCAAACGCAGGAATAATATAAATTATGTAACTAAAAAAAACAAAGATCAGATCTATCTATAAATATAAGATGCAACATATATTATTGATTCTCTACCCTATGAATAAAACAGACAGGGAATAAAAAAAATTGCATAAATCTACAGCTACAAAAAAAAACGCAGGTAAAGAGTGAATAGATTAAAAATGGAATGTTATGTAAAAACTGAATCCAAAGAGACGCAGAAACAAAAAAACTATCCTATCCTAAAACTAATCTAAAACGCAAGGGACAAGTATATAAAAACAGGACAATGCCATGAAAAATGGAAAAAAATAGAGCTGCGTATATGTTAAGTAAAGATCTGATCTATCTCTTTTTCCACTTTTGGGCCTGCTGGGCTGCTACTGGGCCGAGTCTTCTTCTGCTGGGCTTCACTTGTACATTGTTGGGCCTGTGTGGCTGTTAGGAATTTTGGAGTCCATTTAGCTTGTAATGGGTCGGTCCGACCCATTTAAATGGTGTCGCCTCGGCCTATTAAAACATGAAAGCACCGTCGGACTCGATTTCTCGTGCTCTTTCCATTCCTCGTGCCCGTTTTAGCTCTTTTTCTTCGTTTTTGCTCCTTTTCTTTAATATTCGTACCTACAATAATAAATAGAAAATATAAACGATATATGCACTAAAAGTACACTTATGCTATTTATTATGCCATAAACGAAGGGATATTAGCACTAAAAACACGAATTATTCCGTGTTTAACATGCACAATTAAAATACTTGAATACTTGTCGTGATTCATTAACTGTTCATTGTATTTGTCGTGTATTAATTAATTAAACGTTTTAATTAATCAATAATTTCGTGGAATTGATATTTTCATAGATTTTTCATGTGGGTTTTACAACTCTTCCCCTCTAAAAAAATAATTCGTCCTCGAATTAGAGACACGATAATGCTGCGGTTTTACAATTCTTCCACTCTAAAAAGGAGAAAATTCGTCCTCGAATTAAAGGTAATAAGCTGATGAAGTTATAAAAATTAGGAAGGACACATAGGCTGAAAGAATATGAGAGCTAATAGAATATATATAAGTTGATAGATAATTCGTCCTCGAATTAAGACATAATGCTGTTGAAGGTATACACTTGGCATGACTGAAATGAACATAGAACGTAACATGACTGAATGAATTTAACCGAATTATTGAAGGAAAGGATGAGAGGTCTGGATGGACTCCTCCGTTTCGAGTGGCTTCCCGCTCGAAATGATTCCTTCAAAGGCCTAAACACAATGAAAATCTTGGTCCTGATGACCCTGTCCTGATGATGCTGAATAATTTCTGGTTCCATACTTAAGATGTATTTTCTGAATCTGATAGGATGAATAAGCTATAGCATGTAGGATACATGAAACGGTACGTACAAATATCCTGAAAAGACAATATTTATATCTCTGAGCAAGCTGCTGAAAACATATAGGGACGAACTACGTGAACAATTGTGAACGTGATACATGAGCAATTGTGAATATGGTTCGCGATCATCTGATGAACGCTGGGCATGCGATATATCGTGAACATGATACGTGAAACATACTATGAACGTGATACTAGGACATATCATGAATGTATGCTGACTTAGGTAAGATTGTCAAACGATACGGACTGAGACGAGAAGCGTCTGCCTGGGTATGGAAGAACATCATAATGTGAACGTGAAACGTAAACGTGAAGGTAAACATAAACGTTAACGTGAATGTGAATGTAAACATGATCGTGAACATGAACATGAGTGTGATTTGTGAACGTGAAATTTTCTATCTGATATGATGGTTGATGGATATTGTGTAATCTTACGATTTATTGCTGAATTTCCTGTAGGTCTGCTACTGCGTAATCCTTTCGGGTAAGAGAAAACTTGTAGGCTGGTTTAAATGGTTGTCAATGACTTAGATAGGATCAAACTTTTCTGAGTTCTGGGGTAGCTGATAGTAACCTTCATGGAAACCTTGTCCCATTTCAGTTCAAAATTTTCTAATGATTGTAATAGCTCACTAGCATATCAGTGTTTTATCTTGAACCTGCTGGCATGTCAGGCATCAAGATATGAACATAGCTGCATCCTTGCGTTATACTGACTCCATCAAAATTCTGTCTGGGATTATGATACATTATGGTGGAATCTGGATGAATAGTCATGAAAGAATTTTGAGTCTCGCAATTTAGATTTCTCCTAGCGTAGTATCTGATGGAATACAAAATTTTGGTGTAGATCATCTCCTTTATGTGTAAGCTTGGTCAAGGAAAACTAATGGTGAGAACTGTCAGCAATTTCTTCAATAGTAGTCAACTAAATTTTAGAAAACTTCATACTTTAGCCACAGGCGTCGGTCTTGACTATCTGGTGATGGCCTTCACCTTCGCATGATTTCTGAGATTTCTTTCTGCTTAAATAGGGTGGTCCAGAAAACGCCACCTTGTTCAACTGGAATACATATTTGGAAAGCTGTGTATATAATTTTCTCTTATCGGGGCTTATGTACAACTGCGAGAAGGTGATTCTTTTGTACTTCTCTAGAATTTAGGAGATCAGGAAGTTATCAAAGAACATACTAACGATTTTGTCTGTGAAGTCATAAAAATTTTATTCATAAATTTCATACTATAGCTGGAGCATTAGGGAGCTCAGAAGTATAAATGAAAATTTGGAGAGACCATAACGTGTGCAAAAGCAGTCTGGGAAATATCGTGTTCTTTCTCTCGTTACGAATGGTAGCATGAACGAGAAGTGTTTCTGGAAAAATGTTTAAGACATCGTAGCAGGTCAGATGAACCTTCTATTCGTGGAAGGGACTTCGATTAAGAATGGTGATCTTGTAAAAATTTTTGATGGTCGATACATGATCTCATGATACCGACCTTCTTCTTGATAGACAGAAACGATGCACCTCCTGGTGGTGCGCCAGGGCGGATGAAGCCTCGTTCTGGTAATTCTTGCAGCAAATGCTGCAACTCTTGTAACTTAGCTGCAACCCTGCAACAAGGAGTTTTGAAAACAGGTCCTGTTCTTGAGACTAGCTCGATGTTAAATTTCTGTCTCGTGGTTAGGAAGGAATTTCTTGAATAATTTCTGAAATTACATCTGGAAACTCTTGAATAATCTGGTGATCATGAATTTAAAAACACCAGAAGCGGGTTATAACTGGTGGCTAGAAAGTCTTCATAGTCATGGACTGATAGGTCACGCGCTTGCAAGGCAGAAATAATTTGTACTGATTTTTCGGGCAGAAAACATAATGAATATATATTTGGGATTTAATAAGACGGATCTCGTCGTTAATTGAAAAGAAAACCTCAAAAAATATGGGTGATACTGTGGAGTCTTTTCTGGCTGGGAGGTAGGTAAATATCTTATTTAAGATAAAGCTGACAAAGGAATACGTGAAGTAAACGTGGCGACTTACACTGAATGTGTTCGTTTGTAACCTCACAGAATGAATACTGCGTGTCTAATCTGAATAATACTCCAGTGGTGGTGGCTGAATCTTTTATGGTTTGATTTATGCGTGGCATGACAAAACAGGTATACTCCCTTGGAGGGTACCCTGAATTTCTGAGGGTCTGGTTTAAGATATACTAAAATTATGAATCTTGACTCGTACCTAGAGACAACACTCTTATGACATGTACCGTGACTGGTATCCTGAAAAATGTCTTCAGAAAGGGTACCCGAGGTCTGTGTCTTGACTGATGTCTAGACATGTGTTTTAGTTGATGAATCTGAACAAGGCTGAAAATTTTGGTAACTGCTAGGGTTGGCGGACCGGTTAGACTGCTGACCTTTGTATCTCTGGTCAAGTCCGTTCCGGAGTTCCGATGGCTACCGACTGGTTAATATAAGCATGGTGGTTGTTATCACCGCTTTGTTTGTCAGTTTCATGACGGTCATTATAACGACCGTGATTTCTGAAATTTATCTGCTGAGTGGCCAGTTGGGTACCGGTTCCCACTCTTCTGACTGAAAAAAAAAACAGTTGCGTGAAGTGTGACATCTAACTGAGGAAGTAAAAGCATGGAATGGTAGCGTCTAATGGTTGAAGTTTATTCTTGTCAGGAGTTTCAAATTTATAGTTTTCGTCCTTGTTCTGAAGAATCTTCATAGTATAAACAACATCAGCATCTTGAGAAATCTACAAAGTATCAGCAGCGTCAGCATTCGTGAGGTCTTCGAAGTGTCAGCAGCATCAGTATCTGGTAAAATCTTCAACTCACGAGCAGCATCAGCACCTAGTAGAATATCGACAAGTGGAAACGCCTAAGATGATTGAGGATCGATTAACAATACTCATGGAGTAAGGTACATGGAGTACACTTGGAATACTGTACAGCAAGTACACATGGAATACTGTACATGGCTCCGATGGCAATTTCTTGAGATGATTGATATTGGTGTCAATCGTCTGACATGATCAAGGGGAAATAATTTGATTTAACGGTTAGCAAATTGAACTGACACGAATAACATGATAGGCTGACAATTCCTGCGTAGACTTAATGCTGGTTGTATAGAGGGCTCAAAAGTATGATTAACGGAATTTCAACAATGGTCAGCATGAAGACATGACTGATGAAGACCAAACATGATTTATTATGAAAATAGGATTTTCACTCTAACCCTTCTGTATTTTAATGAAACATCATCACCTTGCTGAAAACGTAATCCTTATAAGGAGACATGAACTTAATCAGCATGAAAACGACATCCACGTGAGGGTTGGAAAACTTGATTGTTACAAAGAACATAAAAGTATAATCAACTGAAGTTTAACATTAACTGATGTGGACGGTTATGGTTAAATCCACATAATCCAAAGAAGAAACATGTGTCTAAGTATGGGCGATTCTGGTTCGATCCATATTTGTCAAAATTTACGAGAACTGTCATGTATAGAAACTTATAATTTGGGACTAAATAGGTTGGCTGTAGCCCAATCCATACTTGTCAAAGTTTATGAAATGTCCTGATATGACAAAGGTGAACAACTGTGGATCGGTTCACAAAACATCATTCGATTGGAAAACATGAAAATTTGACCTGAAAAAAGAAATGGTGAACGTTTTTGGCTGGTTCACTAAATAATATTTGACTAAAAACATGAATCTAACATGACTAAGGGTAAACGCCTATGGGTCGGTTTACCAATACAAAATCTAAACGGCAAAGTTGAACGCCTATGGGTCGGTTCACCAAAACAAAATTCGAATGAAAAGCACATGCGACTAAATATGGCCAATCCTGTACCAACCTTTTACTTACTCAAAAAATTTAACTAATAAATGAAGAAAACTGACTGATATATGCATGAGAAACATGAAAGATAAAAACGCCAAAATCTGGGAAGTTCCTGGTGACTACCCACTAGTCACCGGTCAAGTTTTTAGAGCCTAAAGGTTGAACCTATAGCTCTGATACCATAATTGTAACACCCCACTTGGATAAGTGGACCATTATGTGTATTTATGGCATGTCATCAAAGCATATAAGGTAAATGTCCTAAAACATTAACTGACCATAAAGGAAATACCGGAATCAAACATCGGTAATCCAAACATAAGCTCAAACATGAAAATTAAATACTAAAGGGAAGGACTAAACAATGTCCAAACAGGCAAATAATGCATGAATTGCATAAAGTAAAGAAGTCTGGATAGCTTCCATCCAATGCACGTACTCTCATAATCCTAAGAGCGTCCTGGTGTACCTGCTGTTAGAACATGAAAGGAACTACGGTTGAGCATAACGTCCAGTGAACGGATATAAAGCCTGATAAGAAAATACTGAAATGAAGCAGTTGATAAAATACTGAAGCTGTAAGACTGGTAAGTAAAGTTTCAGTGGAAACCTGTGTAAAATCTGAAATGTCTGATTTATTAATAATAAGGCTGAACTGTTATCTGTTAAATCTAAAAACATGTATTTATTGTATTTTAATTGCCATGAGCTATAGGTCATGTGCTGTAACAACTGTTGCATGAATAACTGGAGGGGTGACCTCGTCATGCTATAGAGGGGTGACCTCTAAATTATATGCTGGGTGGAGGAATCAGCTCCAATGTGAAGGATGTAGAGACATACCACATTCACCTGATAAATGTAAACTGATAAGCCTAGGATGCATCCATACGCCCCACTAATAATACTAATAAAATGGCCAAGCTGAGCTGAATGGGACGATGTAGGATATCACTCTCCTACAGGTGATTCATGACACCGGTGCCTCAAGTGTCATGGTTACACTACCTCCGTAACTAGTACAACTATCTTGTCATGCTTGTATATAAGGCTCAGCCAATATCTTAGTTATTAAAATAATTTCTGATAATTTATAACATGTATTGGGGAAAACATTTGGCTACAGACGGGAAATCCTAATCATGCATATAAAGGAAGTCCTTACTGAAAGGACGAAAAATCCGTACCTCGTGTCCAGTCTGACTGAAGAGAAATGGATGAAACTCCTACTCTGACATTACAAAATCTACATGAATAAAGGACACGAATGAATTGTCTGATATATGTTTACTTTTACTACTTATTACCGTTCTTAACTTGAATTATAATGTTCCTTTATTGTTGTACTGTTTTGGGTATAATCTGATAACTCTGACCGTCTTTAATTATTTACTGATTAGTGTATTTTTTGTACTTCTGATTATTGTACAATATGTATTCAGTTATTATAATAATACTGTCGACAGTACCCTACTCAAAATAGAAAGTTTCCTAAACTAGAAAATTTCGGTAATTAGTTTCATGATAATAAAAAATTCATAATATTATAAAGTTTTAAATAATAAAACTCATCAACCCATGATAATTTAAATTACTAATTAATACCAAGACCTTGTTACTAATTTTTTAGTATCACTATGATTGCTACAACTAAAGTTACTTGTATATTATAAAAATACATGTACTTCCTAGTCAGTTTAATAGAATGATGACGTAAGTAGTTAGTTTTCTATTGTTTCATTGCCTTCACTGCTCTCTTTATGAGTATTCTGTATATATGTATATATAACCATAACTTTGTATGGCCATGATATTCTGTATGCTTGAATTGATCAAGTCTCACAACAACACTGATTTAGTACCATTTTTATACATATCGATATATCAAAACTGCTTTAGAAAACAATATTACGTTACTACATTTCAAAACCAATGCAATCGCCATGTAGGACAAAAAATAAGACACAAGAAATACCTTCAAATTGAAGTAAAAATGGAACGAACAGTAGCACAAAATAAGAGTCGAAGTCAAACTTATGCCTTCAAAGAACGAACCAAAAACCTCTTAACCAAACACACTAGTCATATTTAACCGGACGGATGTGGAACTCCGAACACGATGATGCCTCGATCGCGAACCAAAGCTTGAACCGAACACGGACACTAATGAAATCAGCCCTGACACAACCGAATAACGAACTTGATCTATCAACTGCTAGCGAAGCCAATGTTAGTCACTCACGACTAGTATCGAATATGGACACGGCCCACAACTAGATGATTTCGCGAGAAACCATAGCACCCAAAATGCAGACGTAACCCAACAGCTAAACAAGCACTCGCAGATCAAAACCGCTAGCAACTCGAACGGTATAATCAACCCAAGCAGAATCCAACTCAGAAAACGCTTAATTACTAGGTTTTGTATAACAGCAGCTTTTGTCATGGTTTAACAATGTTATATTGGTGTTATGAAGAGCAAGCATGTACATAAACTACAATCTGGTCCGAATCCTTCGTAAAACCGTGTGGAAATGAAAGAATGTTTTTAAAGCTTTGAAAGTAATCAAATCTTTTTATGTTTATGATTGATATTCTTGTCGTTTACTAGGGCTAGGATATAAGACTAGTTAAAATTTAATTCTAGAATTAGCTATGAAAAATTATAACAACATCTTTGTTTAAAATAAAAGAAATCAATTACTTCATTTTTGTTAATAAAATGAAATGAGTGAATGTGTTCTCGCTAGTTGTTTTAGTCATGGGCCGGGCCTTAAGCCCTTTTCTTGTTTTTCTCTTTTTAGGCCGGCCCCAAAACAGCCCCTTGTATAACTTTTCGTTTTCAATTGGATTCCCGTGCATTATTATTCGTGACGTAAGTTCGTGTTTATATCATGTCGTGATTTATTACTTATACATAGATACATGTCGTGTATAATAACTGGATTTTTAATCATTAAAAATTAAGTTTGTTGATTGTGTCTAATCGAATTGATTACTGGTTAAACGTGTGACTCAGTTGTCTTTTGGTGGATAAAATAATAGATTGGTCGTTGTAGTAAAATTAAATTGCAAGACTTTAAAGTAAATGACGGGTAATTAAAACTAAAACTAATTAAAACGTAAATTGCACAATATTAAAACTTTAAAAAGTAAATTAATTAAATGACAATTAAAACTTGACGAAAAGTACATTTGACAAGTTAATAATAATAAAGTAAAATTGACAATTTAATAAAAATGCAAACTTAAAAATAAAACTAAGACAAAATAATAAAACTAAACCTGTCGGAATACACCCATCGGAATCCAATCGGAATACGCCTATCGGGATCCTATCGGAAAGTATAAAAAGATACTATCGTCGGAATGATTGGAATCACTCCTATCGGAATGTCAAAACATTACACGTCGGAATCCCAGTCGGAATCCTGATCGGAATCCCAGAAGAAATCCTATCGGAATGTTAATCGGAATACTTCTTATCGGAATACCAAATAAAAACCCTTGTCGGAATCCCAATCGGAATCCTCGTCGGAATAACAAAACCCTTTTCCGATCCAGTGATCGGTATGCTGGTCGGAATGAGCAGTCGGAAAAGGGTTTCCCCTTTCCGATGAGTTGATCGGAATACCGTAGGAAAATGTAAATAAGCAAGATAAAATAAGCTATGAACCAAATAAGCACTCAACTAAAAACTTAGCCCAAAACACGTATAAGAAAAAGCTAATAAGCTAAAATTTAAAAACTTTTAAAAACACTAAATAATAAAAATATTTAAAAACGACTTTTTTTTATAAAAATAACTTTTATAAACACTTAAGTAAATTTAAGAAAGACACAAATAAGCTATAAAATCAATAATCCAAAACAATCAAGAACATAAAAACATGACACTTAATCAAATAAGCATAACAATAAGCACATAAACATAAAGATTAAGCAAAACAAGAAAGGTAGAATGAGAGATTTATAAAAACCTGATTAAAACTAAAGATTCAACAACAAAATAAAACTTACTTGAAATTAAAGGCAAGAAATTAAAGGTGCAAGACAAGGAAATTAAATGACAATTAAGTAAATGACATGAAATTAAAGGTGGAAGAACTATTTTGTCAAGATAGTCAACACCTCCTAATGTGATATTAGGAGGGTATTTATAGGAGATTAGGGAGGTTAGCATGTGTTGCTCCTTTTTTTTTCTTCTCTCGTCTTTCCGTCTTCTAAATTATTCGACTTTTTTGACGTTGTCTCGGGATTAATTGAACTCGTCTTATAATTTCTTTATTTATTAGACTTGAGTTCTTCGACTTCATTAAACTTCCGTCTTTAGACTTTTTCTTCGATAAATCTTTAGAAGAGGCCTTGGACTTCCGTTCTTTTTGCACTCTTGATCTTTTGACTTCGTCTTTTGTCTTTTTCCTCGATAAAATCCCGTGAAAGCCCGTGTTTTCTTCCCTTTTCACATTTTGATCCTAAATCACAACAAAAACACAAACCATGCATTGGCCTTTATTAAAGAGATAGAAAATTATAAAATATTCAAAGGAAGAAAACAAATAAAAGATCAAAAACTTACCTTGGGGTTTTAGAATGTCATGAATGATTATCACCCTCAAGTTTTACGTTTCCCAAACCAAGCTTAAAAACGAGATCATTGTTACTATAAGTTAGAAAACTAACACAAACTCATGTGGGCCAATTATTCACTTAGACTCCCTTATCACTAGGTGTATCTCTTATATTTTATTGTTGTCTTGAATGATCCCGGGGATGCATTGTTGATTTATTTCGATAGTTATTTAGGCTGAAAATAAAGTGGGACGATTTAATCAATAGTTAGCTAAAGGACGAAATCTTTTAAAACTGCTTCTCGGGACCTCATAAAGTTCATATCTTGGCATAACTCGCTTCAGGATTTGAGACCTTTCTCGGACCGATATTTGGCATTGACTTCATACTTCAAATCTTGAGAGACGTTCATGAAATAATGGTCTTCTCTTAATAATAGGAATTTCTTCACTTGAACTTTTTGAGAGATTCTTCATATTTGGACCACGACTTCTTCATTTTTCTCCAATATTAATTTGGGATTTTGATATACAACGATCCGCCTCCTTTTAGGACTTGGATCTATTTATCCTCATACCTTGTTAGGGCCTTTTTGGATATACTTCTCCATGATCTTTACGAGAGTATTTGCTTTTCGTCGTGTGTCTCGATCCTTCATATTGATTTTTGATAAATGATTCTTCACATCACTTGGGATCTTTAGCAACAAAATGTAGTCCTCAGGCCTTGTTAGGGCCTTTTCGGACTCGCCAATCTTTGCATCCCGCTTCAGTAAGTTATGCCTTGGCTATGAACTCTAATAATTACCGAGCAACTTTTAAACGATCTTATGCTAGAAGCTAAGTAACTTTTCAAATCGTACGACCTTATTTATTGCAAATATATTTATTAACAAGCAATGGGAGAAAAAGCTTATAATCAACTTGAAGGACATGTAAATCTTGCTTATGTTTTAGAGAGAGAAAGAGATAGAGAGATGGTGGATTTCACACAATTCTAGAGAGAGAAAATAAGAAGAACTATGTGTTAAAAATGAATAACCACACCCCTCTCCATCAAAGGAGAGGGTTTATATACCCAAGCCCTTGTCATGAGCTTGGGCTTACATTTGGGCCGGCCTACACATGTTGTAGGCTAGGCTTGGGTTTGTTTGTTAAATAAAGATAAGTAACTAAACTACGAGCTATTACATGGACTATTGTTGGAGTGACCGATCCTTCTTAATACGTAAAATGTATTTCCAACAATCTCCCCCTAAGGGAGGTCACTCCAAACAAGGGCATTACCCAAGTTACAATAATAAGATAAACCTAGCTTACTATGCTTGTCTTGAGCTCGTAGTCTTCGTCTTTCTTTTTCTTTTCCTTTTCTGGTGAACATGCTGATGTGATCTTTGATATCAATCTTTAGCATTGATCTCTTTCCTTGATCTTGTGCATCCTCCACTTGCGATCTTCGCCTCTTCGTGACACCATGTCCCACATACTTATACCTTCGTAATTCTTGAAAGCTTTAGAGTTCGATACAACGGAAGACTTAACTTTTAGGCTTTCTTGAATTAGATGAGGTATTAAGTGTATAAAGTATAAGCATGCGGGGATGACTTCTTCTTAGATCCCGCAACGCCACCGTCTTCAAAAGCCGCAACATAAGTAGACACGAACGAAATGGCTTTGAACATTTCATTCTAATTCGGTAGCATTTTACCTCCGGTCGGTGAAGACCGTTGGACGATGTAAAATATCGTACTTGTGGCAGGTAGATTTAATTAAAAGTCTCCTTGACAAGATTTCGCGGGTAAACCCGTTCTCTTTACTCGATCGTCCGAAGGTAACTGCGAACGTAAAGAGTGAATCATTTGGATTAAATTATCCGCATGATTGAAGCCGTCAATTCTGATTCTTGGAACAAGTTTGATTCATTAAAGAATCGCACCATCGTTGCTTTCCAGTTGTCACGAGCTTGATTCATATTGAATCTTGCAAGTTACCTACCAAGGGCTGTTTGAGGTTAACACTAGAAGGATTTCCACTCATCACTGTGAACACTAAGGTATCACTCCGAGTGTTCTGGCAAGATCACTAAGATATTGCGTAGAGGCCTGGAACGTGTTTAAATCAGTTAAGAATTAAACAACTGTTGCTTTCCAGTTATCACAAGTTTGATTCAGAAAGAATCGCACAAGTCACCTACCTTGAGCTTTTTGATATTCGCTCAAGAAGGATTTCCATCTTCATTGTAAATACTTTCATATTACTCGGATGTTCAGGCAAGATCATGAAGATTTTGCGTAGGACTCTTAAGATCTTTCTTACTTTTCACAGTGTGTGAAGAAGCAAGGAAATATGAAAGTGTGTCCTAATGAGATATTTCATGATCTCAAATGGCTCTAGACTCGATCGTGCATCTTGGATTTTAGTGATCGGAGGCTGGAGAGGAGTGCCACCATTTCCATACCAATTTATTCGGAGTGAATAAATCGATAGATAACGTGTTGTCTCCGTGTGATTAAAATAAATATCTTTTAAGAGATATCTGAGTTAGCTGGGATGGGTTGTGCATAGCATCACTGGGTCCATGATGTCTATCTTCAATATCGAGCATCATTAAAATGATCTAAATAGCATATGTGTTGACCCGGTTTCTGCCTAAAGTTGTAAGGAGGGCTTCTTTCTTTACACCCTTTATCTTTACAATTCTTTTTCATTCTTCAACCCCTTCAATGCTTACCAATACGTCATAACTAGCACCTTGTTGTGATTGTTCCAGTGCTAACTTAAGTACTTGGTCGGCATTCAGCTACGTTCACAATCTTTCTCCATCTTTCCTAAGGACTACTATTTCTAGCTATGGAATGTCCTTGGGAAGATTCCTCCGGTTCTAGAAGAATCATTGGACTTAACCTATGATAACCATCCTTATGTCACCACAATCTTCATCGTCGTGAAATAAATGGGTTTTGAGTAAGTATATGTCACCATGAAAATCCATTTTGATATGCAAATCCGTTTTGCTCTCCTTAACATATGCCACGATATTCGAAAACATTTCGCACATGTCGGGATGAGCCAGCACATTAAGTCAAACCATTTGTGATAATATCCCATATTAAATCACATTTTCTCCCCCATATTAAAAATATTAACCCAATCGATGTTTTTAATATCAATTAATTTAATGAAGTTTTAACAAAGGTTTTGGGAAGAAAAATGCAAGTCCATTTTATCTTCATGATATCAAACGTATGAGATATGATACCGATTTGTAACATGATCACATATTCACCATATTAGAAAAGAATTGACAAGGTTGGACCTGATAGATGAGAACATCTTATGATAAGATCAAATGGTTCTTGGCATCATATGTTGGTCGCCTCGTCATGTTTGAAGTCATCTCTTGACACCACGTGTACGATTGGTATTCTTGTCTTGACACCAATTAGTGAGCTTGGCTCGTTCGGCATCGAAGATTCTGAATGCTTGACAATTGCTCCCCCTCAATTGTTGACCCGTGTTCTATTGAAAGAGCTGTAGTTGTCGGTTGTGTAGTCGCATCGTCGAGTATGTAGATACCAATTGTAGATAGCTATGGTTGTAGAGATGATAACTTCATAAAAACAAGACTTCTCTTGTTTTAACAAATAAATGCACTAAGGCGTACATATATTTGTGTTAGACCAAGTTATCAAGTAAACTTGATCCCTTACAAGGTTTTAAAAGTAAACCTTGCCCGAGAAAATTAATTCCCGTTGAGAGCCAAAGCTTTCATAAGAAATACTTGACTTTAATGTGAAAATCGGGTTGCAGTTTGAAATAACTACAAGCCATAAGGGCATGTTTTATGAAATATTTACAACTTTTGTACGAACTCTATTTATGGCGCCATGTCAATATTAATCAACATTTCTAAGGCCGTAAATATTATCGTACCAAAAGACATGCCTTTGAAAAATAAAGTAAAAATATTTTTGGATTTTTATGAATTTTCAATTTTTATGGTTTTTTATATGGTTTTATATTTTTGTATTTTGCTTTTGTGGATAAAAATATAAAAAATATATACAGATGATCACCAAGGATACGGAGAATAGTTTACCATCACTATTCTTTCGCTTCATCTGCCAATTCCTTTAGAGTCTCAGGCGAGAAGGTTCTCATTCCTAGCTTGTCGGCCAAAAATTCAATTCGAGCGCGATCTAAAGCCTTCGTGAAAATATCCGCCAATTGATACTCAGATCGGACAAAGTAAAGCTCGATTACTCCATTTTCCACTTGCTCCTTGATGAAGTGGTAGCGAATGTCAATGTGCTTCGACCGGGAGAATTGAACGTTGTTGCAGCATAAGGCAATGGCACTCTTGTTGTCACAATACATTGGAATTTTGTTGAAACCTAGACCATAGTCGGTTAATTGCGATCTCATCCAAAGAATTTGAGCACAGCAACCAGACATAGCTATGTATTCTGCTTCCGTACTTGAAATTGCAGCGCTTTTCTGCCTTTTCGATGCCCAACTGATTAGTCGATCTCCTAGTAGTTGCAAAGTTCCACTCGTGCTACGCTTTGTATCTTGACAGCCCGCGTGATCCGCATCTGTATATGCCATAAGTGCAATCGAAGAGTCCTTCGAATACCAAAGTCCCCGATTAATGGTTCCTTTAAGATACCGAAAGATCCGCTTAACAGTAGCTAAGTGTAACTCAGTAGGTCGAGTTTGATACCGAGCATACATACATATAGCAAACTGAAGATCATGTCGACTAGCTATGATATACAGAAGAGTACCGATCATTCCACGATACAGTGTCAGATCAGCGACAACTCCATGTGGATCTGCATCAAGCTTAGTTCGTTCCACCATTGGAGTATCCACGGGGTCGCAAGATTCCATCTTATATTTCTTAAGAGATTAAAGGGCATACTTGGATTGATTGATAAAGATGCCTTTGGGACTCTGAGATATCTGAAGACCTAAGAAGAATGATACCTTACCCATCATTGACATCTTAAACTTGGAAGACATGAGTTTCCCAAATTCGTCGGATAAAGTTTGGGTCGAGGCTGCAAATATAATATCATCAACATATATTTGTACCATAATCATATCTTTACCTTGTTTCTGAATGAACAGCGTGGGATCCACCTTGCCTTTAGCGAAGCCTTGCGTAATGAGGAATTGTGACAATAGATCATACCATGCGCGTGGAGCTTGCTTCAACCCATAGAGATCCTTCTTAAGCTTGTACACATGATTAGGATATTTAGTATTCACAAAACCATCTGGTTGTTGAACATAGACCTCTTCCTTGATTTCACCATTAAGAAATGCCGTCTTCACATCCATCTGATAGACGATCATATTCATATGGGAAGCATAAGTGAAGAATAGTCTAACAGCTTTCAAACGGGCAATAGGTGCAAAGGATTCCATAAAGTCGATGCCCAATAATTGCTTGTATCCACGAGCTACTAGTCGAGCTTTGTTCTTCAATATTCCACCTAACTCATCGAGTTTCACATTGTATACCCATTTCAAAGTGAGTAACTGCACTTGATCCGGGCATGGGACAAGTTCCCATACTTCAAGACGTATAAATTCATTAAGTTCTTCTTGCATAGCTTCTATCCAACAGGATTGAGTAAAAGCTTCTTGCCATGTCTTAGGTTCAACTTCAGTGAGGAAAGCATCAAAATGACAAAACATTGTATTTTCTTGTAGCTGAGTTCGTGTGGATACCGGACGATTAGGGTCACCAATAATAGAATCTATAGGATGATCCTTTGTCCACTTGCTGTCATGTTCACGAATCCGTGGGTTGGAGTAGACTGTAGAATGAGCTTCCTCTGAGGTGGACGACCCGGCTTGATTAGGATCGGGAATAGGTACACCAAAGAATAGAAGTTCATGCATTTGAGCGAATTCCAAATCGTGATCATCATCATCCTCTTCATCATCAATAGGCATGACATGATTAGTTGAAACATGTGTTGGTTGAGAATTACTCGTGGAAGGTATATCTAGACCAATTGTAGGTGTAGACGTATCTGATTGTGCTTCGGTTGCTGGAGCGACAACTTCGGTTACTGGAGCTATTACCTCAGGTTCTGGAGCAACAATAGTTGGAGGAGTAAAGAATTCATCAAAGAACGGTTGAAACAACGTATCCCATTCAGTCCTAGAAGGTGGTGTAAATGATGATGAAGTAGGGTTGTTTGGGACAAGACCAGAACTAATGTTACTGGGTCCCATTTCATGAAGTGCGGGTTCAGAGCTGCTTTACTCAGAAGCCATAGCTGTCAGCTCATCAAAATCAATATTCATAGTTTCGAGGATCTTGCGAGAGTTACGGTTGTAGATTTGGTATGCCTTCTTTGCGGGGGCGTAACCAATGAAAATACCAATATCAGCCTTTGGTTAAGTTTTCCCAAATTGTCATCATCATTATTTTGATAGCAAAGAGAACCAAATACATGAAGATATGATAAATCTGGTACTTTTCCATGGAGAAGCTCATAAGGTGTTTTACCATGGCGTTTACGAATTAGTGACCGGTTTTGGGTGTACACTGCTGTAGATACTGCTTCTGCCGATAAAAACAATGGAGCCTTTGCGTAAATTAACATCGTTCGAGCAGCTTCCATAAGTGTGCGATTTCGCCTTTCAGCGACACCGTTTTGTTGTGGAGTGCGTGCAACGGATGTTTCATGAGATATGCCAACTTCTTCATAATAATCACGCAAGATTTGATTCACAAATTCGGTTCCATTATCTGTACGAATGCGTCGGACAGTAGTGTTGAGACGCACTTGAATCATCTTGAGAAATCCGATGATGAATTCTGGTGCCTCATTTTTTGTTGTAAGAAATTTCACCCATGTAAACCGAGAGTAATCATCGACAATCACGAGGATGTACTTTTTGCCACTAAGACTTTCAACACGCATTGGCCCACAAAGATCCATATGCAACAAATAAAGTTTCTCTTGGTTGGTGTCTTCCGTCTTGGGTTTGTATGATTTCTTAGTGCTTTTCCCCATTGTACACGCGGAACACAAATGATCCTTGTGAAATGAAAGTTTAGGAAGACCACGAACAAGTTCGTTTTTCGCCAAATGATTAATAGCGTCAAAGTTAAGATGAGATAACCGTCGATGCCATAACCATGACTTAGTCTTCGATGCTTTGGAGAGAAGACATACGGTAGAAGCGGCCATCATGTCTTGTAGAGACAAAGTATACAAATTATTCCCTCGAGTACCTTTCAATAAATCAACCCCTTCTAAATTACGAATGAAGCAGGTATGCTCTCGAAAAGCAACTTCTAGGTTTGCATCACAAAATTGTCCCACAGAAAATAAGTTGTGACCGAGACCTTCCACATAATACACTCTTGAAATTATAACATTCCCAATATGATATTCACCATAACCCATTATCTTTGCAATATGATCATTTCCAAATATAACCGTACCAAGAAACTTGCTGACGAAAGTTTTGAGCTGAGAGCGATCTCCGGTCATATGCTTGGAGCAACCAGAGTCCAAATACTAGAGAACAATTTGGACCACCTGTTTTCAACAACAACAGTAGACAATGCATTGGAAACTATTGGTTCCGGAGTGTTAGCAGATACAGATAAAATATTATCAGAATTACTAACATGTTTGTGACCCTTAGATTTCCTACGTTTTCTAATGTGAGTTTTAGCACTAACAGGTTTTACAGTTCCAACTTTCTTAGGTTTTGGATTATTCGCGGGCACTACAGTGGGAGTAGACCTATTTAAAGGGCACTTGGTTCCTACAGTAGTGTCGGTGTTCCTAGTTAAAGGACACGCTTGTGTTTTGGTAGCCTTGGTACTCCTAGTTAAAGGGCACGCTTTCTTTGCTTTAGTAGGAGTGATCCTAGTTAAAGGGCACATATTTGCTACTATAGTGAAAGTTCTACCAGTGGGGCGCCACAACCAACCAACTTGGGTTAACACTTTCCCAGTCAGTTTCCATTCTAATCCATTTTTCCGAGCATGCATCTCATTCACATGGTCAATAAGGCAAGAATCATGACGACTAGAAAACATACATTCATTGCAATTCTAACATTTCAAATTAGAATTCATAGTAGGCTTAGAACGCTGCACAACCGCAGAGCCTTTAGGTTTAGCTACATGATTCTTTTTATTCAAAACAGAAATACGATTCCTAGGATGGGTTTCTACTTTCTTCTTCACTTGACTACTAGATGGGGGCAAGATCCTATCATTCTTCTTGTTTCTTTTAAGCTTAGATCTTTGAGCCTTAGTAGTGGTGCTTACTCCTGTAGAAGGCAACACGGGAATATTAGAAGCTGGTTTAGATTCCGCCTTATCTTTAGTGACCAAAGTTTGAGATGGTTTAGTCCTAGGGCCCTTATTAAATGGTGTGACGGCTATAAGGTTCCTTTTGATTGCACTAGAGGACGATGCTGAGATAGTGGCTGCATTATCCACAACATTCTTACCTTTTAGAGTACGAAGTGTTTCCTTTAACACAGCCAAGACCAGATTTTTATCACAAATTTGTTCCCTCAAATCAGATATTTCCACCGACTTTCGATTCAATTGTTCAATCAAGGATTGATTCTGTGCAGTGGTATTAGCACATGCGGACTTTACTGAATCGAAGAGTCGTGTATCTTTCTGTTTTAAGTTATCAACTTTGGACAAAATCTTGGAAGCTCGATTATCTAGATCAAGTTTAAAATTCTCAGCGGCCTCAAGTACGTTCACACAGTTAAGCTCCTTAGATTTCTCTATTTCTATCGGCAAAGATTTAGCAACATTGTCACTTGGCTGACGCTGTTTTGATTGTAAATTCAATCGAAAACTCTTTTCAAAGTTTGCATCATCGATATTAACACCTTCGAATGACGTCTCAAAGATTTCTTGAGTAAGTTGTTGCTTGCAATCAAGCGAAATACAATGTGTTTGAATCTCATCAAAACGTTTTGAAAGCGAAGAATATGAATCTTGAAGTTTTAAAAATTCAGCGTCAGATTCGTGATAAGTACTATCTACCACATTATCCACAGATTCAACATTATGCACAATAGAATCATTATCACACTTTTATTCACACAGACGGAAACAATATCATGAGACATCACTTGCTTCAGAAGCTGATCATTTTGGCGTGAAACCCGTTCTATTTCAAGTAAACTGTTTTCATAAGCATCATCCATTTCATTGAAAACACGTCTAACTTCTTCTATTTCCAAAAGCAAATCTTGATCAAGATTACTACGACAAGCTTTAACATTCTTTACAAACGGAACAATTTCGTCGCGGAACGCAGCTCTAGTGTGCTCAAAGTTCCATTCACCTTATGGCCGAAGCCGTCGTACGTTCCAAAATGACCTTGTCAAAATCGGCTAAGTTTTGGTGTACCGCATTTAAGTTAACGGACGCCTTACTTACCGGTGGAATTAACTTCGTTAAATCCGTTTTGACAAGTGTAGGAGACGTACTAGGAGGGTTTTCATTTGACAAACTTTGGGGCACAAGAACTGTCAATTCAGCTAATTCCTTTTGTAAGCGAATGCGGGTCTTTTTAGACAATTGATCTTTGTTATACTGATCATAATCAATCGTATGGAATTTTGAAAGCATTTTAGAATGAGTTTCTTCCGCAAGTGACTGTGTCTCCTTAGTACTACGAACAAAAGGTGCTTCTTTTGATTTGCCAATTATGGTCATATCATAAAGATCGGGAATATATTCCTGAGCTTGTTTTGCATAACCGGGATTAGGTGGTAAATCTTGAAGACGCTTAAGTTCGAGTTCTTTAAATGATTTAGTTAAAAGATGAACCTTTTCTATGGAAGCGTATTGTTTTAAAAGATGTTGTTCTTTGAATTTAAGAAGTTTGGTAGCGTTAATTTCCGATTCAAACTTTTTAGACTCGAGATTTTCGAAATCCATTTTAAGTTTCTGAAAATCATTGACAACCGAATCTTTTGCTTTTAATTCATTGGAAATATTAGCTTTTAATGATTCTATTTCTCTCAAGTGTTCAATCTTTTCAAAACGAAATTGGTCAAATTCAGAATTAGTTATTTTTTCAGCTTGAGGGACCATTTCAAAAGCTTTGACCTTTTCTTTATGCAATGCAAGCTCAACAGTTATGGTGGAATTGGTATCTACGGATTGTCTGAGGGCCATATGCATTTGATCAATAATATGTTTAGGCACCATGACCAAATCATGTTGAGCATAAGATTCCATACCCGTCGTAGCATTTGGTTGAGGTTCACTCAAATGTGTTGGATTGGATACCACATCATTTGAGTTACTAGTTCTCGAATGCTGTTCGAGGTTGTCATTTTCATGCCCAACTTGATGTTGGTTATCATCATTACCAAGATTGGTTGTGGTGGGTACCTCACTGATGACATCAAAACCGTAGTGAGAGAGATTAGCAACGAGAGCAGCTTGGGCAGAGTGAATGTCATCACAATCCGAATCATATGCGTCAAGATCATCTGCTTGATAAGCTGCATTATAAGTGGAAACGACTGCAATGCCTTCAGTATCTGCTGCCCCTGGGTCTGTAAGAAATGTTAACTCCTCGGAATCCAAAATCTTTCCCTTTGACTGAGCATCGACCAAATACATCTTCTCACGAAACCATGCATCATCCCTCCTCCTTTTCGGCTGAGTGCATTTCCTAGCCATATGACCTTGTCTTCGGCAATTGTAGCAAGTCACAACCTTTTGAGGACCAATGGGACTTCCATTTCCATTAGCTTTTGAATTCACAGCTTGAGCATTCACCATCCTTGTAGGAGGTCCATATGAATTTTGCCTTCCCTGAATAGGTTGCACTGTTACTTGTCCATCTTGAACAGTAGCTTGTTGTCGAGGATTTGAGGAGGTGCGGAGCTGATTGTTTGTTGGTGGAAATCCTCTAGTTGCAACAAGTTTTGACAAGTAGGCTGTGAGATGGTTTAGAACATCAGCTGGCGTATCATTTGGAGTAAAGACCGGTGCTTGGATTGGTGAAAGTTCATTAGAGTAGAAAGCTTGTGCTGGTTGTGATTCTATTGGAAAATATCCTTGCTGAGGAGTATAGCCCATTGTAGAAGTGTTGGCTTGTGATGGTGATGTTTGATATGGTGGTTGCTGCGGAAAAGATTGTTGATGAACACTTTGTTGAAATGCTTGTTGTGGCATCATTGGTGGTTGATAAGATGGTTGCTGATAGGTGTGTAGTGGTGGTTGCTGCAAGTATGATGGTTGTTGATAAGTATAAGCCATGTTTTGTTGAGAAGCATACATTGCAAGTGGATCATGAACTTGAGGTGTAGACAACCGAGCCTCGATCACATGGCACTCGTGTTGTTGAAGAAAAGCTTGAAGTTGATCCACATTGGTGTTATGCAATTCCTTAGCCAATTTAACATCTGTCACGTATTTTTTCCATTCTGAAGGAAGAGTGTTCAAATACTTGGTGTTCAATTGAAAGGTAGGAATTGCCATGCCATAGATATTGAGCTCATTCAACAAGAGGGTAAATCTCAGATAGTAATCATTGAGAGTCTCCCCTGGCACATAGGCAAACTTATCAAAAGTATCATAAAGCTTACACTCTCGTTCTTGTTTAGTTAACGAGGTGCCTTGCATGAGAACGCGAATTCTATCCCATAACTCTTTGGCAACTTTATGTTTGCTGACGAGTTTGTAGACATCTGGAGGAAGGGCTTGGAGAATGATATTTGTAGCTTGTTTATCACACTTGTCTTGTATCTTAGCATCTCCAGTTAGTTCACCCGTAGTTCGAGGACAAGTAACAGCACCTTCCGTCACAGTACCATATACCAATGGTCCATTGAGCACCGATGCCCAAATTAGATTTCCATTCTCCTTGTTTAACACATAAAGTTCCATTCGGGAAGCCCATTCCTCATACATAGTCTTCACCAACATTGGTGGACGATTATCCGTACCCGAGAGGATGGACTTATCCGTAAGAGATGTGTACTCCATTTCAATAAGTTAAGATTTACAAATACTGATCGAACAATCAGAGAAAGTAAATGTGTTTGTTGTTGTGAGTTGAAGTCGAGAAACAATGTTAAAATCCCCTAAAATATGTTCTCGATAAACCAAAAATTCCAAGTCAAAATTACACACAAGAATAATTTTGGATTGTCGGAATGTTGATCGGAAAGTTGTCGGAATAAGCCTATCGGAATACCCTTGATCGGAATGTCCTGGAATACTCTTGATCGGAATGTCCTAGAATACTTTTGATCGGAATACCAAATCGGAATATCGAATCGGAATATCAAATCGGAATACCAAATCGGAATATCAAATTGGAATATCAAATCAGAATACCAAATCGGAATACCAAATCGGAATACCAGATCAGAATATCAAATCGGAATATCAAATCGGAATACCAAATCGGAATACGAAATTGAAATATCACATCAGAATATCAAATCGGAATACCAAATCGGAATACCAAATCGGAATACCTAAACCCTATTCCGATTACACTGATCGGAATAACTATAAACCCTTTTCCGATGACCTGATCGGAATAAATCCCACTTTTCTCGGACAAAACTCAACCAATTCGTTATTTTAAGCCAAAAATGATCAAAACACCCAAAAAATTTTGTGTTTTTAGCCAAAGTAACTATACCAAATCTCTACCACAACTATGTAGAAGATTTGTATCAAGAAAAAACCATAAAAAACACAAAAAAAAAAATTTGGTTCGTGTAAAATAGATCAAAATAGGCGTATGAATCAAGAACACAAACACATAAACAATACAATCATCCCATGGCTCTTGATACCATTTTAAGGATATGTAAATCTTGCTTATGTTTTAGAGAGAGAAAGAGATGGTGGATTTCACACAATTCTAGAGGGAGAAAATAAGAAGAACTATGTGTTAAAAATGAATAACCACACCCCTCTCCATCAAAGGAGAGGGTTTATATACCCAAGCCCTTGTCATGGGCTTGGGCTTACATTTGGGCCGGCCTACACATGTTGTAGGCTAGGCTTGGGTTTGTTTGTTAAATAAAGATAAGTAACTAAACTACGAGCTATTACATGGACTATTGTTGGAGTGACCGATCCTTCTTAATACGTAAAACGTATTTCCAACACAACTCACATAAATTCAAGAAAGAATAACAAACTTATAATTGACTCTATCATCTCTCGTTCTCCACAATTTAAAATCTTAAGGAATGAGACTCGTAGATGCTTAGCCTATTAAATCAAAGTTTCGGGGTTTCAAGTCATCTATAGGATCTTGCAAACTCTTATACTTTTTCAAGTTTAGAATTCTCATTTTAAAGTTCCCTTGATAAACGACTTTCTAGGATCAATTATAGGAACTTGCAAAAAGTTCTTGTTCTTAACCCGTAAGAGTTAAGACTTTCGTGTTTTAAAGTTCCCTATATAAAATCCTAGCAAAACTTGACTTAAACACGTTAAGGATACTAGCTAGAGTCGACTTGGATAAGTAAACTCGGGTTGAGTCAAAAGATTCACAACGTTAAATTAAAACCACTTTATCAAAATTTATTCTAACAAAGAAAGAAAATAACTATACAAAGGAAAAACTACTAGGCCAAAATAGATTAAAATTTTTGAAAAATGTCGAAAAATCAATTTTCCGGTTAAAATGAGGACAAATACAAGGAAAAGCCCACTTAACTTCGATAGGAAGTCCCCCTACACTTAATATAAACATTGTCCTCAATGTTTAAGCATGTGAAAGTAAACTCCCCTACACTTAGGACATTGTGCACTTTGTTTAAATCTTGCTAAGGAGAAGACAACTAAAGTGATTCCTATTTTAATATTGAAGAATAAAAAATAGTGAATCAAAAGAGTTTAGGATAGAACCGGGAAGACGGAGACACAGAATCACGGGTCGTCAAAAGTCGTCAAGAATGGATCTTTGAAAGCTCGAATCCCTGCACATGATAAGAAAGAAGACAACAAACACATACTAGGGCCTCCCCCTACACTTATTATAAAAACAAAGAAAAAGGATAGATATTGCGGGTTGCCTCCCGAGAAGCGCTTGTTTTTGTTCATCGAGTCGTGAGCCTGACTCGACCTTGATTATCATAGGAAGAAGCTTAAAACACATCCACCGGGATCAAATACATGGTTTTCGTCCATCAAATAGCACAAGCTTAAGGCGAACAAGGTAAGCCAAAGAAGAGTAGGCAAGGTTCCCTTAAGCAGTTGTTGAGCACGGTGGTAGCAAGGGTGATGAGGTGCAAGCATATCTCTAGTGTTACCAAAAATCTTTCCTTTTAATTAATCATATGGATACTGAGATGGCTTAAAAATTAGAATACCAGGATCGAACACCTTTTCCTCTAGGGGAAAATAACACTCAGGCTCAGTAGACCTTGAAGAGGATCCGCTCATAAATCGCACAATCTCATCCTCAGAAGGTGGATAGAGAGGTGTCAAAACATAAGTGCTACGGATATCGGTGTTGTCCGGCTTCTTCTCCTTTGAAACGAGTTTCTTCATATCCAAAGGAGGATAAAGAACAAAATCAAAGTCCAAAGGAGGAGAATCATTCTCATTTGGGAAGTAGGTATTGAGAAAAGTAGCAAAGTCTTCCTCAAATGAGTAGTCATCCAAAGTAGGATCAAGCATTGTTGGTGGAGGATCTTCATCAAAAGTGGGTGCAAGGTCATTATGTGAAGAATCACTCGAAAGAGTATCGACATCATCAAAGTCATCATAAGTTGGCATGTCTTTATACTCAGAAGAAAAATCATCAGAATCATGCATGTCAGAACTAGAATCATCATCATAGTCATCATAAACTGGAGGAGACTCATGAAGTGGCGAGGATCTAAATTGGAGAGAGAATCATCCACATCATCTTGAAAAAGTGGATTATCATAGCAAGAATCAAAAAGAGGATTGTTGTAAACGACAAAATCATCAAGCACATTAATCATATTCGCTGATTCTCTTTCATTTGATTTGGTTGTGATCTTCCCCATTTTTAAAACTTATGCATCATTCCCGACTGTTAAGATTAGCTCACCTTCGGCAACATCGACTAAGGCTTTTCTGGTTCTCAAGAGTGGCCGACCAAGTATTAATGGAATACGAGGGTCCATTTCATAATCAACAACAACAAATTCGTCCGGAAAAGTGAAGTTACCAACTTTAACAAACACATCTTCGGCAATACCAACATGGTAAGCGAGAGTGCGATTTGCTAGCTCAAGAGTCATCTTTGGTGGTGTAAGGTCGGGTAATGATAACTTTTTCCAAACACTTAAAGGCATCAAATTTATACTTGCCCCGAGATCAGCTAAGGCAGTAAATTCTTCGGTTTGGTTAAAAGTACATGGTAGCACAAAACGACCGGGATCTCCAAGTTTCTCCGGAAGTTCTTTAAGAAGGATTTTAGAACAATTTTCATTCAAGCGAGTATTAACAAACTCGGCCATCTTCTCCATCTTATTAAGCAATTCCTTAAACATCTTAACAAGTGTCGGCATTTGGGCAAGAGCTTCAACAAGGGTAAGGGTGATGGTCACTCCCGAAATCTTCTTCAAAAAGTTTGGCACTTGAATATCATCCTTGGTGAGCAATTTGCTCTTGTCTAATCGAGATGGATAAGGGATATTGGGTTTAGGTGGTGTAGGTGTGGGAGGTAAAGGTTGAGATGTTGAAGGTTTAAAGGTGGAAGGTGGGGTTGGTGAAGGGTTCTTCTTGGGTACTTCTTTATTAAGAGGTGGAGACGGTAATGGAGAACTAATACTAAGCGTAGGAGTAGGAGGGATAAATGGTGGTATAGGAGGTGTAGATGGAGTAACTAGGGGAGGGATAGATGGTCCTACTAAGATTTCTCCACTCCGTGTAGTTATAGCACTCACATTCGCTCTTGGGTTGGTGACGGTATTAGAAGAAAGAGAGCCCGAAGTAGAGGGTTGAGTACTTGGAAAGAAACTAGCCATCATATTCTTCAAATCATTCGTTTGATTGCTAAAAGAGGTTTGCATATCATGTCGAAGCTCGGTTCTAATATCATTCCCTTGCTTAGTGATATCTCCTTTCAAGTTGATGATTTGGCTTTGAAGATTCTTAACTAGCTCTCCTTGGGTCCTTATGAAAGTTTCCACATCTTGATTAATGGGTGGGGCTTGTTGAGCGGGTGGGTGATAAGGATTAGAAGCTCGAGGTGGGTTTGGATTGCTTCTATTGTAGTTGTTGGGGTTGTGGTTGTGGTTTTGAGGAGAAAAACCGGGTGAAAGAAAGTTGTTAGAACGGTAACTTAGCAAGTTACGATCACCTTGAGGTCGAGCTTGATGGCTTTCCGTTGAATAGTTACCATAAGCTGCATACATGTTTTCCGGATTGTCATGAGTAGAAGGACAATCAGTGTATGAATGAGGACCCCCGCAAATCTCACAAGAAGTGGCTACAACTTTAACTTGTTGTTGTTGATTTGTAGCCAAGAGTTGCATATTTTTGCTCATTTCGACCATTGCGCGGGTCAATTCGGTGATATCAGGGTTTGAAGAAGT
This sequence comes from Glebionis coronaria, assembly GCA_025667525.1. Lineage (NCBI taxonomy): Eukaryota > Viridiplantae > Streptophyta > Magnoliopsida > Asterales > Asteraceae > Glebionis > Glebionis coronaria. Next base: position 302,303,324 of record CM046875.1, read on the forward strand.
AGAAGACACATTGACTCTCTACACTCCTCGGGTCTTCTTTTCATAAATGTGCCACCGGCGGCTGCATTAATCGTATCACGATCACGAAAGGTTAAACCGTTGTAGAAAGTATCAATTAAGGTAACGGGGAGCATGTTGTGGTTTGGACATCGATTGATCAAAACATTATATCGTTCCCAAGCATCAAAAAGTGATTCATCAGGTTCTTGTGTAAATCCACTAATTTGATTCCGAAGGCTCGTGACCATGGATGGTGGAAAGTAGCGCGACAACAATCGTTGAGTCATCTCGTCCCAAGTATGAATTGAATTCTGCGGAAGACGATCAAACCATTTTTCGGCATGGTGGGATAAGGTGTGTGGAAATAGGTGAAGGCGAAGAAAGTACATAGTAACACCGGGCAACTTCATGCTTTGAGTTACGAATGAATTTGTCGAGGTGTTTGTTGGCATCATCATCCGGTAATCCGTGAAATGGACAAGTGTTTTGAACTTGTTGGATCATGTGATGCTTCAACGAAAACTCTGGAGCCGTGATTTGCATCGACGCAATCGGTCCTCCACGTCCATTCATCGTAGGTTGACACAACTCCTCCATCGTTCGAAGATCGGGTGGGGGAACATTGTTGTTGTTATTCATGTTGGGATGGGGTGGATTATTGTTGTTGTACACACCAGCCATATCTAAATCTTCACGAGTCTCGGCCTCAGAATAAGATGAAGATCTAGTACACATACACCTGCAAAAGAAAAAGAAAAAGATACCAAAGAAATAGAGAATATATATGTACTTGTAAAAATAAAAATAAAATCTTTTTGGTGCAAAACTTTGAAAAATAAATGCTTTTTATAATTTTTTAATGTTTTTGTATTTTTGAATTTTTTTATTGTTATGTTTTAAAATTTTTAAGCAAGAAAAATAACGTTCACGAGTGAACGGATCCCAAAATTCAACGCGTCTCTCACCGAAAACCGTTAATCTTCACGAAAAGAGCCGGCAGCGGCGCCATTTAATAACTGGATTTTTTAATCATTAAAAATTAAGTTCGTTGATTGTGTCTAATCGAATTGATTACTGGTTAAACGTGTGACTCAGTTGTCTTTTGGTGGATAAAATAAAAGATTGGTCGTTGTAGTAAAATTAAATTGCAAGACTTTAAAGTAAATGACGGGTAATTAAAACTAAAACTAATTAAAACGTAAATTGCACAATATTAAAACTTTAAAAAGTAAATTAATTAAATGACTTAAAATTAAAACTTGACGAAAAGTAAATTTGACAACTTAATAAAAATGAAAGTAAAATTGACAATTTAATAAAAATGCAAACTTAAAAATAAAACTAACACAAAATAATAAAACTAAACCTGTCAGAATACACTCATCGGAATCCCATCGGAATCCAATCGGAATACGCCTATCGGAATCCTGTCGGAAAGTATAAAAAGATACTACCGTCGGAATGATTGGAATCACTCCTATCGGAATGTCAAAACATTACACGTCGGAATCCCGTTCGGAATCCTGATCGGAATCCCAGAAGAAATCCTATCGGAATGTTAATCGGAATACTTCTTATCAGAATACCAAATAAAAACCCTTGTCGGAATCCCAATTGGAATCCTCATCGGAATAACAAAACCCTTTTCCGATCCAGTGATCAGAATGTTGGTCGGAATGAGCAGTCGAAAAACGGTTTCCCCTTTCCGATGGGTTGATCGGAATACCGTAGGAAAATGTAAATAAGCAAGATAAAATAAGCTATGAACCAAATAAGCACTCAACTAAAAACTTAACCCAAAACACGTATAAGAAAAAGCTAATAAGCTAAAATTTAAAAACTTTTAAAAACACTAAATAATAAAAATATTTAAAAACGACTTTTTTTCATAAAAATAACTTTTATAAACACTTAAGTAAATTTAAGAAAGACACAAATAAGCTATAAAATCAATAATCCAAAATAAACAAGAACATAAAAACATGAGACTTGATCAAATAAGCATAACAATAAGCACATAAACATAAAGATTAAGCAAAACAAGAAAGGTAGAATGAGAGATTTATAAAAACTTGATTAAAATTAAAGATTCAACAACAAAATAAAACTTACTTGAAATTAAAGGCAAGAAATTAAAGGTGCAAGACAATGAAATTAAATGACAATTAAGTAAATGACATGAAATTAAAGGTGGAAGAACTATTTTGTCAAGATAGTCAACACCTCCTAATGTGATATTAGGAGGGTACTTATAGGAGATTAGGGAGGTTAGCATGTGTTGCTCCTTTTTTTTCTTCTCTCGTCTTTTCGTCTTCTAAATTCTTTGACTTTTTCGACGTTTTCTCGGGATTAATTGAACTCGTCTTATAATTTCTTCATTTATTTGACTTGAGTTCTTTGACTTCATTAAACTTCCGTCATTAGACTTTTTCTTCGATAAATCTTCAGAATAGGCCATGGACTTCCGTTCTTTTTGCACTCTTGATCTTTTGACTTCGTCTTTTGTCTTTTTCCTCGATAAAAGCCCATGAAAGCCCGTGTTTTCTTCCCTTTTCACATTTTGATCCTAAATCACAACAAAAACACAAACCACGCATAATTCTGACATTTACGACAATAAATACACGTTTTGGCTTGGTTATTATTATAATTAAGTGGTAAAAGGATAAGTGTTTTCACACTTATTAGTGCACAATAAAAATACTTGAATACTTGTCGTGATTCATTAACTGTTCATGGTATTTGTCGTGTATTAAATAATTAAACGTTTTAATTAATCTATAATTTTGTGTAACTGATATTTTCATAGATTTTTCATGCGGGTTTTACGGTTAATGCACATTTGTAACACATTGTCCATATAGTTTTATGTTGATGTTTGTTTTATTTTTTTTCTTTGGTAAGAGGTGGGACTTTTACCTACATACCTAGACTCCTACATTGTTGAGATATTGTCATGACATTTTTGTCACCTTTTATGACATTTCTAGTTCATATAGTTCTCTATAGACATGCTATTTTTGTGATGATATCCATACGTCGCGCCCTATATTCCGCCATAGTGAGGTGTGACAGAATGGTATCAGAGACAATGGTTATTGAGAATTAGGTTGCCTAATCTCGTAGCCTAGTCTATAGCTTAAGGGTCCTCGCATATAGGCTTCGTAGGAGTATGTGTGCATTTGATATTAATTGATGTTATTGGTTTTTATTTGCGATGTTTGTTAAGTTTTGACTAGTATGGGTTGAACCATATTAGTTCATACTTAGCCACATGTTATTTTCTTTTCAGGTTGTAACTAGTGCGGGTTGAACCATAATCGTCCACGCTAGTCATTGTTGTATTTTGCTTAAATTGTACATTATAGTACATAATTTGGTACATGGTAGTTTCTGTCTTTTGTTGAGTTATTTTATGTACCTGAGGTATAGTATTTTTCTTTTGATGTTTAAGTCATGTTTCCTAAGAATCATGTGGTGGTTCGAGTTACTAGGAGTACGTGGATAGGAAGGATTTTAAGTTGTTTCCATTCTGATGGGCGACATGACTTATAATTGATTATGTTTTCGTTTTGGATTTTGTCTTTGTTGTTTTAGCTAGACTATGGATTTCTGTATTCCAGGAGTTTGACTATGTTATTTTAATAGTTGGAGTTTTGACCTTATTGTTTATGTGGTTATGTGCTTAGGTGAGTTGATGGAGGTGTGTGTTATGTGTTGTATTGATTCTTATAAGTGTCATCATAGGAGGGAGTGCATTGGGGAAAGGGTAATTGTATAAGTATGGTGGCCAACATAGTTATACAAGTACCAAAACTTCAATGGATTCCTAAGTATGATTGCATGAAAGAGGGTTAATACATGCTTGTATAGTAGATGTTGGACAGATTTAAGTATATGTATCCCGATATGCCTACATATGTATGATCCCTCGCTATTATCGATTGTATCTGTATAAGGGTTTGCTAGCTCGCTTCTTTTAAGGTATTCAACCTTTGTTGTGGCGTATTCTTCGAGTTTCCTATTTCACTTGTCCGTTTTAAAATGGTGTCCTTGGTGTTAAGTACACTGAAATAAATTGGGATTTATTTTGGGATAATGAAATCTTTTGTGTTGAGTCTTACATTTCTTTTGGTCGGTATATATTGAAAAAAAAGACTTGGAAATCTACTATAGAGTTAGATAGTTGGTTGTATTCGGTAAAATATTGGTAGGGTGTAGGAGTCGTGTTTGCAACAAGATATAACATAAGTTTTTTTTTTAGGTAATCAACACATATTTATTTTAAATTCTAAAAGACCTTCTTTAAAATAAAGAAAAATAAAATTTTCCTACTTAAATATTTTATATAAGTGAGTTTAATTGATACACGTCATTTATAATTATATATACAAGACTAAACAAAGTTCATGAAAATTTTACATACATTTATTTCTTTTCATTTAAAAAGGATTACGTTAATTACTAAGATGATTCTTTAGTTTTTAAAACAACTAGTATAAAATTGTTTTGGTCATAACTTGTTCAATTTTAAAGCTTTTGGGGTGATTCTAAAGCCTAAAATTATGTACTCAGAACGTACTTTTCAAATATTCAGAATGTATAGTCATGGGAGGTCAGTAGCCGGGTCGAAATTGTTGTACAAGTGTTGGGTTCAAGGTTGAGTTTTGAATAGTACTTTTTAAACTTATGATTTGGGATGTTTGGGGTACCAAGTCTTTGAGTTGAGTCTTGAGATCGTATAGAGGGTTGTTTGTAGATTGTTTGAGTCACATAGATGTGGAGAGGTAAAGAAAATTATTCTTTTAGGAAAAGTCGATGTCGTGCAAGGTTTAAAAAAAATGTCGCGGGGCGTAATATATTTTGGTTGCCAGTGGGTGTTTCTTGGATTATTTTTCGTTGTCATGGGTCATTTTGAATTGATACATGTTTTGGGTTTGAGTTTTCTTTTGAGTCTCGTAGCTTTTGACTTGTTTTAACGGTGCACGTGAAATATCGTTAGTTATCCGTAGTTTTGATTCGTTGGTCGTGTCTGGTGGGTTCCAGATGTAGTTTTGGTTTTGTATTGATTAAGAGCATTGATATAGTCATATGAGGGAATAGTTGGAATGCCCTTTGTGATGGGGAAAGAGTTAGAAGTTCGTAGAAAGACGAACTAATGTGGTCATGAGGTCTCTTAGGAGTGCCAAGGGAGATGAATAGAGATTTGCATAAAGTATGGATATTGGCACAAGTAACGCATCATAGAGAATGTTGGAAGGGGATGTGATATTTCAAAGGTACTTGTAATATTCGTTAGGTATGTAAAATTTTCCGAAAATTTCTTAAGATTTAGTATGTTTACCTATTATCTTGAAGTAGAACCATGAACAGAGCCAGTAGAAGGAGCAAGATGAGTTGTAGTTAGTGCCTTTCCAAGGCAATTGTTGATGGAATGATTTTAAAGACATGAGTTGTTAGAATTTGCAAGGAATGCAAGATAAAGGTTGAGTTGCCTGGTAGTAAATGTGATGTGAAACCGGTTGGATGGGTTGATAAGAAGGAGTATCGATCTTTTAGAATGTGTGTAGAATTTCGCGAGTAGAAAGAGGTATAAATTTGTTTGTGTTGCTGCCAAGAGAGGATGCAGGGATGATGTTAAGAATGTTGAATGGACGCTTTGGGTTTACGGTTATGCATTTGGCTTCACCAAAGCACTAGCGGTTTTCATAGAGTCAATGAATCGAGTGTGCATGACCGTATATAAACAAGTTGTCATCGGGAGTATCGACGACATCTTGATATACTCAAAGTCTAAAAAGGAGAGTGAGGCTAATTATGTGTTGGTTTTGGAGTGGTTTAGAAAAAGGAATTATACGTGAGATTTTCAAGTGTGAGTTTTAGTATTAAGTTTATCATGATGAGTAGTTAGAGATGATGACATATCATGGAACCAGCAAGGGGCAAAGTGAAGAAGATGAGGAAGCATTTTGGAGGCTGAAGAGGTGGATTGGATAATGAGTAGATCCTGGCATTATCGGAAGGACTGGATGAATTCGCGAAGCATGATGATACGTGGAGCATATACGTTTATGCGTACGAGGACGACAAAGAAAGGAGATTACTTATACGTTGCAGGAACTGACGATTTAGAAGAACTAGATAAGACTTAGTTAGTAGAGCTGGATTGTTAGATGTGCCTATAATGCTAGAGGCATTTGGTGTACGAGACGTAGAGAATGATTAATAAGTGTGTAAACACTTATCCTTTTGCCACTAAAATCAAGGAAAAACAAGACCTAATCATGTGTTTTATATCGTCAAAGTCGGAATTACGCGTGGTTTTGTGTTTTTGTGTTAAGATAGGTACAAATGATCAAAAGAAGAGAAAACACGGGATTTCACGGACAAATGTTGAAGAAAAGTCCAAAAAAACGAAGACAAAGTCAAAAGACCAAAAGTGTGCCCAAGTTCACGAAAACCGGCTAAATCGACACGAGCTTAAAGAAAAAGATTTGGAAAACCGATATCGAGCTCATTTTAGTGGATTAAATATTTTTGAAGACATTCGAGCTTAGTGGGTCCCACATTTGGGAATTGGGCCCAAAAACCCATTAGTGGATTTAATTTATTTAACTTATAGAAATTAAAGCCCAATTTCAAGGCCCAAAACCTTAAACACGGATGGAAAAATCACTTTGGCCCAAGAAGAATACTTAAACGGAAAGCCCAATGTTGAAGCCCATATTGACTCAATGAATATTTTGGGACGATTAAGAAATTGCAAGTGGAAGGTTCTTTCAGTCAAACCTAAATTCACTCCACACAAGTGTATTATCCCAATCACTTACACTAAACAAACGAAGGAAAACTTGCAAGATTGGTCAAACACACCCTTAAAAATATTTCCCCCCCCCCCCACACGTGTCTTCAATACACGATTTACTCCCCACCTTATACTCACCCCCACACGTTTTACCATACACCCTCACAAACAATTACCCTACACTCTCCCTCACTCAATTCCTCCCCACTTCTCACGTCTATTCCCACTCACAATAAATAAAATCCCATTTACCCTCTACTTATTACCCCACTTTCACTTTCAACAATAAAAATAAACCCACTTACTCACCATTTGATAAAAACAAGTAAATCCCACTTTCCCCTTCTTTCTCCCTCATCCCCCAAAATATACGCAGCATCCACCCCTATCTCAAACCCTAATTTTACCTTGATAAAAAATTAACCCAATTAATTTTGGGGCTTTTTACATTTATGTTTAATTCACCCAAAGGGAATTAATTCCCCCCAAGAATCGGAAGAGAACACTCAAAGTGGTCCTCAATCAACTCCTACGTGGCATCCTTTCCTTATTTTGATTGGTGGGAACACCTCACCATTTCCAATCCACCAATCAAATCTCTCCACACTGGCAATCCGAGTCACATGGTTTAATTTCAGCCGAAGATTTGAAGAGAAGAGAGAGAAGAGAAGATTTAAGGGCTCAGATTCAATCCTTGTTAAGAAGATAAGAAGAAGGTTATGGGGTTTTGCCTATAAAAACCCCCAAATCATTGTGTAAAAAAATCCATCAAGCTTTTCATTATTCTTTCAGTTTTTAATTAATTTTAGGAGTAGGGTTAATTAGATTTAAATTTTCTGCAAAAATTAGTTTAGGTTTAATATTGTAATTTTATTTTTCCAGCACTTGTATTTTTTATAATTAATGAAAAGTTAATTTTTAATTATTTCATTCTCTTTTTAATTTTCTGTCGAAATTTTATCTTTAATTTTCCAGTCATATTACTGTTTGTCGAATTTAAATCCTGTTTTTTACTGTTCGTGGTTATTATCCATATAAAAAAAATAAAAAATAATAATAAAAATAAAGAAGAATCTGTTCGATGGTTGATTGCTCTTGTTCGAAGAATTTGAGTCTGGTTCGAGATTTTTCTCGATACTGTTGAGAGATGGGTTCGAGACAAAGTCGTTGATGTTCGTGGTTCGAATTGAAGGTTACTGTTGATGAATCGGCTTGATTTAACGGTGGTGTTTCTTTTCGGTTAATAAGACGGCTCAGCGCCTTGTCTTCTTCCCAAAGGATATCGACACCAGGTTTGGTCTTCTTTCTTTTTAATTTCATCAGTTTTAGTATTTTTAATTCGGTATTGTTTATTTAGTATATCTGCTTGTTTTAATTTGTTTTAGATTTGTTATATTTTGGGTCTGTTTATTTTGTTAGTTGCTAGTTTGATTATATCAGTTTATGTTTATCTGCTTAGTTAGCTCTGTTTGGTATTAAGTGCATAGATAAGCCTTTGTATTTATTAGTAGCTTATTTTTTTTTAAGCTTATTTAGGATTTATTGTTTTAGCTTATTATTGAACTGCTTACTTAATTTCGTTTTGCTTATTGCTTGTTTTGGTTATTAAGATATTAGTTTAATACTATCTTAGCTTATTTGCTGATGTAATTTTTTTATTTGAGTTTAAATATTGCTTATCTGCATGGCTTAACTGCTATAGGCTTATTTGGTTGTGTTTGGTTTAATTTGTTACAAAAGTTCAAAAAGTTAAAAAAATAATATATAGCTAAATTTGTCTGTCCTGGGAGTCGAACCCAGGGCCTCTCGCATAACGACCCTACACCCCAACCATCTTACCTAGCACACTTTTTATGTTTGTCTTTGCATATTTAAATTAATATAGGATTTTATAGATCTGGCAGTTTTATTTATTAAGTTTTTAGTTTGATTAAGTTTTAATTAAAAAGTTGTATTTTCTTTTAAATCAGTTTTTATAAAATATAAAAAGACAAAAAAATTAAAAAATCACAAAAGAAAATTCTTTCCTAAGATTTGCACCAAAAAAATTAACAAATCCAAAAGTAATACTTTTTCCTAAAAGTATTACACCAAAAATGTTACGTATTAGTGTTATTTTTCTTAATTCGATTTCTTTCGTTTTTATTGTGAATATATATTTTTCTAAAAAAATACAAAAAGATTTTTCTTCTATTATAATATATTACGTAGCTTAATAATTATTGTTATTTCGATTTATTTTCAACACTACCATGGATAATCGTCCGATTTGGGAAATATTGCAAGAAGAGCGTTATAAGATTATGTCCGAGGAGTGTACGACTTGTGGTGGGCCTCATGCTTATTTTAATTGTGACAAAACTTATGAGGAGATTTATTATAATGAGGAAAGTATGTGTTATGATACTAATACTTATTTTGGCTCCCCTAGTTTTCCTACGACTAGTGACCCACCACAATATGATCCACGGTTTTATGGGGAATTTTATAATCAAGGGTTTTCAAATAATGAAGGTTTTCAAAATGAAGGCAATTTTCAAAACTATAATCAAGGGAGTATTTCACAACCTCAAATGGACTTAATTCTTAATAAACTTGAGGAACATGATAGATTCTTAAGAGAAATGCAAGAGGAAACCGATAGAAAATTCATGCTCTTTTTAGAAACCTATCGAGATCAATTTGATATTGAGCCGTCTTTGAGTGATGATATTGAGGCTAACACCACTACTAGTAGTGATGTTCCCACTGTGGATCCTTCCATCTCTCCGCCAATAAAGGAGAGACAAGGCCCGGAGATTATCATGAGTTTTACTCACCCTCCGGTGTTGACACCCACGGATACTATTAGCTCTCCTAGGGATGAATTATCTTGTGATTCCGAGTACATTTTTAATTATTCCTCGGGATCGGATGAGGATGATTCGCCTATTTTACCAAGACCGACTTTTGAAAACCATGATACTAATGATTTATCAGATTCTTTACTCCTTAGTGATGACTTTTATACCCCGAGTATCGAGAAATTCCATCACGAGGATGCTTTTTATGATCCTGTGTTATTGGATTTCTCGCATGAGCTTAACTGTGATCATGGTATTGACGAGAAGGCAAATGGTGTTTTAAAACTTGATATCGATATTGATTTTGATAACTCGGATTTTGATAAATTCACATTTGCCTCTTCGCCAATTACTTTTGATTCTACCATCGATTCTCATCCAATTCTCGAGGAGTTACCTAATCTACACTCTTCTAATGAGAATTACGTTTACCACATTCGTGAGGATTTAACTTATCAACAAATCCCACAAATGAATGATGGTTTCGTACTTGATCATGATCTCTTCGAGAGAATTTCTAAAATCCTCAATGAGGGGAACGACAAACCTTTGTTTGACGAGCCTATCTATGATGAAGAAATCGAAGAGATTCACGTTCATGAGGATGAATGCTTTGACCCGGGAGGTGACATTGACCATTCTTTGATTGATACCTTTACGGCTTTGCCGAATAGTGACCATCCTATGTCTTTGGGGGATGACAATTTGTCTCGTTTACCCACCCCACCTCCCGTGGATCACGACCTCACATACTTTTCGTATGTTGAGAGGACCTTTTTACCTTTGATGACTTATCCTCCTGCCTCTCATTTATTATGTTCTTCCGGGACCGAGGACAAGATCTTTGATCCCGGTATTACATTCGAGGTTTCCCCATGGACTATTTAATTCGGGGTCGAGTCAGGCTCGTGACTCGGTTAACAAAAACAAGCGCTTCTCGGGAGGCAACCCGATTATCTTTCTTTTATCTATTTTCTACAATAAGTGTAGGGGGGAGCCGTGTAGGTTGTTTGTTTTGTGTATTGTGATTGTGCAGGGACATGTGCTTAAATGATCCACTTTTGGTACTTTTGACGAGACCCGTGTTCCCGTGTTTCCCGTATACCCGGTTCCTTCGATAAGTTTTTGCTATTGTGATTCAATCATGTATATAAATAAAACGAATAAATGTAATCACTTTAGTTGTCCTTTCCTTAGCTCGATTTTAAACAACGTACTCAATGTCCTAAGTGTAGGGGAGTTTATTCTCCCACATGCTTAAACATTGAGGACAATGTTTATATTAAGTGTAGGGGATTTCTATCGAAATTTTAGTGGCCTTTTCCATGAATTTGAACCCATTTTAACCGAAAAATTTAAAACATTTTTAACGTTTTTCAAATTTTTGATCTATTTTGGCCTTGTAGTATTTTCTTTTATTTTCTTTCCTTTTATCATCGCATCTTATATTTTTCATTCCAAGAATAAAGTAAATAAATAAATAAATAAAATGGTTTTAACAAGTTTAGATATTTTTGATATATTAGGCCCGTCGTGAATATTTTGACTCAACCCGAGTTTACTTATCCAAGTTTACTCTAGCTAGTATCCTTAACCATATAGACCGTAATTGGTTTATTAGGCTAAGCATCCACGAGTCTCATTACTTGAGATTTTAAATTATGGAGAACGAGAGATGATAGAGTTAATTATAAGTTTGGTATTCTTTCATTAACTTATGTGAGTTAGTTATGAGCTTTTTATCCCATCACTTGTTAATAAATATATTTGCAATAAATAAGTTTGTACGATTTGAAAAGTTACTTAGCTTCTAGCACAAGATCGTTTAAAAGTTGCTCGGTATTAATTAGAGTTCATAGCCAAGACATAACTTATTGAAGCGGGAAACGAAGATTGGCTTATCCAAAAAGGCCCTAACAAGGCATGAGGATACCCGAGTCCAAAAAGGCCCTCAAAAGGCATGAGGATTCACTTTTTTTGCTAAAGATCCTAAGAGATTATGAAGATCATTAATCCAAATCAATATGATGGATCAAGACACACGACGAGAAGCAATTACTCCCCTTAAGATCATGGAGAAGTATATCCAAAAAGACCCTAACAAGGTATGAGGATAAATAGATCCAAGTCCGAAAAGGAGGCGGGTCGTTGTATATCAAAATCCTAAATAAAGAATAGGATAAATGAAGAAGTCGTGGTCAACGTTTGAAGCATCTTTCACTCCTAATGAAGATGTGTACCAAAATGAAGAGAAGACCATAATTTCAAGATCGTCTCTCAAGATTTGAAGTTTGAAGTACAAGCCAAATATCGGTCCGAGAAAGGTCTCAAATCGTGAAACGAGTTATGCCAAGATATGAACTTTATGAGGTTTCGAGAAGCAGTTTTAAAAGATTTTGTCCTTTAGCTAACTATTGATTAAATCGTCCCACTTTATTTTCGGCCTTAATAAATTATCGAAATAAGTCAAAAATGCATCCTCGTGATCATTCAAGACAAAAATAAAATACAAGAGATACACCGTAGGAATAAGGGGGTCTAAGTGATTAATTAAACCACATGAGTAAGTGTTAGTTGTGCTAACTTGTAGTGACAATGATCTCGTTTTTAAGCTTGGTATGGGGAACGTGAAACTTGAGGATGATTAATATTCATAACACCAAAGCCCTAATCTAAGTCTTAGATTTCTTTACAAGTTTCTTCCATCAAATAAATTTACAGTTAATAAATGATTATAACTTTTGTCTCCTTTTTAAGTTTTTTATCTTTGCGTCGTAGTAGTAGTAGTAATAGTAATAAAGGCCGAGATGGATTAATTATGAGAAAAATGTAACTTTATGCTTTAAAATAATGCATTGCATGGGGTCATTGCAATGGTCAAGTGTAGGGGATTTAATAAGTGTGTAAACACTTATCCTTTTGGCACTAAAATCAAGGAAAAACAAGACCTAATCATGTGTTTTATATCGTCAAAGTCGGAATTACGCGTGGTTTTGTGTTTTTGTGTTAAGATAGGTACAAATGATCAAAAGAAGAGAAAACACGGGATTTCACGGACAAATGTTGAAGAAAAGTCCAAAAAAAGACGAAGACAAAGTCAAAAGACCAAAAGTGTGCCCAAGTTCACGAAAACCGGCTAAATCGACACGAGCTTAAAGAAAAAGATTTGGAAAACCGATATCGAGCTCATTTTAGTGGATTAAATATTTTTGAAGACATTCGAGCTTAGTGGGTCCCACATTTGGGAATTGGGCCCAAAAACCCATTAGTGGATTTAATTTATTTAACTTATAGAAATTAAAGCCCAATTTCAAGGCCCAAAACCTTAAACACGGATGGAAAAATCACTTTGGCCCAAGAAGAATACTTAAACGGAAAGCCCAATGTTGAAGCCCATATTGACTCAATGAATATTTTGGGACGATTAAGAAATTGCAAGTGGAAGGTTCTTTCAGTCAAACCTAAATTCACTCCACACAAGTGTATTATCCCAATCACTTACACTAAACAAACGAAGGAAAACTTGCAAGATTGGTCAAACACACCCATAAAAATATTTCCCCCCCCCCCACACGTGTCTTCAATACACAATTTACTCCCCACCTTATGCTCACCCCCACACGTTTTACCATACACCCTCACAAACAATTACCCTACACTCTCCCTCACTCAATTCCTCCCCACTTCTCACGTCTATTCCCACTCACAATAAATAAAATCCCATTTACCCTCTACTTATTACCCCACTTTCACTTTCAACAATAAAAATAAACCCACTTACTCACTATTTGATAAAACAAGTAAATCCCACTTTCCCCTTCTTTCTCCCTCATCCCCCAAAATATACGCAACATCCACCCCTATCTCAAACCCTAATTTTACCTTGATAAAAAAACTAACCCAATTAATTTTGGGGCTTTTTACATTTATGTTTAATTCACCCAAAGGGAATTAATTCCCCCCAAGAATCGGAAGAGAACACTCAAAGTGGTCCTCAATCAACTCCTATGTGGCATTCTTTCCTTATTTTGATTGGTGGGAACACCTCACCATTTCCAATCCACCAATCAAATCTCTCCACGCTGGCAATCCGAGTCACATGATTTAATTTCAGCCGAAGATTTGAAGAGAAGAGAGAGAAGAGAAGATTTAAGGGCTCAAATTCAATCCTTGTTGAAGAAGATTAAGAAGAAGGTTATGGGGTTTTGCCTATAAAAACCCCCCAAATCATTGTGTAAAAAAATTCATCAAGCTTTTCATTATTCTTTCAGTTTTTAATTAATTTTAGGAGTAGGGTTAATTAGATTTAAATTTTCTGCAAAAATTAGTTTAGGTTTAATATTGTAATTTTATTTTTCCAGCACTTTTATTTTTTTATAATTAATGAAAAGTTAATTTTTAATTATTTCATTCTCTTTTTAATTTTCTGTCGAAATTTTATCTTTAATTTTCCAGTCATATTACTGTTTGTCGAGTTTAAGTCCTGTTTTTTTACTGTTCGTGGTTATTATCCATATAAAATAAATAAAAAATATAATAAAAATAAAGAAGAATATGTTCGATGGTTGATTGCTCTTGTTCAAAGAATTTGAGTCTGGTTCGAGATTTTTCTCGATACTGTTGAGAGATGGGTTCGAGACGAAGTCGTTGGTGTTCGTGTTTCGAATTAAAGGTTACTGTTGATGAATCGGCTTGATTTAACGGTGGTGTTTCTTTTCGGTTAATAAGACGGCTCAGCGCCTTGTCTTCTTCCCAAAGGATATCGACACCAGGTTTGGTCTTCTTTCTTTTTAATTTCATCAGTTTTAGTATTTTTAATTCGGTATTGTTTATTTAGTATATCTGCTTGTTTTAATTTGTTTTACATTTGTTATATTTTGGGTCTGTTTATTTTGTTAGTTGCTAGTTTGATTATATCAGTTTATGTTTATCTGCTTAGTTAACTCTGTTTGGTATTAAGTGCATAGATAAGCCTTTGTATTTATTAGTAGCTTATTTTTGTTTAAGCTTATTTAGGATTTATTGTTTTAGCTTATTATTGAACTGCTTACTTAATTTCGTTTTGCTTATTGCTTGTTTTGGTTATTAAGCTATTAGTTTAATACAATCTTATCTTATTTGCTGATGTAATATTTTATTTGAGTTTAAATATTTGCTTATCTGCATGGCTTAACTGCTATAGGCTTATTTGGTTGTGTTTGGTTTAATTTGTTACAAAAGTTCAAAAAGTTAAAAAATAATATATAGCTAAATGTTTTTGTCCTGGGAGTCGAACCCAGGACCTCTCGCATAACGACCCTACACCCCGACCATCTTACCTAGCAAACTTTTTATGTTTGTCTTTGCATATTTAAATTAATATAGGATTTTATAGATCTGGCAGTTTTATTTATTAAGTTTTTAGTTTGATTAAGTTTTAATTAAAAAGTTGTATTTTCTTTTAAATCAGTTTTTATAAAATATAAAAAGACAAAAAAATTAAATTTCATTTTAATTACTTATTTTTTTATAATTTCAAAATTAGTTTCCATTTTATTTGAAAATAGCTTTTAGTTTTAAATTAGACTTTTACTTAAATTAGTTTTGTTTTAAAATTAGTTTTCATTTAAAAGTCTTACTTTAGTTTTCAAAAATTAGATTTAAAGATTTAGTTTAAATTAGTTTTCATAAAATTTAATTTTATTTTAAAATAGCTTTTTTTATATAGTTAAATTAGTTTTCATTTAAATTAGTTAAATTTTTAAATTAGATTAAATAGTTTTTAAATAGCTTTTATTTTAAATTGACTTTTAGTTTAAAATACCAAAAATATTGTTTACCAAAAACAAGTTAAGTCGATACGATAATTGCTAATCAAATTCGAGTCGAGACGAGGAAAAACGAACTTAATTGATACATACAAAAACCATAGTTTATGCGGATCATGAACGTCTCCAACACATATTCAATCCTCTTGATTGAACATTTGGCAAAGGTGATGGGTGGATTTAAGTGATGAAGGAAAATTGCAAGGCCAAGTACCATCTGGGAAAGGCAAGCATAGTTAATGAGACGTGGAATAAGAGGGAGGAAGTGATGCTGAGACAAAATTAGCTATATGGATGACGTGTTAGGAGGGTTTGGATGAAGGATGTAAGCTGCACGAGTAGTTGTCTAAAGCAGAGAACGCGTCAACATTTATGTTGCGTGGCTTGGACAATCATATGGAGAAAAGGGACATAGGATGTACTTGCTACATAGATAGGAGTAGCATAGAAAGGGCGGTGTAGGGACGAGCATGGTAGAGGGGATACATAATGGGTTAGAGGAGTAAGTACGATGAGAGTTAGGTGGTAGTCGATAGACTGAATAATTCATCCCGTATTCTAAGAGGAATGAGAAGTCAAGTAGTTGAGAAGTTGGAAGGATTGCGTACGGATGTGATGGAATAGGAGCTTCTACATAAAAATTTGCCTAAGAAGTATGGAATGATTTATGAAGAATTAAGGCAAGGGAATAAATGATGGGAAGTAAGCGTAGTATACCGTTGATAGACTAATGATTGGTATGAGCATACTATAGGGGTAATTGAGAAAGACACCTAGAGCATTGGTGTGAGATTTGGAGATAGTTGGAGAACGCATTATATTAGGAAGAATTATTCTACAAAGAGAGAGTCACCGGTGAGAGGGGCATCTTCCCCATTGATGAGAATGTAGGGAATAAAGGAGGAAACGCCTAAATTATAGGCTGAAGACGGGATATAAGATGGTATGGAAATTAAGATTGTGGAAAGACAAGCAAAAAGTAGTATGGAGGAAGAATGATTCGAGGGAGCAAGAGGTTGTCAAGATAGTAGGGTGATATTGAAGGGAAAACCGTTAGAGCAAGAGGTTAGTAGTCACGAACAATGGAACGTCCACCTAGGGAAAAGGTGTAGCACCTGTTAGTATGAAGTATGGTTAGTTACTTGGTGCCGAGCATTAGAAAGCAAGGATGAGGTGGTGGTTATGACATGTTTCATGTGAATGTTATGGAAGCTTTTGGTTATGTAATCCTGCATATACCATTAGATGTGATTAAGTTGGGAGAACTTCCGAAAGATGGAAAATCCATAGAGGATAGAAACCTGATACAAGGCTTTTGGCCCGTATAAAAATTAAGTTCGTTGATGTGTGTCTCTTAGAATTGAAAACCGGATTTAATGTGCGACTCGGTCGATCTTTGGTGAAACAAGTAGTTGTGTCGTTGTAGTATATTAAATGTGCAAAAACAATTAAAGTAAAAGGGCTTAAAAGTAAATCTAAAACTAATTTAAAGTAAATGGTGCAAGTATATAAAAGCGAGATGGAAATTAAAAGGCACTAAATGTAAACAACGCAAACTTAAATCTAACTAAGGCAAACTTAAAACGCAACTAAAACTAAAACTAAGGCAAACGTAAAATAAATCTAAGGCAATTAAACGTAAAGTGCGATTAAGTAAAAAGGCGGGAAAAATAAAGCTCAAAATTAAAAGCAGAAAATTAAAAAAAATAAGATTGAAAATAAAGTCCTTGAAAATTACCTCTATTCGGAATAATACTCTATCCAGAATGTTTGCCTATTCGGAATAATATGGTCTACACGGAATAAGTTCCCTACCCTGAATATTGTCACCTATTCGGAATAAGTCCCCTATGCGGAATATCCAGCCTATTCGGAATAACACCCCTATGCGGAATAAAGTCTTACTCGGAATAACCTACCCTATGCGGAATAATTCCCTATGCGGAATACTCTGCCTACTCGGAATAATATCCCCTATGCGGAATATTCTTCCCTATCCAGAATATCAGGCCTATGCGGAATAAACAGCCCCTATGCGGAATAGTCCCTCTATTCGGAATACTGGATATTCCGAATAAACCAATTTTGCTAAAACCTTTATCCGGAATATTGTCACCTATCTGAATAACTTTTGGCTGGCTTGATTCGGAATGTTCCTGGGAGATCAAAACCTGGAAATATAGAAACAAAGAACCGAAGAACAAGGGAAAGAAATATAGCACGAATTTAATCAAAATAAAGCTAAATCAACCACAAGATTAAATCAAACAAATTAATAAACAACTATTAACGATAAACAATCAATCCAAATCAATCAAACTCACAAAACTAATCCAAATAAACAAAACCCACTTTGATCAAAATAAGAAAAATAAGAACATGAACATGAACATAAACAATAAAAATAAAAAAAAATTAAGAAAGGTAGAATGAGATTAACAAGATAAAGATAAAGATTAACACGAATTAAAAGAAAAACTTACTTGAAATTAAATAGTAATTAAGGTGCAAGACAAGAATTTAAATTTGACAAGTATTTAAATGACAAGGTAATTAAAAGTGGAAGAACTAATTGTCACTATTAGCCAACCAACAAAGAAAACTGATTAACATCCTAAACTATATATAGGGGAGGATTAAGGAGTGCTTAGGAAGCTTCCTCCCCTCCTTCATTTCTTCTTAATTGCATCATTAGATCCTTCTCTTCTTAATCTTTGGTTAATTGCACCATTAGTCCTTAAGCCTTTTAATCTTCTTTAATCTTGGACTTTAATGACTTTTGGCTCGGGATTTCTTTGAACTCGTCTTATAATTCTTCAATAAATTAGACTTGAGTTCTTCGGCTTTAAGTAAACTTCCGTCTTTCGACTTTTTCTTCGATAAATCTTCAGAATTGGTCTTGGACTTCCGTTCTTTTTGCACTCTTGACTTTTTGACTTCGTCTTTCATCTTTTTCTTCAATAAAAGCCCGTAAATGCCGTGTTTTCTCCACTTTTCACAATTTCGTCCTAAATCACAACAAAAACACAAACCACGCATAATTCCGACATAAAATACACGTTTTGGCTCGGTTATTATTGTAATTAAGTGGTAAAAAGGATGGGTGTTTACACACCTATCAAATCCCCTACACTTGACCATTGCAATGTCCTCATGCAATGCATTAGTTACAAATCATGTTTACATTTTTCATCATAATCAATCTACGTTGGCCTTTATTAAAGAGATAGAAAACTATAAACATTCAAAGTAAAGGAATCAAAAGCATACCTTGGGTTTCGGAAATGTCGTGAATAATCATCATCCTCAAGTTTTCACTTTATCCAAACCAAGCTTAAAAACGAGATCATTGTTATTATAAGTTAATAGACTAACACGAACTCATGTGGGGCAATTACTCACTTAGACCCCCTTATTCCTAGGTGTATCTCTTATATTTTATTGTTGTCTTGAATGATCACGAGGATGCATTTTCGACTTATTTCGATAGTTTATTAGGCAGAAAATAAAGTGACGATTTAATCAATAGTTAGCTAAAGGACAAAATCTTTTAAAACTGTTTCTCGGGGCCTCATAAAGTTCATATCTTGGCATAACTCGTTTCGCGATTTGAGACCTTTCTCGGACCGATATTTGGCAGCGACTTCATACTTCAAATCTTGAGAGACGTTCATGAAATAATGGCCTTCTCTTCATAATTGGAATTTCTTCACTAGAACTTTTTGAGAGATTCATACTTGGACCACGACTTCTTCATTTTTCTCCAATCTTTATTTTAGACTTTGATATACAACGATCCACCTCCTTTTATGACTTGGATCTATTTATCCTCATACCTTGCTAGGGTCTTTTCGGATACACTTCTCCATGACTTTTGGGGAGTTTTTGCCTTTCGTCGTGTGTCTTGATCCTTCATATTGATTTTCGATAAATGATTCTTCACATCACTTGGGATCTTTAGCAACAAAATATAGCCCTCATGTCTTGTTAGGACCTTTTTGGACTCGCCAATCTTCGTGTCCCGCTTCGATAAGTTATGCCTTGGCTATGAACTCTAATCCATACCGAGCAACTTTTAAACGATC
Organism: Glebionis coronaria; assembly: GCA_025667525.1. Taxonomy (NCBI): domain Eukaryota; kingdom Viridiplantae; phylum Streptophyta; class Magnoliopsida; order Asterales; family Asteraceae; genus Glebionis; species Glebionis coronaria. Next base: position 302,322,864 of record CM046875.1, read on the forward strand.
TTGGGCTAGAAGCTAAGTAACTTTTCAAATCGTACAGCTTTATTTATTAGCAGATAAATTATTAGCAAGCGATGGGAGAATAGGCTCATAATTAACTCACATAAATTCACGAAAGAATACCAAACTTATAATTGGCTCTATCATCTCTCGTTCTCCACAGTTTAAAATCTCAAGTAATGAGACTCGTGGATGCTTAGCCTATTAAATCAAAGTTTTGGGTTTTCAAGTCGCCTATAGGATCTTGCAAATTCTTAGACTCTTTCAAGTTTAGAAATCGCATTTTAAAGTTCCCTTGATAAATGACTCTCTAGGATAATTTATAGGAACTTGCGAAAAGTTCTTGTTCTTAACCCGTTAGAGTTAAGACTTTCGCGTTTTATAGCTCCCTATATAAAAGCCTAGCAAAACTTGACTTAAACACGTTAAGGATACTAGCTAGAGTGACTTAGATAAGTAAACTCGGGTTGAGTCAAAAGATTCACAACGTTTTGAAAATTAAAACCACTTTATTAAGCATTTATTCTAACAAGGAAAGACAATAACTATACAAATGGCAAAACTAATAGGCCAAAATAGATCAAAAATTTTGAAAAATGTCGAAAAATTGATTTTCCGGTTAAAATGAGGACAAATATAAGGTAAAGGCCACTTAACTTCGATAGAAGCCCCCCCTACACTTAACATAAACATTGTCCTCGATGTTTAAGCATGTGGGAGTAAACTCCCCTACACTTAGGACATTGTGCACTTTGTTTAAATCTCGCTAAGGAAGACACAACTAAAGAGATTCCTATTTTAATATTGAGAAAATATAAAATAGTGAATCGAAAAGAGTTTAGGATAGAACCGGAAAATGGAACACGGAATTACGGGTCGTCAAGAATCATCAAGAGTGCATCATTGAAGCTCGAATCCCTGATTAAGAGAGGAGAGGAAATAGCAAACCAAAGGGTCTCCCCTACACTTATGGTAAAAACAAAGAAAAAGATAGATAGATAATTGGGTTGCCTCCCAAAAAGCGCTTGTTTTTGTTATCCGAGTCACGAGCCTGACTCGTCCCCAAATTAAATGGTCCATGGGGAAACCTCTAATGTTATACCGGGATCAAAGACCTTGTCCTCGTTCCCGGAGGAATATAACAAAGGGGAGGCAGGAGGATAAGTCTTAAACGGTAGAAATGTCCTTTCAACATACGAGAAGTATGTGAAATCTTGATCCTTGGGAGGTGGGGTGGGTATAGGAATCACATTGTCATCCTCCAAAGACAATGGATGTGGACCAAGTGGCAAAGCCGTAAGGTTATTAATCATAAATTGGTCATTGTCACCTCCCGGGTCAAAACACTTATCCTCATTGCCCGGAGAGGGAAATTGATACATCACCCGCTTGGGTGTGCATTCAGTAGGATGAGGGGGCAATATAGTAGGAGAAGTTAAAGAAGAATTACCTTCCACCTGCGATACCTTTCTAGTAGAGTCAGAACTCTCCACCTCTACGATAGAAGGGGTCATGGCTATCAAAGTATGCTCATCAGTAACAAGATAGTCATAGCTATCAATGTTTTCAATCCTTTTGTCAAAGAGAGGATTCACCTCACTAGATATGTAATCGTCATCAAAATCAAATAAAGGGTTCGAATAAATCTTGAAAATTTCCTTCGGAACGTCTTCATCGGATAGTGACTCGTCATCACTAGAAGTAGAATCATCATCTTGATCGAAAAGAGGATTAGAGAAAACCACAGAATCCTCTTCAAAAGTGTTGGTGGAAGGAACATCATCAGAAGAAAGTGTATCATACTCATCGTCACTGTCGGATGTCAACTCAGATTCACTTGGAATTGAGACCAGGTTATTAGCGCTAGACGTATTGAATTCGTCGGATTCCTTTGCAGGAATTGTGCTAATATCTTCATCCCTTAAGATGGTTGAATCCTTAGGCTCCGGCAAGTCAGGAGAAGGAATAGCATTCTCATTGGTCCAAGAAATAGGACTCTCATCGTCATCACTGTCATAATAATATGGAGGCGCAAGAGGAGAAGTATAAGCATTAAGGTTAGATACCTGCTCTTGGTGCTGATCTGCTTGTCATTTCTCCATCATCCTGTTGAAGGCTTCTTGAACTTTTTGAAAGTTGTCAAAAAGTATGGCCAGTTGATCAGGAGGAAATGCACGACAGGGTTTAGGATTGACGGTGTGACGTGGGGGCTCATGGTTATAAACACTGGGATGATAGCACGGAACTTTCTCAAAGATCTTCGACGGATCACAAGAAGAAGCATCGTGAGGGCCCCCACAAATATAGCACCACGGGTATGGAGAAAAACCGGGTGCGTCTTGAGGATAGGGATTGTCATAGGGAGAGGGTGGGAAAGTATTGTAAGAGTTGAAGTATGAATTTGTTGAATTGCAAAATGGACAAAATCCAAATTGTGTATCGTCGATATCAAAACCACACCGCTCACAAGTACACCATTGACATGTTTGAAAACCATGCCAAGGTCTCCCACACCGGCCGCAAGACGAATCCATGAAGAATTATAGAGAAGAGGGGTAAAGAAAAGAATTAAACATAATAGAGGATAAAGAAGAATATTTTTGGTGCAAAACTTTGAAAAAGAAATGCTTTATATGATTTTTCAAATGTTTTTGGGATTTTTTGAAAATTTTTGACACGAAAAATAACGTTCACGAGTGAACGGATCCCAAAAAGCAACGCGTCTTTCACAGAAAACCGTTAATCTTTACAAAAAGAGCCGGCAGCGGCGCCATTTGATACAAGGCTTTTGGCCCGTATAAAAATTAAGTTCGTTGATGTGTGTCTCTTCGAATTGAAAACTGGATTTAATGTGCGACTCAGTCGATCTTTGGTGAAACAAGTAGTTGTGTCGTTGTAGTATATTAAATGTGCAAAAACAATTAAAGTAAAAGGGCTTAAAAGTAAATCTAAAACTAATTTAAAGTAAATGGTGCAAGTATATAAAAGCGAGACGGAAATTAAAAGGCACTAAATGTAAACAACGCAAACTTAAATCTAACTAAGGCAAACTTAAAACGCAACTAAAACTAAAACTAAGGCAAACGTAAAATAAATCTAAGGCAATTAAACGTAAAGTGCAATTAAGTAAAAAGGCGGGAAAAATAAAGCTCAAAATTAAAAGCAGAAAATTAAAAAAACTAAGATTGAAAATAAAGTCCTTGAAAATTACCTCTATTCGGAATAATACTCTATCCGGAATGTTTGCCTATTCGGAATAATATGGTCTACTCGGAATAAGTTCCCTACCCTGATTATTGTCACCTATTCGGAATAAGTCCCCTATGCGGAATATCCAGCCTATTCGGAATAACACCCCTATGCGGAATAAAGTCTTACTCGGAAAACCTACCCTATGCGGAATAATTCCCTATGCGGAATACTCTGCCTACTTGGAATAATATCCCCTATGCGGAATATTCTTCCCTATCCGGAATATCAGGCCTATGCGGAATAAACAGCCCCTATGCGGAATAGTCCCTCTATTCGGAATACTGGATATTCCGAATAAACCAATTTTGCTAAAACCTTTATCCGGAATATTGTCACCTATTCTGAATAACTTTTGGCTGGCTTGATTCGGAATGTTCCTGGGAGATCAAAATCTGGAAATAAGTCCCCTATGCGGAATAAAGTCTATGCGGAATAAGTCCCCTATGCGGAATATCCAGCCTATTCGGAATAACACCCCTATGCGGAATAAAGTCTTACTCGGAAAACCTACCCTATGCGGAATAATTCCCTATGCGGAATACTCTGCCTACTTGGAATAATATCCCCTATGCGGAATATTCTTCCCTATCCGGAATATCAGGCCTATGCGGAATAAACAGCCCCTATGCGTAATAGTCCCTCTATTCGGAATACTGGATATTCCGAATAAACCAATTTTGCTAAAACCTTTATCCGGAATATTGTCACCTATTCTGAATAACTTTTGGCTGGCTTGATTCGGAATGTTCCTGGGAGATCAAAACCTGGAAATATAGAAACAAAGAACCGAAGAACAAGGGAAAGAAATATAGCACGCATTTAATCAAAACAAAGCTAAATCAACCACAAGATTAAATCAAACGAATTAATAAACAACTATTAACGATAAACAATCAATCCAAATCAATCAAACTCACAAAACTAATCCAAATAAACAAAACCCACTTTGATCAAAATAAGAAAAATAAGAACATGAACATGAACATAAACAATAAAAATAAAAAAAAATTAAGAAAGGTAGAATGAGATTAACAAGATAAAGATAAAGATTAACAAGAATTAAAAGAAAAACTTACTTGAAATTAAATAGTAATTAAGGTGCAAGACAAGAATTTAAATTTGACAAGTATTTAAATGACAAGGTAATTAAAAGTGGAAGAACTAATTGTCACTATTAGCCAACCAACAAAGAAAAATGATTAACATCCTAA